>LPNX010933369.1:247422-273842 GCA_001517045.1 Pseudotsuga menziesii
TTCATTACCATTGTCTAGGTTATACTTTACCGACCTTCCCCTTGGATCGTGTCTCACAACAAATGACTAGCCCGCTTTACCTGGATCCTCCCAGTAAAATACCTATTCACATTGGCTTGGAAGAACATAGGGCTATGTTCCTAGCTCAAACAACCTTGTATTTACCATGGTAAATCCATTATCATGTTCAATAATAGTTCTATCGGGATCACGTTGATTCAATCGTAATCGATACCATTTGATAAGGAATAAAACTACCTTAAAGGATCTAAAGTCACACTGTATAATATATTCCAAATACCCATAGTATCGATTTTCTGAGACTTCTATATGTCTGTCACTTCTATATGAAACTTTGGTCACCTCAAAGACTGCAGATATCCCACAATCTGATGTTTTCTTTGTTTCGTCCAATTTTTTTATCTGATATCTACCACCATTGCAGACCATAGCCTTATGGTGTTTTACCTACAATAAGTAATACACGAAAAGATTACACAATGATTCAGTAGTTACGCAAAAATACATGGAAAAGAGCAACATGTACGTCAAAATGTAATTTTTAAAATAAAATATTTAGATGGATTGATTAATATGCTTTCCATTTTATCTTTTAAACCATATGCTAAATCGATTTCCCTTTCTATTAGATTTCTATCTCCATTGCGTTGTGCTGCTTTTACCAATGAAGCCACACCTTCCCATGAGATTCCATGACCCGATTGTTCACATCGTTCAATCCATACCTTCATCCAGTCAAGATTGTTTTCGATGTATAAATGAATTGCATCCCATTCTCGACCAACTCCTTGATGACAATAACCATTAAAATGAAAGACGGATGTAAATCTCATGAACAAAGTATATGATCTTAATTGATGCAATAACTAGAAAATGCAATTAGAATATGAACAATATAATAAACATCTACTAGCTAATAATTACCTTTCACCTTCCTCAATATACCTTTCCCTTTCAGTTGCTCCCCTTCAAATTTGTTATTGGAGTCCAGATCACAAATGCGACGTAAATTGAGCTTTGACGCTAAAATAGGAATATATTCACTAACATACAACATGTTTTGGTATACCGTATATCCTTCCATCATATAACCCTTAGCATGTGCTCGTTGTCTCACCAAACCCTTCATAAATTTCAAGTGCCTCTCAACCATCCACATGGACCTTGAGTGCATAGGTCCACACAACTCAATCTCCTCAACTTGGTGTATGAGGTAGTGTTCCTGCGCATTGAAAAATGCCAAAGGTATATGCTTCTTCATTTCACACATGAGATGAGGAATTTCTCTCTTCCAATAATTTATATCTTCTTTATGGATTTCTTTAGATGTCAACCATCTAAAAGTGACGTAAACCAATAATGATATTTAACAAAAAAAAACATAAAATTACATATGATGAAATAGTGCACAAAAAAAATATAAATTATACGGAGAATTAAAGAAACACTAAGCACATGCAAGTAATTGCTAGTTACCTCATGTATTTACCAAGATTATATATAACTTGTTTGACATTGTTGTCAAAGTTTTCTAGGAGAGAGAGGTAGAACATATTGTATCAATATACAAACCATGCCAATTATTAAACAAAGAGTATACCAAAAAGAAAAAATATATATACGTAATAAAATGAAAAAAAATTAATCATATGGACATAAAAATAATAATTACCTTGATGAATACGTTCCAATCATGTGTTTTGACCCCCGCAAAATCACCTTTTTTGTTATGATATTCTTCAAGTTCGCACAAAATCCAGTGGGAAATATTTTCTGCATTACTTCTTTGACAACATTGCTTTGTTGTTTCGTAAACATCCATGGAATTGAGTTTATATTAACTTGGTCTCCGTTACTATGAAATTGGATGACGTCTTTAATTGCATGGTTGCTTTCTTGAATGTCTTTGCAAGCTTTCACAACTTTATCTTTCTCCCTCCTTAGCTCCAGTAGTCACCGTAATGTTTCAGTAACATTCTTTCCAATATGCATTGTATCAAACAAATGAGCAATTTGTAGGTGCTCATAGTAGGGAAACCTGCTGAATTGAATAGGATAACTTTTCATTCCTCGTGGAATCCCATTAATGCCACCATGATCACGATGGACATCATGAATATTAGTTTATAAATAAATTACATCATAAATAAAATATGGCCACTACAGTAAACATCTCACAATAAAAATTAAAATACATAACAATTCATATACGATGATCCATGTTAGATTTTTAACATTTAAGCTAGCATTATATTAGGATCTTTAACTGAGAGAATAACAAGCATAACAATCAAAACACAAGAGAAAATGAACATAGTGTTTTTCCTCGTGGAAACTATAAATGGAGAAAACCCCACAACTTCCTCAGATATAGAATCAGCACCAAAAGTAAAACCCCATAACAGTAAGATGATCTCCCAACAGCAGTAACCTCTTTCTTTCTAGCCCCAGCAACTTCTTATCCCTCAGCTATGCGCTATAACTGAGTGTGAGTGAGTGTGTGTTAAATAGAGAGACTCACTCTCTATTTATACTAATTCTTGACTTGAAAATAACTCACTAGGGCCGACTTCACTAGGTGAGTCTAACAACCCTAGGGCCCCGCAACTACGGGGACTTTAACCCTTGATGAATAGGAGGGTTACCCACAATGACTTGACATGACTTGTTTACATTATAGCAACTCTCCATTGGAACATTAGGGCGTGACATGACTCAATTACATTACAAACACTTCCCAGAATAAACATTGGGGTACAATACATAAGAAATACAAGTGAATACATTCTGAAGTTACAATTACATCAACAATCCATATGTACCATGATGACGATTTCTATTGTATTGCATATTCCAAAGGTGAGGTGTCATTCTCCGTGGTTTTAATGCAGTCTCCTGATTCCCATTGAAAATATTTGTTTGTCTTGTTCTATACCTGTGATTCTTACAGAGGAAATGCCTATACTCATCAAACACCTCTTTTCTTAATCTTTTTGAGCGACGAGATTTTATGGGGTCTAAAGAATCTATAGAGGGACAGGGAAGGCCATAAATATGTGATCAACCACATGTGGTAAGATCAACTATAACACCCATGACTAATTTAGTCATATTTTTTATCCCATGACTAAATTAATATTTTTCTTGGTCATTTTTAATTGTAATCACTTAAAATTGCTCAAAATTGGTCATATTTCACTTAAGAATTTGAGGTGACCAATTTTTTTTGGTGGTTTAGTCATTTATTTCGCATGGTGACCAATGTTTTTAGTTTCCTAGTCATTTTCACCCATTTTTCTACTAGTGGGTGCATATTATGCCCCCAAGGAAATTCGGCACTAGTGCCCCCTATTCCAGGATTAATTGTATTTCCTTGTGACCCTTTTTATCCTAAAGGAGCACCAATTCTCATACCTCCCATTCCTAGGAATAGTATGCTCACTTGAGGTAGGTTGGAGACAAGAATGACCCAAGTTATTGTAGGCGGCATTGGGCATGGACATGTGTCCACTATATGGTGGGAAATCATATGATGGACTGGATGGACCACTACAAGGGGAAGTAGTTTTAATTCAAATGGGAGGGATATTAACATTCATAGGTTATAAAACTATAAACTTCATCTCAAAGGAGAATGGTTGGTTCCTTGTGGCTTAGATATATCCCCTCCATTAAGCACCATGGAGGATGGTGATAACCATCTAGATGCTAATGTAGATGATGCATTTGTGTTTACTCCTCCTATGGGGACAAAACTAACTTAATGTGTAACCTCCCCAGTGATTAGTACCACTTTTGAGTTCTCCATATTATCCCACTCGGGTAGTGGGTCTAAGGGTATGCATTTTAAGCTCTCAGTTATGGAAAAAATTAGGACTTTCAAGTGGGTTTAACAACCTTTCAGGATATTAAATATCCTCTATAGAAATAGGACCTAAGTTCTCCTTAGGGTGAGTATATGTGGCTCTAGGGGATTTATTCAACTATCTCTCAGTGTCACTAAGGTGTCCTTCTTCAGACGAACTCTTAGACTCAATAGAATTTGAATGGTTTTGTTCTTCTTCGTGTTCTATTTCTAGTTCTTGCTTATCTTCCCCTCCCCACTAAGGGGTTATATCACTATAATCTAGTAATCTCCTTATTATAGGTAACTCTCTCCTTTCAGAAGAAATTTGTTGAATCCTTTTGGACCTAGGTAAAGGTTGATCAGTGATGGTGTCCTACTAAAGTCACAAAGGAATATGCTTAAAAAATTTAAGAAATAAAACAAATAACACAAGCTAAAATGTTCTTGAATATATGTACACAAGTAGAAATACCTCCCAATGAAAAGCACTTGTGTTTTTAGGAACAAATACTATTAAGTGAAGATCCACACTTAATTTTCTTCTGTAGGTTAGCCTAGGGTGATTAGGAACTAACTCCAACCAATCAATATTGAAAGAGATAGCCATGCTAACCCTCATGCAACAATCACTAGGGGTGCAAGAACTTGCCTCCAAAAAATGCATTCCCAAAGAGATGAGACAGAGATTCTACATCTATCTCATGTGCCATAAGTTTTTCCCCTTGTAGAGACCTATGAGGATCCTGGAAAATACAACTAAGGTCTTCTCTTCACATTTGGTAGTTGGGTGGAGTGGTTGTGGGAAAGAGCTTATGTGAATGGCCAAGGAATGTAGGGCACAAGTCCTAGACCTGAAGTTGTCATTGAGTAGTGGTATCACCCTAAGGACTTTCCATGCTTGAACAACTCCCAAACTCGCATAACCCCACTAATCCAAGCAACAGAGGACAATATACCCACTTGGATTAGATTTAGCTATCACTTGACACCTATGTTAGAGGTCCTTTCTCGACAACTAATTCATCCTACTAATGGATTTAGAACTTTTTAAATGTTCATAGTGTCAATATTAGGTAGCCTTGGAGGATTTAACTCACAACACCTATCTCCGATATCTTGGAACATATACTATTAAATGAATTTCTATCAAAATAAAATCTCCTAGATTCTTTACAATGCTTTATGCTTCTCAAAAATAGCAATTTATAAAACTTTCAAAAATAAGAAATTAAGTGCAACTAAATATTCCAATGAAAATGCACTCACTCGCTCTCTTTAAAATGAAATATGAAGCAATTTTCAAACCACAAAATCCTCTCTTTCAATGCAAATGCAATCTACCAATTTTTTTATTCACGGACCAAATATATTTTTTGAGTTCCAATTTTTTTCTTATTAATGAAAATGCAACTTTTGAACAAAAAATTAAACCTTTTTTTGTTTTCTAAAGTGTTTGTAACTTGCAGGGATATCCTATCGTATAAGAAACTGTGACCCTAGGGAATCTAAACCATCAAAATCACTCAAGGATCATACCCCACCTGGGCCACACCAACTCTTAGCATGGTTGGATTTGTAGGTGTCTCCTCCCACCACAATTGATTTTTGAACCCTAGGCCGCCTAACAAGGAAACCCTTCAAATTCCAAATACACTAGTGATACTTGATAGAAAAAATGCTTAAACTAATTCAAGCAACAAAAACAAAAATGATATGCCTATCACTATGGTGAAAACAACTTCTAACATTAGGCTCTCTGACCACAAGCTAAAGCCAAGTTCGAGAAGAGACAAGTTCTCAGACTCAAACAAGTTAGAAAGTCTACTAGGTGACAAGTATTAGAGGAAATTTGAGGTCTAAAATGGGCCTCCTAAGGAAAATAATAAAATAATAGTTAAAATAATAAAATAATAGTTAAGATAATAAAATAATAGTTATTAATTTTGGAGAAAGAATAAAAAAAACTACTTTTTTTGTTCGGATTTTTGACATATCTCCCTGTTTTTTTACTCAAATTCTGAGCAAGAGAGCTTGTTGGATGTGGAATTTAATTCCGCATCCAACAAGTACCCACACTTCATACTTTTTATTGACCCTACTACCCTAAAAACAAGACATATCTGAAAAAACATGATGATGACATCATCATCATGTTTTTCCAGGTATTTCTTATTTTTGGGGTAGCGGGGTTTGTCAAAAGTATGGAGTGTGGGTACTCATTGGATGTGGAATTAAATTCCGCATCCAACGAGATCTCCCGCTTGAAATTTGAGGAAAAACACAGGGAGATATGTCGAAAATACGAACAAAAAAAGTAGTTTTCTTTTATGACAAATATGTCAATTCAACCATTATGGTTGACTCATTTTATTGAAATTCTATTATTTCTTGAATTCCAACTCACAAAATTTATTGTTGGCACGTTTTCTTATAAGGCCCATTTTAGACCCCAAATTTCCTCTAATGGAAGTTGAAAGCCAAATTTGGCTTACAAGCAAGGATGGCGAGTAGCACAAACAACTTGATTATGTTGTGGGTCTTCACACTCAAGGCTTATCAATCACTCAAACATATGAAAAGAAAAAGAAGGTACAAAACACCGTAACACGATTTTCACAAAATTATGACTCAATATTAGGACAAACACACTGCAAATACCATCCAAACAAATCCAATAGGACCTAGAAACTTTCTAGAACACTCAAACAATCCAACAAGTTCAAGACTCTTAGGAAAAGAGGAGAGAACTAAAAAAAATCAAAGTTCAAGTAATTTTCACATGTCTAGAAGGTCTAGTGTGAACCCTTCACTCCTTATATCACTATAGGGTATGAATATCTTGTACCATTCTCACCTGTAAGTACTATAGGGTGCGAATACCTCCTGAAGTGGACTAAAAAGGAAAAACAAATCAGAAAACTTTAAAATTTTTATGATGTTTAAGGTAACTAATATATTTTTAATTCTATTATATATTGATACACCCAAAACAAACTAAAATATCAATAAAAAATTCCCTACAGAAGTTGGTTGATCCCCAACACAATCACTAGTTCTGTTGTTCGAAAATAAATCCTATGACTAGGGAACGATCACCAATGTACTAAAATAAAAAATACTAACTTCAAATTGACTATGTCTATAGGAATATTTAGAGTCTTACACATGCATAAAACCACATAAAAACTTCAATAAGAAAATCTAACTACAAGAGATATAATCAAGGTAAGAGGTGTGTACATTTTTCAAAGGTTGTCCTAGTTGTTCCTTTATCTTTGTCTCGATCTGATTCTTAATGCCCAACGATGACCTAAAAAACCAACATCCAACATTTATCAAGACAATTTGACACTTTATAAAGAATTTAAATGGAATCAAAATGAATAAAACATAAACTAACTACTAAAAAAATGAATAAGTGACAAATCATTCTTTGTTTCAAACCACAATTACTAGAATATTGAATTGGAGGGAAAATGACAAATTTCAATTATAACAATGAAACAAGTACAATGTTACCTTCTCATTGCTCGACACTTTATCAAACATGAATATTTTAGTCTCTCTACTCATGCTCTCTAAGGATCCCACTATGTTCCACTAGATGTATATGAGAGGTGAAGTAACCTAAGGGTGGTACTTCAATATTTAGGGATACAAGGGTTCAAAAACAGGGGTTGTTGATGGAAAGGGATGAAGGGTGTTGGAGTTGTTACTCCAACATAACTTTGGATTTCCTCGATCTCCTTCATGGTCCATTTCATTCTTCTTTTATGTGAGAAGGAAATAGTAATAAATGTTTGCTATGTGGTTCAGGGAGTTGCAAATGGGCATGTTGTTTTGTAAAACTTCCTTAACTCCCATATTTTGAAAATTTTATATTTTTTTTCATGAGATTATGGGTAATTCATGTCTAACTTATAGGAAACACGTGAATTATGCACTTCTTATCACTATTCAATATGTGAATTATTAGTTTTTTATTCATTCGCTCCTAATGAACTAGCAAGGTGCAAATAGTTTGTTACGAATGATCTTGCATGGTATGAATTTTCCTTGATTTAGGTTTAAAACTCTCAAATTGACTAGAATGATGTTGGTATTTCATTTTCAAGGATTAATACCATCAATAGGGTTCAAAGTATAGGCTCTTCCATCCATAAGTGTCATTTTTGTGAGTGAACAATGACACTTTTGAGTGGCGTCTTTTGAACTTTCTCCATGGATGGAGAAGTGTCAATTTGAGCTATAAAATTTATCAGATAACCACACCAAAAAAAACATATGTGCTTAGGAGGCACCCCGATATGAATAAAATTAAACCTTCTACCCTTTCCATCCTACCAAGGATCATAATTGAAACAATTGCAATGCAATGACATCTTTTTATAGCCACATATGTCTAACTCAATTTCACCCCTAATCTTTTGTATATGGAATATGCAAATACTAGAAAATTCCACAAATTGAACCAATACACTTGAACTAGAAATGATTCATTTATTAATGTGTTTCCTTCTCTCCCTACTAATCTTTATCTATTGTATAATCCTCCTCCAAATTGAAACTATAAGTTTAGTAACAAATTTTAGGCATTCATTGAAATTGAAGTAGGATATCCTCCTCCTAAAGGAAACAATGAGTTTAGTAATATCTTATAGGCCTCCAGTAGAACTAAAGTAGGTTGTCTCATGAAGTTGCTGAACATACTAAATATTGAATCCTCTTTCACGCACAAAGAGGAGAAAGGAACCTTGGGAAGTATACAAAAAAATCACAAACAAAAACCTTCAGAACCATGATGTTTGCATACATTATATTGATTTCTTTTTGTCTTTTTCTAAAGCATATACCAATAGGATTAAAAAAAATTAAAATTAAAAAAAACTGTGTTAAAACTTTGATTATGCTACAATGTTTTTACAAATATTATGTACGGCAAGCTCAATAGGAAAAAATGAAAACAACAATGCAATGCCTAGTACCAAGGACTAATAACAATAACTAAAAATAAGCATGGATTGAATATTAAGCAATTTATATTTGATGAAAAGAACCTTGATTAATTTTATATATTTTATTTTGATTATATATATAGCTTAAATGTTAGACACTTTGGATCACTTTCATCATTTTAATCCGGCTATGGAATGTTAGATCAAACTAGAATTTGTTTTTGTTGAAATTTCATTTTTGAATGCATAAATAGATTCAACGCCCTCAAATATATTGCAACCAAATTGTGCAATCTCTACAGCTAAAATATGCAATTCCAACAATTCTATGAACTTTTTGGCCAAAATAAGATAAAAATGATCAAAACTATGTGACAAAAAAGATCCAAAATCTAGCATGTTTAGACCACACACACACACAATAAATTATATATATATATATATAGTATTACTTATGTAAATATATGAATTTAAATAAATAGTTCGTAGATAAGTTAATTATGAATATAAATGAAGTGTCAAAGTTATATTGATTTTAAATAAATAAATAAAAACAAAATTATATATATGGGGACATATAAATGGATAAATATATATAAATATTAACTGAAATTATGAATCTCTTGAATTATTGGATAACCATCCATATAAATGACATCGATAATGCTCCATCTGGTTGTCTCAAAACCCTTGTGGGTATAATTCCCAAGATCCACAAACTATTAAACTATATAGGTAGCCATCCATGCTAACCATTATCTACATTAGATCCCTTCATGTCTTCAAAGGGAAAACTTCTTAAAATGCATAAAATCACATTTCTTCAAGAAGGACATTGCCATTGTCTACATCCAATGGATGTTCAAAAACACCATTATTTACATGTGGTTTTCCATTGAGCATTCCCTTGAGAATATCATTTCCTCAAAACCTAAAATCCATGCTATGTGACCCATTTTCTTGAAATGATAGCATTCCATCTCCCCCTTATATTTAGTTGATATACTACAATTTTTTTCTTGAGTATAACACAATCTCAAGTTGAGTATCACCTTTTGTATGACTTGTGATGTTCCTTTTTCTTCATTTAGGAGAGAGAATCATAAGGCTTCTAGAAAGTTTTAAGAAATTTGAATGGGAGTAAATTTCATTGTTGTTTTTAATAGGTAGAATGTGTAATATCCTGAAGGTAAGCCCCATACATTGGTTTATTTGCTTATTTTGCTTTGTTTGGTTGGCACTGGGTGCCAGGACCATGGACACCTGATGAGATGGATTTTATTTGAATTGCAATAATAAGTATTATTATTTATTATTATTATTATTATTATTATTATTATTATTATTATTAATGGCACAACATGACGACAACGTTGATGGGAATTTTTGGAATGTCTTGTGAGATGGGGTTGGAGTTAGGGGTTACAACTCCCCCTAACATTACTCTGGCCTACCTAATTTTTTTAATTAAGGACTATGGGGGTCCAAAAACCCATAATTACTTCCATGCTTGTATTTGCATGTAGAATTTGCACCCTAGGTGAGAATATTTGTCATCTAGTTAGCAGTGAGGCCCTCTTCCACTTCACACACTAACTATGTGCCTATTAGATTAAGTTTGGCTAAGGGATGCACCTAATTTTGAGCTTATTTCAGTTAATATGGAGTTAATGCCAATTAATTTCAGTTAAATTGAGTTTAATTGAGTTAAGGGCAGTTAATTTTGAGTTAATTTAATTAATTTAAAATAATGTCAGTTAAATTGAATCTTTGTATTAATTACACTAGTGAAACTAGATGTTAGTTACGTAATTAAAGGTTATCTTTAAGTAATTAATTGCCCAATCTAGGAATTGGAGCCAATTTTGAGTTTAGTCAAGCATTTGGTTAATTTAGAGTCTAATTAAGAGCATGGTAGTGATCAAGGGTGAATTTGAGTTAGTCTTTGTGAAATGGAGTTGTCTCCAGTGCACGGGAGTAATTTATGGTTGTTTAAGAGTCATTCAATGGGGTTTTCGAGCTAAATTGAGGAGTTTGAATTAGACATGCATGGGAAGTGTCTCTGTAGTGTTTTAGATTGAGTCTTGATGAATTCAAGTGTCAAAAGGTAAACTTGAATGGGTCAATGAATGGTAGTTAGGAATCCTCAGTGATTTGGGAGTCTTTCCTCAGTGGTCTAGAGTCGGAATTTTGGAAGCAACTCGAATTGGACAAAAATTATTCAAATTGTGGAAGGAAGCCATTCTAAATTCAATATATAAACCTTAGCATTTAAATTCTCATCATCAAATGCTTAGTATATTAAATTTCAAGGTTAAAAAGAAAATATGTGTACGTATTATATTACTGCAGTATGAGTGCATCAACATTCTAGTTTGAACCCTAGATAATGTAAGTAAAGAATATTGACTTCACATAATAAGTAGTCCAATAACTTTTGGAAATTATGAATTCCCCTAATTCTAAAATAGTTATATTAGATATTTTATGAAATGGTAACCTATATGGGTACCAAGTGACCTATCAAAAGTATGAAAAGAGATAATTATTAAATATCAACTAAAATATTTCTAAAGAGTGATTGAACCTATTAAAGATTGACATATAAAATGTTTCTCTGCCATACAAACCAGAATATATTACCTCACTCCATTAACTATGATATCTCTATGCATAAGAATATTATTATGGTATTTCCATTTAGGTTTACGAAATAATGATAGTTATAGGATCAAAGGCTTAACCTATGGAAGAAACAAGGAATGCATTCATGGGATTGGCATACTTAAAACTAGTTTTTTAATGTTCTTTACTTGTATTAAATTAATTCATATATAATAACTCTAGCAACCTTGACGAATTCTTAACAATTAGAAATAAATGGGGGGGGAGTACAACTCAACCTTAATCTCAAATTTTGGGTGATTTGATTGGTAAAGTGATATATTTTGATTTTGTTTAAATAAATTTTTAAAAAACAATTCTCTTTGTTTGTGGTTCCATGAAGATTTTGGAAGAGGTTCATATTACATTTTAGAAGGTTTTGATAATACTAACTTATGTTTCACATAAATGTCATATGGTAGCAAATATTGTCTGGCGATATGCAAACAACCCATGGGTTTTCTTTATGTAGAAATGACAATAGAAATTGAATGGTACTCAGAAATAGATAGATGTATTTTAATGTTGTTGATATGTGTTGAATGGACTAGTTGTTCCTCTAGGAATGCTCTGGGTAATAATAGCTTGATTATGTTGCAAAATAGAAAGTTTGATTATAAGTAGGAATAAATAGGCTCATTGGTATGATATGGTGATTCCTTGTGACTAAGTCAAGTACTCTTATGTATATTCTTGGAATGTGTTTAAGATATTGTTAATGTAAGATGTTGGTCTTGGCAAGATAGTATGTGCTTGAACAACAGGGATGATTTTAGGGGCGAATTATAGCCCAATGGCAAATTTTAAGGGTTACCCAAAAAAAAGTGGGCGAATTTTTATATTAAAATGTTATTATTTTATTTAAGAAATTCGCCCATTATTTATTTTGTATATAGCTTTCCCAAGGTAAATCGCATTCATCCCGACTTAGGGAAAATCTAGAAAAGGAATATTAGCCCACGAAATTATTTATTTTTGCCCACATTCGCCTGATTTTTTCTGTCTGCGAGGAGATATTTGCCCAAATTCGCCCAATTTTTTTTTATTGGGAGGAGAAATGAAGATTGTTCGCCGGATTTATGGATAATAGTTTGAAAAATTGGTATTTCGCCCAGGATTTATGGATAATATGATTAAAAATTTGCTATTTCGCTGGGATTTATGAATATTTCTGTAAACTAGTCTTACTTCGACCTCGATTGGGGTAAATTGGACATAGTTCGTCCTGAATTTGGATTTGTGGACAATTATTTGAGTAAAATGTGGAGATTTAATCAATTGGGGAAGTTTTTTCACTAGATTTGGTCCATAAATTTAGTCAATTGAGGAATTTTTTTACCTATATAATGATGCAAGAGTCAGGACTCAGGCTCAACATCAAGCTTGATTTCTATTGCAAATCAGTCTTTACAGTGGCTGAGTGGATTCGTGGGAAGCAATTTCAGAAAGTTTCTTCTATCTGCACTGTGCAGGATTTTTACAGGTTAGTTTCTTGAATCTTCTTCTATTTGCAGGCTTTTTACAGGTTAGTTGCTGTGAGCACTCAACCTTGTTGCTAGACCACAGCTTAATGGGATTTTCCTCATTGGATATTATTCTTTGGCACTCTGTTGGTTTCAACTTTTATTCTAGGTGTAAGTTATAGTATTCAAGACCCATGGAGCTCATTAGCAATTATTTGCCAAGGCACATGGTACAGATTCATAGATTTCTTCGCTTTTCCTTCTATTTTTCTTTTCAAGAATATTCACTTTTCAATCCCACGATTTATTCAAAGGACCAATGACACCTCCCATTACAACTGAAAAACCATAATATTTTTTTCCACCTCGGGTGTCAGGGTTTTGTACCCACCAGCGATATATATCATACATTGCATCTCCTAGGCGATCGAAGTCATGACTCGTCCCTTGTTCTATTTTGATAAGGAACAAGGATTTTTTTCCAACTTGGGAGTCGGGGTTTTGTACCCACCAGTGATATATATCATACATTGCATCTCCTAGACGATCGAAGTCATGATTCGTCCCTTGTTCTGTTTTGAGAAGGAACAAGGAGAAGCAGATGAAAGTAAGATCGGTCTTTGACTCAGGGAAATCCAGTCTTGTTTCCTCGGTCTTTGATCTGCTTACATTACAATTGACCAAGTGGACCCACTTGAGTTGATTTGATTGATTCAGTTCCAAGATTCGTAAATGGGATGGAGTAGCTCACTCATAAATAGTAGTTGTTCTCATTAAGATATGAAACAATGTCACCCTAGGGGGCAAATATCAGCGGTAAGGAGTCCCATAGGAAGACGTCATAAATGTATAGAGCTTCAAATCTGTTTTGGATTCATGTTTACCATGCCCAGCTAATTTGCTGCATTTGTTATATGTTCTTTTTTTTTAGAAGTCTAGCTAGTATGGGATATATGGTGTTGTAAGCAAAAATACTTTCTATTATATATGCTTATTAATTCAGAGTTCGCCCTACTTTTCCATTACGTGAAAATGATGGACAAGCTAACAGAGGAACAAATCTCTGAGTTCAAGTAGGATTTCAGTTTGTTTGGAAGTCCTCCAACAGGCCATTTATGCACTATGTCTACCCATTGATTTGTGGGTGGTAGCTTGAAATCATCAACAGATTGGTCCCAAAAAGCTTAAACAACTATGTTCAAACCTCTTGGTGAACCTTGTGTCCATGTCCAACACAATACTCAATGGAAAACCCCAATACTTACAACATTTTTGAACAACTTCGCAACTTTTTCCACAACACAAGGTATCTTCATTGGCATGAAGATGGAATACTTGGAAAATATGTCCCCAACCACAACGATTCCAGTGTACCCTTGCAAATATGACATATGGGTGATGAAATCCATAGAAACGCTTTCCTAAGGTCTCTTAGACACAACAAAGTTTGTAATGGGCCAGCCTTCATTCATATATCTTCCTTGTCTTGTTTGTACAGAAGACAAGTCATGGCATACTATTCTACATCCTTGTGCATCTACTCATAATAGTATCCTCTCTCCAACAATGCCGTCATTATTCATTGTCACTAGGTGGCTATCCCAAGGCAAATCATGGCATGCATTTAAGAGATCCTTCCTGATATTTGATGACTTAGATATATAGATGTGATTTCCAAAGTACAGAAGTTGTTTGTCTACCCAAAACTTCCTTACATTACCCTCATTCACCTGCTTCATGATGTTTATCATTGATGGGTCTCAATGCAATCCATCCATGATCTACACATGCAAGTCAGTAAAAACCTACGCATGCCATCATGTTGGCACCGGCAATTCGTCTTCCTCTAAGGATGTGAGTTGTGCCTGTTTTCTCAAGGCATCAAAATTTGCATTAAGTTTGTTGATACTATATGGTCATGTTGAATTCTTATACCAAGAAGTATTTCCACCTTTCTTACTTAGGTAATTGTTTTAGTTGTGTCACAATGTAGCTTGTTGCAACGTTGTCTATATTCATAATGAACGGTTTACCCCAAATAATGCCTCCATGCTTGTAGGAAATGCACAAATGTAGTCATATATTTTTCATGAATGGGGTGCCTCCACTTGCAATCCTATAGCTTCATATTATCATAGGATACAGGATGACCCTCCTGTGATCAAACTTCTCCAATGGAAAATTTTTAGGCATATGTCTACATCTCAAACAACTGCTCAAAGTCTAGCATCTTTAGCACAAGTGTAAGCTTCAGGTTGTATATGCTACTCGAAATCTCTCTGTCAAATTCCATGGTGGATCCTTCTCATAACAAATTGATAAGTTGTGCTGAAATTTTAGAGTACCCTTCAACAAATCTTTAGTAATAGTTTTCCAACCCAAGGAATCTTCTTACCTCATGAACTATTTGCATTTCCTCCAATCCTCTATTTCCCTGATCTCCATAGGATCCATGCATATGCACCCTTGCTCGATCAATTTCCCAAGAATGGAATATCTTCCTGGCTAAAGACACACTTGAACTTCTTCAGGAATAACTTATTATTCCTCAAAGACCTATGCTTATGCCTCTTATGGTCCTCCATGTTTTCACTAAACACCACTATGTCATTAAGGTAATTAATAACCTATTTGTCTAAGAACGGTCTGAACAAATCATTCATCAAAGTGCAAAAGGTGGTTGGAGTATTACACAACCCAAAAATCACAAACAAAAAATCATAGCTGCCATACCTCGTCATGCAGGTTATCTTTGGCTCATCGCCTTCTACGATCTAAACTTGGTAACACCCCTACCTTAAGTATGGATTTGAAAAGACTTTGGTCTACCTTAAGTGAAATTTTCAATGTATTATTCCAATAAAGGTAAGAGGTACTTATTTTTTATGCTCTTCTTATTCAACGCACAATAGTCCAAGCACATCCTCAACTCTGGGGTGTCCTCCTTCTTTTGGAAGAGGATCAATGCACCATATGAAGACATAAGAGGTTACCTAAATCTAGCATCAAGCAACTCATTTATTTGTATTTGCAACTCCTCTAGATTAACTCTCGAAAGTTGGTAGGGGACTCTTTCTGAAGGTTGCAACCCGGGGACTCGTGCTGAAGGCTGCAACCCTAGTTCAAGCTCTATACAATGGTCCACAATGTGCATAGGAAAGATATGTTTCAACAGCAAGTCAAGAAACTTATCAAAAAACTATTAAAAATTTTTTACAACTTCTAACAAAATAGGAATCCCCACTCCCACCTATTTCTCTTCCTAAATCATTTCCACAAAGACCTATGATTCTAGGTGCATGGTTGGCCTTTTCAACATTAGTGCAGACACTAACTCCACTCTTATGTGTGGATTCCTTGTTGTTGTGGATACAGCACAAGGCTTGTGTCGACTCAACATAGCTAAATTATTTGTGAATGGCATGAGAATTAACTACATTATCCTTAAGAATACTTTCCCAAGGATGACTTGGAAGTCATTCATTTGCACCACTGTAAAGGCTTTACAACCCTTCCATTTGTCTAGGTGCAAGTTAACTTCTTTCGCAACCCCAATTGCAACCTTTCCACTAGAGTTCACTACCTTCACTGACATTATGTAGGACCCAACTCTAATCCCAAGTTCACTTTCCAAATCCTTCTTCAAGAAGTTGTGAGAGGCACCTGAGTCTACTGATAATTGCAGTGGTATTTCATTGTTGAGAAAGTTCACATAACACAACTAGTTGACACTCTACCTTTGGTTTCCACTAAGGAACCAATCCTTTTCAAGGACCTCTTTAAGAGGAATTGTGCCCTTTCATTTTCAAAATAGTTTTGCAGCACCCCACATGTTAGAGGAAATGTCATTAACAAGAGAAACCAATATTTTACCCTTGCTCGAAGTGGCATGTCCACAAGTACAATACAATGTTGGCTTCCAAAGGTTTGTTGTAGTTTGTCTTTTCCCCAAGGTAGTCCTGAGTGCATACTTAACAAGTGGTGCCTACATATCAATATTTCTAAAATGCAAACTATGTCATGGTTGGACACTTGACCAAGCATATCTTGAAAAAACCATGACATCCAACACTATTAGTTGTATCACCAATGGTGATACAACTAAATCCCAAAATCCCATTCACCGAATCCCAAGCTTCCCAATATAGAACCTTATCAAAGTTTAGTGTCGTCAAACATTCCTTCATCGCAACTTTTTTTTCCACGCTTTTTGCAAGATGGACTTAAAAGACAATCTTTAACTTGGGGACTCATGCAGCATAGAGATTCTCTCTAGGGACACCTCTAGCTAGGACACATAGAGCCAATTGGTGACATGTGTTTGGTCAAGTTCAATTTGAAAATTGATGGCATGCATTCAGTCCTAAGTATTGCTACTATTGATAATGGAAGTTGCTTGTCAATGAAACAAATAAGAGTATCACAGAAAATGGTTTTACTTGAAACAATTTGTTCATGTGGGTTTCGGGGTCCTGAAATATCCTTTTGGTGTGTAGTGATTTTAACCTTGAGATTGGATGCTCAAGGATCCAAATCAACTCCATACTTCTTAGTCACCTGCATCCTCAACATGCCTTGAGAGGTGTGCACTAGCTAGTTACAATGATCTGGACACATGCACAATAGTTCCTCAACTAGAGATGATTTGTGCCATAACTACTAAGTTGCATACACTTTACTAAATTGAGCTAGGATGCATGCACCCTACTTAACTGATGCATGCAAAACTTAAATTAGAAACATAATGCATGCAAACTTGATGAAACTGAAATATGGGGACTCAGGCAGAGAAGAATGCTTCACGGTGAACTGTTGGCCTGGACACTAATTCCTAGAGTGCCTGGCCTTGCTGTGAGCACTCAACCTTGTTGCTAGACCACAGCTTGATGAGATTTTCCTCATTGGATATTATTATTTGGCACTCTATTGGTTTTATTCTGGGTCTAAGTTATAGTATTCAACAGCCATGGAGCTCATTAGCAATTATTTGCCAAGCTCTGTAAATGGAAAACAGGGGGGCAGCAATTATTTCTACTTGGAGTACAACTCTGTAAATGGAAAACACAGTCATGAAGCTTCTATGGGCATATATTTTCAAATTTAAGTTTTAACTTAGAAAATTACTTTGATGATTTCACATGAGGAACATGTTTTTTCTCCTCTAGTGTTAAGAAACCCTAAACTACTGAAAATCATCTAAGAAACCATGTTATGCAATTTCTAATCAAGATATCAAAAGAGTTTTTTTACAAGAAAACATTAATGGGCCATTGGCAGCAAGTTCCTTACATTTGAGCAACTATCTAAAAAATTTATTCATTATTTCCTATGTGCCTCTTATTTGTTATTATTTCAAACATTTGGAAATCAAAACTCAACAAATTTGAAAACAATCGTATGAATTAACAAAATAAACCCACCTTGAAAGTTCTCCCAAAATATTATGTTTTTTATGTTAAAAATTAAAAGATACACCTAAACAACTAAAGTTTACAAAATATTCTCTTACTTATTGCAGCCAAATATTTTCACTGATAGTCAAATCTTATAGTTAGGGATGGAGGGAGTGAAGAATTGGTCTCAATTACAACGTCCTAAACTCAAAATTTGTTTTGTCAATTATGGTTTAAGGGCACTGATAAGCGCACATTCAGAGCATCAGACTGTCCATCCAAAGGCAAGGAAGTAGATATCATTTCTCAATGGACTCATGTAGAGAGGCTTCCCCACCCAAAATCAACTTCCATCACTTCCAATCTCAACTATTGTGATATCATAAACTCGTAACAAGATCAGGGTAGATGCTTTTATCGGCCAAATACCAATGAGATTTTATTGGCAGAAGTCAGAACCTCCTAGGGGAGAGCCCTAAATGCAAGTCTGTAAGGAGATTCAAACACCGAATAATATCTTCTTTCAGAAGGGTTAGTGATTAGTGCCTTAATGGATTCAAGAAGAAGACATACTATATGGACAAATATGAACCTCGTAAATGCAATCAGTAAGTCAACTTCAAGGCAAATCTAGAATGATAATGTTATGCCAAGGTTATGCAAGTAGTTAGCAAAAACATTAATCATCAAGTTTATCAAATACTTAGGCATTGCATGACCATCAACTACTATTTATCATCATTCATGTATAACCATAGACAAATTGGAGTGTGGTATGAGTACAAATATGGCAGCCCAATAAATAGTAATAAAGCAATCAGTAAGCAGATGTATCCAGTGTAGTCATATGCATACCCATTTATCCACCATTCATTATTAATTTAAACATAATATAGATGGCAGTTACATGTAATTTAGCAATACATGATATTCAACAATTATTGGTCATTTTTCCAAAGTATTTATCAATCAGTATTAGGTCTGTCCATAAAATAGAATTTAGTACGCGTTTGCAAACAAACTCTAAAGCAATAGCAGTAGTACATATATATTCATTAACTAACAGCTACTTGTAATGTTTTTATATGCAGGGTTGGATGATTGTTAGAGTACCCTAAAGGGGGGTATTATAAAATGCAGACCAAGTATAGGATGGGAAACAACTGAAAGGGCTGCCCTTTGTGTTGATAAGGCATTGGAAAAGGCCTTAAAAGGGCAGACCGAGGGTAGAAGGAAGTTATCAGAGGTCTGTTCCAGACCTAGAGGAGGGTCCAAGGCACTAAACAAGCAGCCTGAGGATGTTTAAGGAGTGGTCGTGGGCTATAGCAGCCTGTGGTAAAAGGGTCAAGGTCTGGAAAAGGTGAGAAGAGGAAGGAACGAGGCCTAAAGGAGTTGGTCGAGGATGAAAAGGGGCTACTAATGAAGGTCGAGGGATGGTAGGAGGAGGTTTAGGTTTAAGCAAGGGTAGTAGAGGAGAGATAAAGGGAGGCCGATTGAGGATAAGGCAGGCCTAGCCTTGGAAGAGGCCAAGAAGGGAGGACATGAAGGATAAAATGGAGAGAAGAAGGAGAGGATGAAAAGGATAGGTTGCTAGGGCAACCCTTTTGGAGTTTCCTAACTAACTTAGTCTAACATGCAAAATGCAACATATCTAACCCTAGATTCTAGGTGTTGAAGAGAAGAATGGTTTTGGGACAAAGGGAGAAAGACTTTACACTAACCTAGCATCTTCAAAGAGTAAAGAGCAGGAGGAAGCCTCTTTAGTAGTAGGAGAGTAGAGAGTAGATCCACCACTTTGGAGAAAAATGGAGTTGTGTTGAGATCTTCTCATGAGGAGTAAAGCTCGTCGGTTGAAGCCGCTGCTAGAAACTAAGCTAGTTTAATGAATAATTTGTGTTGAAGAACACCATCCACGATCTTGAAGGAGAAACCATGAGGAAATCCATCGAAGACCAACCCGATAACCACAACATGTTGGTTGTGGAGCGCGCTTATAATCTTCCCGATTTAGAGGTCGTCTTTTAGCTGTGTTTGGATTCCAGTACTTGATGGGGGGTTGTAGGGGGTTGTAGGGGGTTGGTTGTGGAGCTCTTTGAGACTTCCTTTCTAGTGGTTTCATCCTATGCCAACACAGACCTGTTTCCATAGAAACCTTGAGGAAGTTAATGTTGAAGACTCTTGCATATGCTAACACTAAATAAAGTTTGATGAGCTCAAGCATATGGATTTATAGCCAATGGCATCTAGATTTGACCACTCCTTCAAATCACAGAAATATTCAACCTATGTAAACTTGGGATGCAAGTATTGGACTTGTGTTGGGCACCTGGCCCACAACAAATGCATCTCCCATAAGTCCTAATCGAAAGCTTATTTCCCATCTTGTGATATTTGCCAATCATCTAGTAACTAACTGTGGACTTCCCAAGGTTGATGCCTATCAATAAATATTAGCCCTAGTTTAGTAAAATCAAATAAAGAATATTCTTTCTAAGAAGAAACTATACCGATGGGTTTAGAGAAATACATGTTATAAGACTCTGTGATTCACTCATGTGAGGATGCTCTGTGATTCAGCAATTTGCATAGTTTTTCATTTCATGATTTATAAGGCAGAGTAACTAGTAGTTAGACAACCTATCTTCAAGGACCATCACACATTAACTGGCAGGAAATTGATATATGAGGAAACAAATATGGTAAGGACTAGAAAGTGTGTTTTATTTTTTTCTAAATGGTAGGTAGTTGTAAGCTGAGATGATAAGTTTGACAAGGATGCAGGGTCTTTTAAGCCTTAGGAGCCTCCAACAAAGATTGAGGAGATAGAGAAGCTTGCTTCCCAAATACTGATCCATGGATTCCAAAGAAACAAGATTCAAGATGAGTTGTATATATCTTTACTAATAGTGGGATACCTATTGCAGCACAGGCTCAAATGTTAGTGTTTCTAGTTTTCACAGGAAGGGAACTTCATTCTAAACCCATTGCTAGATTGGCGTAACTCTTTGTTCCATGAACTAATATATGATGATTTCTAAAATAAAAAATATTCTGATTGTTGTGTGTTTGTATGCATATCATACTGCAAAATTGTTCAGAAGAAATTAATCCCTTTCAACGTAAGCAACCTGAAACAGAGAAACCAATGTGTTATCTGAAATGGTCATAGTTCACGATGAGCAGATATCTTGAAAATGCCGCTTTCAGAATTTTTGGAAATGGGCAATGGCATATATTATCTTATTGATATATAGTTTTTAAATATTTACAAATAATAGAAAGAATGGAAATTTCTCCTGAATTTATGTTATTTTCTTTTTTTTTCCTTTTTTCTATATTCTGAATTTTTTTAAAGTTGTGGGCGAATCTCTAGCAACAGGCCAAAATTATATTGATTTTTTTTTGGGTCAGAAGAACCCAAGAAACATTTCCCAGTGTCTGCATCTTGGATGTTTCTTACCAGATTCCATACCGGAAAAGTTGCCTTAGTATGGGAATAAAGGTATTCTGATAACTGTAAGTTGTTGTAGAATCCGTATTATTGTCAATAAATAGAGCCAGAAAGAGGCACAGAATAAGAAATAGGAACGCTACCTTACCCCTGGAATAATATCCATATAAAATTGATTATAATGCACTAATGCAGTTTCAAGTGAGAAAGATGAAGGAGAATTCTAATAAGATAATTCAAACTTTCGCAGTTATCTGAATTGTCCATGCTCTTTTGGTTTCAAATTCTTGATGCAGTGAAGAATCCAAAAGATCATGGGCATTAGAGAATTCCGATGTTGTAAGCTATTGCAGAGTCAATATTAATGTCAAAAAATAGTACCAAAAATGGGAAAACCCCCGTCATATTAAGTTATAATATTTATTAGTGATGTACTAATGCAATGTCAAGATGGAACGGGAAGGGCATGTGAATCAAATTTCATGGGTAGGTTTCTGTTCACATCGATGTCATATACTATTTAAATTCTCAAGAAGCTCGATTTCAACTGAATTTGACTACATTTGCATATGTATGCATGTTTGTCAAGACAAAACCGTGTCAAATGTCAAGGAGGTCTTGATTTAATGGTATAGCGAAGGCGGTGAGACATGTTTTTCCCCTCGATGGAGTGTCTCTCCGTGCAAGCAGGCTGTTGGGGGCAGGATCCTCCTAATGGTGATTTCTTAGCTGAAGGGATCATTCAAGAGTGTTGTGAGTCGTAATCCAATCACAGTCCATTGTCAATTATACCAAAATTCAAAGGGACTCGCTTGCTACACAAGGATGTTCCGAAGCATCTTTGTCCCAAAATTTAAAAAATTGTGGCCAGTGCTATGTAAGCATTGTGATCAATGCCTCCACTATGTAATGAAAAAATCCAAGCATATGGATTTATAGCCAATGGAATCTGGCTTTGACCACTACTTCAAATCACAAAAATCTTCAACCTATGTAAACTTGGGATGCAAGTATTGGACTTGTGTTGGGCACCTGGCCCACAGCAAATGCATCTCCCATAAGTCCTAATCAAAAGCTTCTTTCCCCTCTTGTGATATTTGCCAAACATCTAGTAACTAACTATGGACTTCCCAAGGTTGATGCCTATCAGCAAATCAAATATTAGCCCCAGTTTAATAAAATCAATTAAAGAATATTTTTTCTAAGAAGCAACTATACCGATGGGTTTAGAGCAATACATGTTAGAAGACTCTGAAAATAAATGAAGAATTAAAGTACTGACTAAAAATATGCTTCCAATCAAACACGATGAAACATATCTTTTTATAAGTAAATACTAAAAAATCGCTGGAAAAAGAGTGCAAAATGTAGAACGTTTAGCTTAGTCTTAAGTAAAATACTAAGAATAAGAAAAGGATTTGGTTTGGGATTTCAGAATATTTTTGGATCCTACACTCCTAATCACATGCAGGAAGCTGAGGAGATTTCCCTCTTAGGCCATATTTATATGTATTAGCTATGGATGGTCTTGGTTATTTGCTGGAAGCAGCAAGAATACAGGAGAAAATCTGGGGGATTTAGGTTCGTGGAAACAAGGAGGTACTTGACAGTCATTTTTTTGTTGACTAAATGCTATTCAATTCACCTAGAACCTAATTTGGTGATTGAAAACATGAGATAACTAGACAGCTTGTGTTTCATTGAGTGTGGTTCTTAGTGATCAGAAATCAGAATTTTGGCTCATAGGAGCTGAGATTCCATCAAAGATTGTTCCACACTAGAGGAGAACACCCTATGCAAATAGGGGGGTAACAGGAGGAAACCCTAGGCAAAATTTCCTAGCTTGTCACCCTAGGGATGCCTATTGTTTGGTACTAGGTTTGAACTTTGCAACTAGGATCCAAGGTGCATAAGAATAAATTTCCCTTGGCTGACCTCCTAGTTAATTGCATCAACAGATCATAGGATCTTGTTTACATGTTCTTTGTATGAATTCCCCGATTGTATTTCATCACCCACCGATTCAAGTACTCCTTGCATCATGAATTGATGTTGACAATCAATAAATCCCGTGGTTAGTTTTTTATGGCAAGTAACTGCCAACTCGAATCATTTTGTTGTTACAGCAAGCAACACTTACGGCATAAATTAAAATGGCATTTGGTTAAGAATTTGAACATGACAAGAATTTTGCAACACACTTGTATAATTATTAGGAGATTGAGGATGTGATTAGATGGAGAACTATAGAATGAGATTTGTGGCCATGCCTAGCATGTGTATCACTCATGTGAGGATGCGTTGTGATTCAACAATTTGCATAGTTTTTCATTTCATGATTTATAAGGCAGAGTAACTAGTAGTCAGACAGCCTATCTTCAAGGACCATCACACATTAATTGGCAGGAAATTGATATATGAGGAAACAAATATGGTAAGGACTGGAAAGTGTGTTTTATTCTTTTCATTAGAAGTGTGTTTTCTTCTTTTCTAAATCATTATTCCTGTGATGTTTTAAAAAATTGTTAGTTATTCCCTTGTACACAAATTAATAGAAATTTGTAGATTACTTATTAAAGTGTGTACTCATTTTTAATTTCATTTATCATCGTAGGGGGCCTCTTGTACCATAAAACTCAAAACTAGCCAGACTAAAAGTTTAGATGATTTTTATTATTGTTTATGCTCAGAGACTAGAGTTGGGTTTTGATGGTACTTCTACTTTCAATCTCAACCTAGAATTTGCTACAGCCTTCTAGTCATTGCTTTTCAATGGCTGCAATATGACTTTTGGCCACTATTTTTGCTCAAAACTTCCAAGATTTGAGTACTAGGGCATTTTTTATGGTAGAATTAAACTCAGAACCCAAGATGAAGAGTGTTTACCTCATGAATGATTCCCAAAATTGCTACAGGTTTCTTTTCAATGTTTTCATGCCTAGAAAGCGCCTAGAATTAGGGATTTAAGACTACTTGTTGCTGTTATTCATACCCAGATCTTACAGGCTCGACCTCTACATTGTATGGCAGGCTCAAAAAATTAAATAAGAAACAGAGTGATTTTCTATATGAAGTCTTTGAGTTGAATAACAATGAAAATAGAATCTATTAGCTTGTTTTAATCTGATGGAAGAGTAAGTCATCTGTATAAATCTTTATCTTACATGGAATTGAATTTGAGTTTAGCAATCGAAATCCAGATAATCAATGGGAATCTATAAACATGAGAATTGTGTGCGCAGATGTTGAAGGGATTATACACATAGAATCTATGTTACGTGTAGTGATTGATATTATGCTCGACATTGTTACTATGATTTCTATACATTGTTAGCTTTGTATAACAAAGAAAATATGAAGGATAAGTGTTCTATCTAATGTGTTTTGATGAAGATAGAGCATCTCAGTTTCCTTTTCAAAAGGATAGGTTATGCTAAATACATAGATTCATTTAGTGGATCTTTCAAAAGCTAGGCATTTTGGCTAAATATACAACGGATCATTTGCGAGTTATACAACTTGGGCTTATAATTCATTGATATATTATTCATTTCTTCATTGATGTGGTGTCAATGCTTGTTATTTCAAGTTGGTCAATAAGAAATTATAGAAATTGTGTTAAAAATGGGGCATTGTACACCTATTTAGTACACACCTTTGGAGACATTTGTCAACATATAAGGCAATGATTCTTTATGTTACATAGAACAAAGTCTACATATGTGTATGTCATGAATGTTGTGATTTTAAGGCATGATGTATGTCATGCTTGTTTGAATTCTATGGATTGTTTGCCAAAAGAATAATGTGGAGCATAATCTCTGATTCTATTAGTTTATTGGTTTGTCAAGATTCAGGTCCCCACATGTCCGCTGGACCATTAAGGGATGAGATAACAAGTGGAGTCCCCACTTGCCCTGAATCTAGTCAGTGCAGTTGTGTTTCATTGACACCTTCCAGTTGTATTAGTGTTATACCTCCTTCGGGGAAAGAATCAATGAAAGAGTCAATTAAAAGTCATTGAAAGAGTCAATGAAAGAGTCAATAAATTCATTGAAAGAGTCAATGTAAACACTCATTGTAAGTTGGGTCAATATAAATTGATAATGTGCCATTGTATTAATTTTATATCAATTTTCTCATGCAGGCTTCACTTCTGGTTTCTATATCGATTTGGAATTTCAATTTTGGAATATTAAGTAAGATGTCAAACATGGATTGTGGAAAGAAAAATAAAACATCAAAACAAAAGGATGTAATATCATATTTTCAAAAGCCTCAGTCCAATAATCCACATCCTATTCATGCTTCAAGCTCTCTTGAGCAAGGTATCGGTGAGAGAGATGTCAACACTTTTGAGAATTCATCTGCAACCCAGAAAATGGATGTTAGAATACATTCCTCTAATGATCAAAGTGAGACAAATGCACTTCCATTCGAAATTGGTAGTTCAAATGTTGAAGATTTTTCATTGCAAGGTGACACAGTGCATTCACGGAAAAGGAAAAAGGGCCAATGGGATGCAAGGAGAAAATTCAAAGTTGATTGGGTCTCAAGATACCCATGTATTGAACCAATACCTCCAACAAATGAGAATGAGACCTCACGAGAAGTTAAATGCATTTC
>LPNX010933369.1:284707-371387 GCA_001517045.1 Pseudotsuga menziesii
ATACCTTATTAATTTTAACAGGGAACTTATCTTATAAGTGCATTTAATTATGAAAACTAGGACTTGTATGCTTGTGAGTATCGTGCAAAGTATATGTAGGTCTTAAAAAGTAATTAAAGTATTGAATGTTAACATGATATCTATAGTTCACCCATACATCCAATTCTACTTCTAATAAAGTAAATATGAATCGAATTATAGGAAAGAAACAAATTTATTGATGAAAGAAAAGAACTAACAAGCACACAACTTTGATTATAAACTACATGACTAGTAGCACAAAATTTCATTGGTACATACAATGATATGTAGTGGGACCTTCCTCTATAGAGTAAGGCGCTAGAAAAACTTTAACAACTAGACTCTTAGCTCGTATTGACACTTTATAACTTAGGAATTCATAGACAACCACGAACTAAAGCAAGAACTAAATTGATTTATTTATAAACTAGTAGTATCATAGTGTACCAAAATCCAAATAACTTCCAAGAGGTAGTGCTACCTTATATAGGCTTAATTTTTAAACTAACACATATTTATTTAAGTTTGGAATTAAACAATGGATCCAAAATTCAAAAACAACAAAAAAACACAATTTTGGTAAATTGTGATTCCTTGTAATTAAAAAAAAATTATGAAATATGTGTTAACTTCATTTTAAACACAATTAAAGGAAACAAGCTTGAGAATTAGAGAATCATATATTCTCAAGCCATTGCAAAATAGATTCTATGGTAGAAAAGGATATAACAGGACATAGAAACCAAAGTTGGTTTGATCACAAATGAGTTAATAGGTGGCACCATCTTCAATAGTAATCTTGACCTAAACAATGGCTTGATTTTGACCATTAATTGGATGGACTATTATTGAAGCACATTCTACATTGTCAGTTCTATAGAAAAGTGTTTTGTAATGGAATACACCATAGCAAACTACTTTGATTATATAGTAGTGGGTGCACAACAACTATAACTCATATAAAATGGACTACCAACAAGGTAATATAGAAAGTGAATCCACAACAATAATGACTCAATATAGTAGCAGATGATATGCAACAATCACATATTACAGATTTTTAGAAAAGGAATTTGTTCTAATTAGAGTATTACGGATCCATAGAAACTAGTCCAGTAACAAAATACAAGACCCGTAGCATAGATCCAATGACATGTCTTATAGTATGCCTCATCTTGTGAGGTAAATATGAAGTATCCATATTTCTTCTAAAATGTAACCAATTTTCAATAAAATCCATAAAATGAATAAAAGGAGAACCTTCATGATAAATGCCAATATGGATGAGGATATATTGAAAATGGTTGTGAATTGTATCAAAAAAATGTAGAGGAATAAGGAAAAGGTTGGATAAAAAGATAGAAAAACTAGGTCCCATCATCTCCTCTCAACAAAAAAATGTTACACATCCTTATGGAACATGCATACTCAATTCAAGTTAGCTTTTGTAGCAAAGCAAGATAGATTGGTGAGGCTATAGGAGGGATTTCTAGGTTCTGTTATTTCATAATATCCTTTTTTCCTCTCAATATTCTACCTAAACATGTATTATTCATTTGGTTCCCATTTGTAGAGATATCCATATATGGGTGAAGGACGTTAAACTAAAGGATAATGGAAATACTGAAGTCCTATGCATTTTCACCACACTTGTGTGTGTGTGTGTGTGTGTGTGTGTGTGTGTGTGTGTGTGTATATGTGTGTGTGTGTGTGTGTGTGTACATATATACCCTATTCAATTCTTTTATGAAATTTTGGTATCCAAAAGGATCCCTTATGTTCTGTGTTTTCTTTAGGCGTTCCCATCTATTCTGACAGACATACAAGGATTCCATTCTTAAATGGTTTATTATTTGTGTACACTGAATAATAGAATCTTGTAGAGTTTCAAGAAGGAAGAATTTCCTTTTTGGTGGCATGAGTAACCTTGTATGTAGAACATGGATGTTCAAAGTTTTAACATATTCCCCTCTAACCCATAGCTTAATATCTCCTTCATTATTATGTATGGTATTATCTCCATAACCCCACTAAACTTGATTGTCCACTTTTCTTAATAACACCATGTTAAACCCCTAGCACTTGAGAACCCCATGATTACTAGTGGAATAATAATCTAATTAATGATGGGGTCATTTTGATAAAGTAATTACCCATAGTAGGATTATAAATATTTCATTATTAAATATTATGAATTTATTTAATTTTTACACCTAATACATGTGCTTGGTGGCTAAGGTGGCACATGGACCATTATCAACCCAATGAGTTGTCACTATAAATGGAAACTGGGAGGGAATAAATAAATATCCATAAAGCAAGAAAAATATAGAAAGTGGCAGAAAAAACAGACAACCAGAAAAGCAGTACAAAAAGAAGGCAAGTGCAGAAAAGCAAGCAACGTTTGGAGGGAGCAGTTTCTAAAAAGGAAAAAAGATAAGTCATCTTAAAAGCTGGAAGGGCACAATTTCTAATTAGGATAAAATAAATTCAATATAAAAGCAGGAAACTCTTGGAGGGCACATTTTCCAAAGAGAGAAAAAGGCATGTCATGGGAAAAGCAAGAAAGCAAGAAAGTTTCCTCATACATTCATGAGGGTGCATTGGGAAAGTGAAGTGGGACACCTATTGAACCAAATTCAATCTTGAAGCCTAATTATTCTATAAAAAAATTATAGCACACCCCTCTCACAACTTTTGATCTTTTTGTTTTGGAGTTTGAGAGTTGTTCTCAATAGTTTAGTGTTGTGCCTCAGCTAGAGCTTTGGGTGGTGTGCCCCTTAGCCAATGATTCTAGTGTTTTGGTCCCTCAAGTCATGGAAAAAATTGAAGAAGTTTTTTTCAGGTGTTTATGTCTCTTTCATACTATTATCAAATAATCTTGAATAGCTTGGAGGCCTCCTATCAGTGACATTTGTTCTTCTTCTCTCCCTCTCTCATTTCTATAAAGTTCTAGCAATTTTGGAGTAATGTAATGGGAATTTAGATACCAATATGACATGTTTCATGTTTTTATGTATATTATATTTTTTAATATCAGGTTCATACCACTCTCAAGTCACTCACATATTTTTGGAGGTTCAAGGATTGATTCCCTTTGGTTTCCTAGCTTCGGATGCCATATTTTGGGAGTTTTGCTATGAGAGGTTACTTATGATATCCTTATGAGAATTATTTCAACCCTAGTGAACTTTTTATATTATTATTTACTATCTATGCAAATTTCACAACATTATGATATGTTTTGACTGAGTTTTCTTATTAATCATTTACACCCTACCTAGATCTCATAGCTAAAATGACCAGTTTTCTAGTTTGAAGAAATTTATGTATATAAACAAGTACATTCCTTTTATTTTATGTTATGAACATCATTTAACATCATAATTATGACATCCCATGTTTAAAACAAAAGTTTAGTGTCTCTTTTAATGCATTTGGAAACCCACTGAAATTTGACTAGTTGCACAATCCTGTTAACTAGTTTTCATAGTGTGACTCTTAAATTTTCTTGTGATTGTCCAGAACTATTTTAGACCTGAATATATTGATTTTATATTCCTAAACAGATACTTATAACCTTATTAAGCCTTAATTATCCTTTGGCTTCTTGGAATTGATTGTTAAGATCTCAGTTTGCACCGGTTAGGACTCCCAGAAGCCTACTAGTATACTTCAGCCTGACTCATGCTCAAAACCTAAAAGTTACCAACATACAGGTTCTAAGGGATATGAATTTTCAGTCTCCTAACTTTCCTTTTGGTTTCTCCTACAAACCCCAGTACAATTTCCTCTTTTTAATTGGTAAATATTCCCACTTGTCAACTAGTTGTCTGCATCTTTATCATATAGAGTTAGTGGACCCTATTGATGCCTTAGGTTCATTACAGTGGTATTAGAATTATTTCCTCTACTCCTGTGGAAAGTAATATCTCAGTGAATAAATTTTTCAAATCATTAATTCAATTTTCATCCATGAGGCATGTACTAGTAATTGAAGATGACGAATTTAATTAATTTGTTGAAGAAGATGAGGTGATCTATGTTAGTGATGGATTGAAAATGTCATGAAGAGACAAGGATGGTTACTTTGTGACCATATGGAGTATGATATTATCAGGGTTGAACCACCAATGGATAATCCTAAGAATTTTTTATTAAATATGATAGATGCAATTGAAAACTTGCCCCACCACTACGAAGAGTATGTTTCCTTAGGGGAACAAATTTGTAAATCCATTCCTTTAAAAGAGTATTTTTATTGCAGATTTTGATTTGAGCCCAAGGATGTATATGATTATTATTTCAAGAGAAAAAAATCATCCCTAGAGGAACCAAGTTGTTCCACCTCTCTAATCAGTGAGGAGGAATAAGGAATCAAAAGTGAAGATTCATCAAATCCATCAACATGCACAAGCATTGTGAGATTTTTTTGTTTTTCTTCAAGAAGAGTCTCTGCAAGTGATGATCATAGTACCATTCAAGATGTATAATCTCAATTTTCTTGAAATAATATGCTATAGAAGATCTTTCTTGTTCCCCATTACTCCAATAAGAATATGAATAGGGTCCATGCATAGTTGAAGACCCAACAATTCAACATTTGATTGTTGGCAGTGTGGGAGATAAAATCACTTCCAGTTTCCCTGTTGGTGACCTAAAAATCATTGCAAAGGAGGATAATGTGGTTAATGGTAGTAACAAATATTTTGTATCAAATCCAAAAGAACAATATAGATCGGATCTGAACTCACCATTTGAGATTCAAAATGAAGCAAAATACAAGCCACCACCACTTGAGTGTGTTCCAGAGGCTTTGGTGGAAGAGAAGACCACCATATCCATACCACATGAGGAGGAATATATGACACAAATGTATGATAAAAATTATGATTTCTATATTCCTTTGTGTCATCATGCGTGTGCATCTACTTCCAAGGAACATATTTCGATGGTTGAGTCTTTTGGTATTGGGGCTCAAATTTTAGGTGTTAAGGATGAATGCAGTGACAAGCAAAATCATTAGGTGGGAGTTTGCATGACTCACATATGAGGTATGAGCCAATATGTGGCAGCACACACTATGTTATCAAGGAGACATGGAGTGACTTAGATATCCTACTCTTAGTCATAGAGAAAAGGTTACTATAAGTTCTATCTAGAACCAATGGTGCACACAAGCTTCTTGAAGATCTTGTTGGGAGAGCCCAAATGGAGGAGAGACAAAGTGGAATTGTGGGAAGAGTCTCTAGCTCTGAACTGTGCATCATCATAAGAGAGATGGAAGAGATTAAGAATGACTACTTGTAGTTGTTCATTGAATGAGACATTGCTCTCAAATTTATTGAAGGCAGAGTAGTATCTGAAGGAAATCAGTTTCATGTGGAAGTGGGAGATTCCCATTCCTTTCCCAGAACCACTAGTGATCCTACATGTGTGGATAATTGTGCACATCATGCTTTGGAGGGACCTCATGCACAAGATGAGCATGAGGACTATTCGGTGATACAATTTCTTGAAGGAAGTCGTGACATGGAGTATAATTGTAGAGCACTTGCTTCACACTAGGAGGAACCTCATGAGAGATTTGAACATGAGGAAAATTCTGATTTGCAGGTGTTTGTGAATCAGAGGTGATATTGAATACATTGGAAAAGCACTTGTTGTAAATAATGATGAGGAGTATTCAAATACGGGATAGATAATTGAGGACAAGACATGGGGATCAACTAGCAGATGTGCTTATTTATCCGAGGATTGGGTATATCAGTTCAAAATAGAGATGGAGATCCAAGGATGCACCATTATTGATAACCTTATTAGGAGACTCTTTGACACATCATTCCTTGGGAATTTTGATGAGCAATAAGAGAAATAAAAAATGCATGATATTTGGGAGAGAACCATCATGGAGGAAGTTGGTCAAGTGCTAGAAGTGCATCAAGAGAATTGCGAGAAACCATTATGGCAGAAAGAACTTATTTTGAAGGAGGCAGTCACATTTGATCAACTTGGACCAGCCAATAATATTGTTGATTCATCCATGGTTTGGGTGGATAACCACACCTCAAATATGAGTGCACATGAAGGTAAGAGTTTCGCTTGTCATATATTATGTTCCTACCAGTTTGAAGAATAGTTTTGTATGGAGTTGGGAGGGATAAATTTTTCCTCCAATACCATTATAAATCAAATTCACATGGCTGGTTACAATCATATTTTTGTAGAGGAGCCTCAGGTGATGATGGATCATGAGAAAAAATAAAATTTGAATGCTCTTATGAAGAGGAAAGATGAAGAAAAAATTGGTCAAGCATTTGTTGATTTGAAGAAGAGTCATGAGGAGGACTAAGTTAAGGGAAAAATCACTGAGGAAATGCTATTTGAGGCTACATGTATAGGTATTTTTTTATCCAAGGATTGGGTAGACACGTATATCACTGAAATGAAGATCCATGGGTGCACCATGCTTGCTTGCATGGGTGAAGCATTGTTTGGAATTCAAGTCTTGGAAGAAAGACTTCATGATCCACCTTTATGGGTGGAAGAATTCATCATGAGGAAGATGGATGATCACATCCTATATGGATTAGCAAGAAAATGTTTATATTCATTCATGTATTGGATGGGTAGATACATAATAGAGATGGAGACTAAAGGGTGTGAAAGCTTGGCTCGCATTGGTAAGAGTTTCCTTTGCATTTGTAGCCGGTTAATAGATGCATATGGCATTGTCATATTATGTGCGAAGCAGAAAAGAAATTTATGGAATCCATTGGATGCATTGGGTACACAAAATTACAAGGATTGTGTATCCATATATGTGGCAAATTTATCATCTTGCATTCATAGAATGTGGGATACAACAGTGCATGACAGAAATCATCTTGCACAAGAAGATGTCCAAATATTATTGATCCTAATGGTGGTAGTTTTTAGAAGCAAGGGAAGTGATGGGATTCCAATATGGTTGTGGGACCCTAGAATTTCTTGGAATGAAAACTTTCCAAAAGTGGCAGGAGAATTTAGACCTCTATAGAGGAGGCAATGGGATTCATGCATTCTACTCAGTTATCTTAACTAGGTGAAAAAATTTTGGAAGAAGGGTTAGACATTGGGGGAATGACTATAATAATATTGGTGCAGCAGAAACAATGTGGACCTTTGTTATTTAGCTTGTGATCGAGGATTTCCAATTATGGACCACCAACAACACATATTGAGGATTGAAGTCATTTGTTGTCTCCATAGATGGTTGGAGTTGGTTCTTGCTTGAGAATAAGCAATTTTGGGAGGGGAGGACCGTAATGTCCCCAATTTTTTCTTAATAACAACATGTTAAACCACTAGACCTTGAGAACCCCATGATTCCCAGTGGAATAATAATCTAATTAATGATGGGGTCATTTTGATGAAATAATTACCCTTAGTAGGATTAGAAATATTTCCTTTTTAAATATTATGAATTTATTTAATTTTTACACCTAATAGATGTGCTTGGTGGCTAAGGTGGCATATGGGGCATTGTGGACCCAATGAGTTGTCACTGTAAATGGAAACCAAGGTAAAATAAATATATATCTGTAAATCCATAGAAATATATAAAGTGGCAGAAAAAGCAGTCAACCAGAAAAGTAGTGCAAAAAGAAGGCAAGTGTAGAAAAGAAGGCAACTTTTGGAGGGATTAGTTTCTAAAAAAGAAAAAAGGTAAGTCATACTAATTAAAGCAAGAATGGAACAGTTTCAAAAGATGATAAAATCAATTCAGTATAAAAGCAGGCAACTCTTGGAGGGCACAGTTTCCAAAGGGAGAAAAAGGCATGTCATGGAAAAAGCAAGAAAGCAAGCAAGTTTCCTCATACATTCATGAGGGCACATTGGGAAAGTGAAGTGGGACACCTATTGAACCAAATTCATCCTTGAAGCCTAATTATTCTATAAAACAATGATATCATACCCCTCTCACAAATTTTGATCATTTGTGTTTTGAAGTTTGAGAGTTGCTCTCAATAGTTGAGTGTTGTGCCTCAACTGGAGCTTTGGGTGGTGTGCCCCGTAACCAATGATTCTAGTGTTTTGGTATCTCAATTCATTTAATAAATTGAATAATTTTTTTTTTATTTTTTTATTTCTCTTTCACTCCATTATCAAATCATATTGAATATCTTGGAGTCCTCCTATCAGTGACATTTATTCTTTTTCTTTCCTTCTCTCATTTCTATGAACTTCTGGAAATTCTGGAGTAATATAATGGGAATTTAGACCCCAATATGACATTTTTCATGTTATGATGTCTATTATATTTCTTAATATCAGTTTCATACCACTCTCATCTCACTCACATATTTTGGCAGGTTCAGGGATCGATTCCCTTTTGTTTCATAGCTCTGGATGCCATATTTTGGGAGTTTTTCTATGAGAAGTTACCTATGAGCTTATTATGAGAATTATTTAAACCATAATGGAATTTTATATTATCATTTATTTTCAGATCAATTTTTATAGCATGCTGATCTTTTTTTACTGATTTTTCTTATTAACCGTTTACACCCTACCTAGATCTCATTGGTAAAATGACCAGTTTTCCAGTTTGAAGCAATTTATGTATCTAAACAGGTACATTACTTTTATTTTATGTTCTAAACATTATTTAACACTATAATGATGACATCCCATGTTTAAAACAAAATTTAAGTGTCTCTTTTAATGCATTTGAAACCACTGAAATTTGACTAGTTGCACAATCCTCGTAACTAGTTTTCATAGTGCGACCCTTAACTTTTCTTGTGACGGTCCAGAATAGTTTTAGACTTGAATACATTGATTATATCTTCATAAATAGAGGCTTATAACCTTCCTAATCATTCCTCGTGCTTTGTTTGACTTGAATTTATTGTTAAGATCTCATTTTGCATTGGTTGGGACTCCCAGAATCCTGATATTAGACTTCAGCCTGGATGATGCTCAAAACCTAAAAGGGCCCAACATATAGGTGCTTAGGGATATGAACTACCAGACTCCTAATTTTCCTTTTGGTTTCTCCTGCAAACCCCAGTACAATTTCCTCTTTTTACTTGGTAAATATGCCCACCTGTCAACTAGTTGTCTGCATCTTTATCATATAGAGTTAGAGGACCTGATTTTTGCCTTAGCTTCATTAAATATCACCTAAAAAAGGGTTAGGTTTCCATTTTTTATCATGGGATGTCATGCTAATACAATTCACACAATAAGCTATTTTCTTCATTGTTACTTGATGTAGAGGCTTCTAAAAATGACCTACGAGTCTTGAACTCAAGTGGCCTTCCCTTGGTCAAGGCCCGAAGTAGAAACAATGAGTATTTATCTTGTAAAAAAATAGAAAAATTGGGTGAATATGCTCTACAACTAAGTAAATAACGGGCTACATTTTTCATTTGTAACTTTTCTTCTTTTTGTATTTTCACCTTTCCTTCTAATTTAGGAATTATTTTTCTCTCTTCCATGAATTTTGCACATCTAACTTTGTCAATGAAATAGAATTGAACCCATGTGTCCATAGGGTGTTAATTTTGTATTTATGTTATTCTAGTGGCACTACACCTCTCCCATATGCTTCTACAACATGTTTCCTGTAACAAACATAAATACGATAAATAATTAAATAAAATAATAATTGTTAATTATTATAGTAGTTAGTTATTAATGTGAAGGGACATAACCCTTCATTATGAACGCTCAAGCCATATTAAAGGCGAGCTATGTTGTAATACCCTATCATCTCTTACATATTCAATCATCAATATATATTATTATAATGGCTTATTTAGTTTACCAAGTCTTTTAGTGAATATTATTGTAAGAGCGAATAATTATTCGACTCATTTGATATCATATCCTTTAGGCCCTCTATGATCCATCCTTTGGCCATTAATTTTTTCAGACCTTGTCTGGTTTTTTGGATTTTAGCCTCGGTACATGGTTTCCCTGAAATCATGAATCGCGCCCACAACTTCCTTCTCTGCCGTCTGCACACTTCCTCCTCCCTCTGCTTCACACCTGTCAACCCTCTCCAGCTCCATCTTTCGCTCATCCCACTGGCTACTCCACACCCGTCCGCTCCTCTGTCGTGTATACCCCCTTCCCCCTTGTTTCTCCCTCTCCACCTATCAGTCCTCCACCTCTTCATATTCTCACCCCTTCATAGCTCCCTTGCGCTCAGCTCTCCCTTGCGCCTCCTTCATCCACCACATACTCCCACTTCATCTCCTTTTGCTCTTCCCCCACCAAATCCACGCCACCCCATCAATCCGTTGTTCCACCACTGCCATTCTTCTCCATTGTATAGGGTTCTCCTCCTCTGCGTAGTCCCTCCACCCACCTGCACATCCTGAGGCCTTCCCGCCCTCAGCCTCCATATTCAACGTTGTCAGGCCTGCTCGATGCTACTCCTCTGATACTGGTGTGCGCCCACTCCACACATCCCTTCAGATCATCCACCTCCACACTCCACTCAGCTTCCACCTGCGATCTACCTATCGCTCAGCTGCTGCTACCTCTGTCCCCTTTCACGCTCGTCATCTCCACCCGCGCTAACCTATCGTCTCCTCCACGCTAAACCTAAAACCTGCAAAAAAACAATATTTAAATCAAATAATATATATAATAATAATAATTTATTATTATATTATAATTTTTATTTTTAAAACTAAAAAAAAACAATAGACCAATAATTATATAGTTTAAAAAAAAAATCCTGGAAAAAAAAACATAATTTTATTACAATCGAGGCGAACAAAATGAAAATGCATTATGATCAAGCAGCTCCAGTTCCATAGCACACAGTTAAAAATAGACCAAATTTCTGTGAATTAAAAAAAAGTAAACTATATTACATCAAAGGACTTACTAATCAAGGGTTAAAATAAGTCTCTATTTTCCCTTTTTTCCCCATCTTCTTTGATTTCACTTCAATCCATCCTTCCTGCAATGCGTCAGCTACAATCAATTGTTTACCTGCCAACTCCCCTTATTGCTGGATAGTAACTTGTTCCTTATCAGAATCTGAACTTTCTGTTTCATGTGCACGCTTTAATCCACTTAAAGAAACATCCATAGGATTCACAACATTTGTTAGTGTTTCCGCACCATAGTTCTTTTTTCCTAATGTTTGTGCATCCACTGATTCATATTTCCTCACATTTTCCTCATTTTTCTGTAGATCTAGTTGTTCTTCATCATCACTCTCCTTTTCCTCATCTAGAGGTGGAACATAATCTGTTTGCCAATATTTACAGTTAGTAGTTTGCCCCTTTTTCTTCTTAGTAAACTTTTTAGGAAGAGGGCATGAGTCTTGGAGGTGACCCGTCAAATGACAGAATCTACACCTAAAAGTAGTATTTTCATAGTCCAAACTCTGAATCTAATTGAAGGATTCATGTTTCAGTTGTATTCTATTAGGGAGACCTTTGTTGAGATCTATCTCCAAACAAATTCTTGCATAAGTAAATACCCCCTGCTCTTTCTTGTCACTATCACTTTTGATAAACCTCCCAAGAAGATTGCCAATGTCTTCCAATACTAAATGATGCCAGAATGGTAGAGGTAAATTTGGCAACCTCACCCATACTGGAATCTTGGTTACCACCATGGACTTTGCATCAAACTTAGGAAACCAAGGGGTTATGAAGAGCCCAGCTCTCCCCCAAAACCAAGGTCCCTACGATATCATCTTCTGGTAAATATCTTGGGATTTGAACTGAACTACAAAGAAACCCTTGGAACATAAAAGGATTTGACAATTTGTTGTCCAATTGGTGAAAATCCATTGGTGTAGATCAAAATTTATGGGCCAAAACCCATTAAAACGACAAATGACAGCTACAGATTGTAGCGTGTTGAACAATTGTTTTACATGTGGATTCTTGATCTCTAGGGTTGGTGTGGATTCCAACTTTTCAACAAAGTACAGACTATTTTAGGGAGAAGATGAGGTAGTTGTCTGGGATCACTTAGGTCGAGCCCCTTCCTTATAAGATGAAGGACCGGAGGGTCCTCTTTTTCCTTCTGCTCCCCCCCCCGCAGGCGATGCATCAGAAAAATAGTTGAGTTCTTGCAGATCTGTTAATCTGTCAGCTTAGAATCTTCCTGCAACACTTTACCTTCATGAAGAAAGAAGAAAGAGGTTCTAGGAAAGCCCTCTCTTCGCTCTAGATAAGCTTTTAGCTTCTCCATTGATTCAGATCCATGAACCCACACCAAAATCGACTTCCCGGAGGACAATTTAATAAAAATATGAAACTTGTCAATGATTGCCCTGACTCTTGATTTAGAGGAGATATTGGAAAAAAGGGGGCACCACCACCGAATGGGAACAGTAAGAGAATGTACCATATTTGTTGAAATCTGAACCTCGAGGTAGTTATTCTGGACCAGCTAAAACTCCTCCACTCCCATTCTCGTCTCATGCTTTAGATCTGTTGGTTTTCAAGTAGTCTGGTCTATGGAAATACAATAAGATAGAGGGCTCACTGTGAAGTGCATAGCAAGATGAGCCAGTGACTGCACAGTCCAGAACATGCAGGTGGCTTCCCTCTGGTGCTTACGAGCTTCCAATGTCTTCCTGGACAAAAGCATCAGAGCCTAGGAACGGGCAGTTCTTCCTTCCAACACCTACACATCTCCCCTGCGCCCTGGTTGGAGGATGAAATATGAAAGGGCCGCCGCCATATCTAGGTTTCCAAACACTCTGTCGTCTCGTTCGATGGCCCTGCTATCAATCTGCACTCTCTCCTCCCCATGACATGCTATAACCATCTCGATTTCATGGCCATTCTTTGAATCTTTCCAGTCGATCGGACTTCGAGGATCATTCATCAGAGTAGCCATGGATTCGATAAGCTTTTTCGTTCCCTTCCAATTATATAGTTTAAAATAATAATAATAATATTAATATTAATATTAATTATTTAATTAACATTTATTATTATATAAAAAAAGTCAAAGAAAATAATAATTATTATTATTATTGTTATTATTTTAGAATAATTATTATTTTTGGAAAAAAAAAGGTTATTTAACCTAATACAAAGAGAACAAAATCGAAGACCATGTATAGTCCAGACGACCATCTAGTGTCGAAGAAATCAGAGACCATGGAAGTTGGTTTACGACTACAAATAGAGAAATTAGAATCCAAGTTAAAGCGTTATCAAAGAGACAATGAAGATTTACGCGACAGGAATAAAAATTTGGAAGTAATAATTGAAATACATAAAATAGAAGAAAAGTGCAAGGAAAAAAACATTTCCAACCAGAAAAATCATATAGAAAAATTATATGCGCAAATTGAAGAATTAAAAGAAGAAAATGATTTCAATCAGAGATTGAAAAATCAAGATATAAGGAAAGAAATAAATGATTACGAAGCGGAAATAATACGCTTGAACAAAATCATTAGCAACAAGGATGGAGAACTAACGCAGATACGACATAAATTAGAAAGTCAAGAAATAGAGGTTGGCCAATGTCAAAAATAGATAAAAGTTCTTCAACAACAAAATGACAACTCTAAAAAAGAACACAAGCTAGAGATAGCAAAGAGTAATAAAACACTATCCAACAAATCTGAAGAAATTTTCAGATTAAGAAATCATAACAAGACATTAGTCACAAAAATTAAGAAGTTAAAAAATAGTCAAAAGACAAAACAATCTACAAAAGATATTAAAGGAAAACTTCTAGATAAGCAGGAAGAAAATAGCTACATCAGAAGTCATAACAAATATCTTAAGGAACAACTTAAGAAGTCTGAAGATGATAGGAAATCGAAAGTAGAATTGATTAATAAGTTTCAAAATGATAACATGCAGATAGAAAACAAGTTGGAAAAGATACCGAAAATACAAATTCCAGCTCAAAAGACGACACTTGTAAAAGAAAATAACATTGTGAAAATTCTGTATCGACACCCCAACCATAAAAAACGATATCGTAAAAAATGGGAACTGTTGAAAGCTAATGGTACCAATGTGATCAAAGATCCTAATGATAGATCAGTATGGAATGCCAATAGTCTACAACAAATCAATTTGGGATGGGCTAATTCGTCCACATATCGGAAGTTATGCTCAACTCTTAGCAGTTTGTATCGACATGTTTCTTCAACTACGATGTCACAAGAATGGTGCAGCAACATTATAAGGCTTTGAGGACAAATCCTTTCTAAGAGAGTGGCAATGTAACGAACATAAATAGGATAAATAATTAAATAAAATGATAATTGTTAATTATTATAGTAGTTAGCTATTAATGTGAAGGGACATAACCCTTCATTATGAACACTCAAGCCATATTAAAGGCAAGCTATGTTGTAATACCCTATCATCTCTTACCTATTCAATCATCAATATATATTATTATAATGGATTATTTAGTTTACCAAGTCTTTTGGTGAATATTATTATATGAGCGAATAGTTATTTGGCTCATTTCCACTTAGTTACCTATGATCTTAATCTTTGTACCTAAACAAAACTAACTTTTATGCCTTTTATGTTTGAATTCCTACTGAATGAACAATGGGTTATGTAGCAATGTGTAATTTAGTTTCTTGTGAATCCATTGGTTCATAAACTACTTTTGCAGTAGAGGATTATATGATAGATTTCATATTTTTATTCAAAATTTCATAAACAATCTCCTCATCAATTTTACCAACATTATATTTTTTTATCAATGTTCCCATCCATAGTAACAACATTATCAATATTATTAACCTTATCAACAAGAAAAATATTAGAAATATCCTTAACAATAATTTTCATGACAATCTTAGTAGTTGCAACATTATAAATTTTAATGGTTGCTTCAGTAACAACAATTTCATCTTCAACTTCAGTAACAATGGATCTATCCATTGCATTTGTATAAAATCGCCTTTTTCACATGGTCACTTTCATGCATAGTAGAAGGTGATCAAACACTCTCTTCAAGGGATTGTACAAATGCTTCCAACCCTATATGAGATGTGGTATTTCTCAAATTTCCTTTGGAAAAAGACAAATTTTGTTTTAACCTTTTCTTATCTTTCCTTAATTTATGATTGAGTTTCAAAAGGGTATTGTAGGAATGTTTTAGACATAGGTTACCGAGCAAAAAAACTAAATATTTTCTTGTTTTTTGTTATAAATACCTCTGGAAATTTTGTAGAAACTTCCTCTTGAACATCACCCATAAAATTCTAGGGTGGACTCTCAACAAAATATTCTTCCTAATAAAAAACATCATCAAACTCTCAGAGAAAATATTCTTTTGTTTTTTCAATTCCTACTGTTGGTTATTGTGTGGAATGATCTGGGTGCCTAGGAGCATGATAGGGAAACTAGTTTGATTGAATGAGTCGAGTGTTGTTATGGCATAAGCATATTAATAATGAGCAAAGCAGGAAATACACTGCACACACAAAAACATATATACACAGACAAAATGCAAGAATTTGAACCAATCTATGTTACTTCATTATTGTTGTATTATGCTCAATACTCTGCTGGTATATTACAATAGTATACATTTTTATATAGAGTGCTGAGAATTCTTGGGTTGTCTTCCCATTATGTTTAGTTACACAAAGTTGGAACGATTTGAAAATTCAACTGTTACAGATGACTAGAAGACAGAGAGAGAATTTTTTGTAGTCGATCACCAGTGTCGACAATGCATGTCTAGGTGTTGAACTTGTCGAGGTTGTGTTGAGTTTTGTACTTGTCTAAGTTAATGTTGAACCTGTCAGAGTCAACAAACAATGCCAACTACTAGGTGGATCATTCCTCCTTCCTTAAGAAACAATGGTCCCCATTTTTTTATTGTCCAAATGAAGAAACTTGTTGGTGAGTTTAGTAGTAGAGTACCACTTTCCTTATACTTGGAGTTATCTAGCTTTAGCCACCTAAAACAAGGGAATTGCATTTTTCCTTGTATGGTGTATGCATCATCCCACAATGGTGTCGCAAGGAAGAGACTCCTAAACATCTGGATGGGTGTCTTTGGGTTTTGTTATCTGCAAGTTGTTGTGTTCCAAGAGTGGTGTGTGGTATGGTCAAAGTAGATCCACATTAAATACTACATGCAGACCCAAGTATAAATAAATGTCAAGTTGGAAGTAATTTTTTCCAATCTTCTTAAGGATAATGTATGGACCATATCTTAAAGGATTCAGCTTTATGAATGGACCAGTAAAGTGTTCCTTCTTGAGATGCAACCAGACCTGATCCCCAATTTGAAGTGAATGAGGAATACGATGCTTATCGTGTCGAGCCTTAGCTTTCGCATTAGCTCATTGCAAGATTTATTGTGCTTGTTTCTGGATGTTATAGATTTGGTCTCGAAACTTCAATGATTTTTCAACTTCTCATTGGTCAGAGTCGGTGTTGTTCGACTGTGTCAATGAACTGATCAAGTCGATGGGCACTGAGGGTTGAAATCCATAATAAATATCAAATGGAATCTTTCCCATAGAGTTGTGATGAGCAAGATGGTAACTGCGTTGTATGTATGGGATAATTTCATCCCATGTCTGACGATGCTTGTGGTTGTACATGCGGAGCAATTGTACTACCAAGCGATATACAAATTTCGTCTGCCTTTCTGTTTGAGGATGAAAAGTTGTCAACAAAGAGAGCCTCATGTTGAGTTGTTGCTAGATATTCTTCCAAAAGATGCGGACAAATATGGAATCTTTGTCAGAATTCATGGTCGTCAGAAGGCCATAATGTTTCCAAACATGTTTGAAGAAGAGATAAGCAGTATGTTGTGTTGTCATAGTCTTCTTGCATGGAATGAGAATAGCCATCTTGGAAAATCTGTCAACTACTACTAAGATCGCGTCATGCTGATATTTGGTAGTAGGACATCCCATCAATTAGTCCATAGAAATATATTCCCATGGTCGACTAGGAACTAGGAAAGGCGTGTACAGTCCTTATTTTCGATTTGGCGGTTTAGCAATGGCACAAACCACACATGATCAAATGTACCTGTTGACGTCATATTTAAGTGAAGTCTAATAAAGATACTTTTGGAGGATGGAAAGGGTCTTTGCTACTCCAAAGTGTCCTTTATTCTTGTTGTAGTGTGCATCCCAAATAATCTTCTATCTGTTCTCACCTGTTGGTACACAAATTTGTCCAAGCTTGTATAGAAAGGTATCTTTTAGGAAGTAGTCGGTAGTGGACGACGGGTCAGTTTGAAGTTGTAGATAAATTGCAGAAAATTCGTAATCTACCAAATACAATTGAATCCAATTAGTGGTGTCATATCCCTGCATACTCTTCACTATGAAAAGTAGAGTTATGGGTGGTCGACTAAGACAATAGGTTGCGACATTGGATTTACCTTTCCGATACTTAATTACCAACTAAAATTGTTTCGGGTAATTAATCCACGTGAGTTATCAAGTTGTTTGTAACTTCGACTAGGACGGGGCAAACTGTAAGGGCTTGTGGTCAGTAAGGATGACAGTTTCCTTCCCAAGGATGTAATGTCTCCATTGCTTAAGGGCTTGCAAAATGGCATACAATTCCTTTTCATACGTCCAATACCTTCTGACGATGTCATTGAAAGTTTTGGAATGAAAATCGATATTGAACCTATTAGAGTCGACAAAAAATTCCAACTGTTGGGTGGATTAGGGAAGTAGAAGGATATTTTGTTGTGGGTTCTTGTAGAGCAAGAACAAGGGTTTTAGATGTCATTTATTGTGGAGAAGTGTTAGTCCTCCAACAATCCCCCTTTAATTTTTTCAAAATTAACAGGCCCTCGTCTTAATTTTGTAAATATTTAGTTTTTGGTTTTCTTTCATTTTATGTTGCTTGGGTTGGTAGGTGATTTCATGAATTTCTTTCTTTGATCCTTCACTCTTTGTGCTTCTTGATTATTGACTTTTTTATGTAACATGATGATTTGATGATATGATGATATTCTTTCTTTTTTATTTGCATTTCACGATTTCTTTTCTTGCATGATTATGTGGTGATTTGGTGTTTTGGCTAATCTTTGTATGGATTAAAGTTTTTACCTCTTGGTTATTTGACATAGCTTGCATGATCTATACTCACCTTATACAAGTTGGTTTCGCATTTCACCTTGCACAATTTAGATTAAATCAAGGGAAAGTTTAAGGATCCATACTTATTTAAAAGTGTATAAACCCTACTAATTCTTAAAATGTCAACTATAAAATATTTGGCCATGTTTTAATAAAAACATTTCAATTTATAAGAATTTTATATAGTTTATATAATAAGTTGGGGATTATTAGAGTGAAAAAACTTTACCCCTTCAAAATTTGGCGAAACACAAGTTCAAAAAATGCAAATTGGAAGAATCTTTTTTGGATTTTTCCACTAAAATTTTCCTTGGATTAAATTGTTTTATGGGTGAGCTTTGAAATCTTAATGTCCGAAAAGCATTGCTTTTTATATTTGGATTTTTGCTCCATATTAGACTATTTAAACTCAAAAGAGACATTCCCTCTCAACAATTTGCCGTGCAAAATAAAACATAAAATTATAAATAATTTTAAAAAAACAATAAAATAATAATAAAATAATATATAATAAATTTATTATTTATAAAAAAACAATAAAATAATAAAAAATAATATATAATAAATTTATTATTTATTAAAAAACAATAAAATAATAAAAAATAATATATAATAAATTTTTTAAATTTGTTTTTATTTACTTTTTGTAATAATATTTTGAATTATATATAAATAATATACGCATATGTAATATTTATTATATAATAAAATTTATCTTTATTCTATAAATATATATATAAATATATATATAAATATATATATATATATATATATGAAAATTAAAATATGTATATAAAATAAAATAAAATAAAGCAGAACGACTAGGTAATAATGTCTTTGTGGTTGTAGATGCAATGTGGGGTTCAACTTATGTTTTACAATCTTGTTTAAGTCTATGTTTAGGTAATTTAGTAGAAGTTTTAGGTTTTTAAGGAAGAGCAAAATAATTTGAGCATAATTGATTTTGTAGCAACAAAGTTGGTGTTTGAGCACTTCAAAACATAGTTGGAGTCTGGGCAAGTCAAAACAATTAAATTTTTTAACAAATACAATATTGTTTGCATGGGAATTCTAACATTTATGAAAGTTTTAAGCATAGCACAACACCATTTAACATATTCCTTTTACAATAGATTAATGGAGTGGGAAATGTCAACATAAAATAAGAGGGACAAGAGATGTGTAAAGTAAAAATATATAGTTTTTAAAAAATACTCAGATATCAAATATCATTTCATAAATATGTTTTATTCAAATACAAGATATAACAATGTAGATGGCCAAAGGCAATATAGATGTCGAAGCATGTATAAAAAAAGTATGGAATATGTCTATGTAACAATTATTGGAAAATATTGATAACAATGTAGATGGCCAAAGGCAATATAGATGTCGAAGCATGTATAAAAAAAGTATGGAATATGTCCCTGTAACAATTACTGGAAAATATTGATATATCCATTACAGGAAACTTTGCAATTGTGTTTATATACCAAGTGTTACTTGCACTAAACAAACCATAGAATCAATAAATATTTATATAACAATTACAACAAACTTTGTAATTTTGTTTATATAATTGAGATAATGGCTGCAAACAGGTCCATGGTGAGAGACAATGACAACATGGAGGTAATTATGCACAACATAATTGTACTCCTAATGAGAATTTCTTGTAACAGTGGTTGATAATATATTTTCATTAAAAAATTATACATTAATTCTGGTTTATGTAAGAATACAATAAACCAGAGAGAATGGTTCAACAATCTTTATATAAACTAAGTTGTGTTTTTGTTAGCCTAAGATTAAAAATAAATAAATAGAATTTTAATTATGTGAATTTTAAGAAAAGTTAGCAATATGAAGCTTTAAATTATTAAAAACACTGAAGTTTTTTATAAATAAATAATGCTAGAGTTTTTTATAAATAAATAATGCACTGGAGTTTTTTATAAATAAATAATCTTTTTTTAATAATAATGCATTGGAGTTTTTTATTAATAAAGAATGCTTTTTAATAGGTTTTGGAAGATCAAAGGTTAGTTCCCTATTTCATGAGATGACCAACAAAATCCCAAATCACATGTTAAAAAGGGGAGAATATATGCATTTGATCAGGCAAAAATTAGGTGATTTTGAATCATTTGAAAGAAGCACCACTAAATTAAAAGAGGCACACTTCATAAATCCACAAGAAACCCTAATTTTCTTCTCATGTCAGGCAAAGGTAAAATCTGCCACAAAGTTACTCTCTTAAATGTGCTACCAGATATGTTACACTCCACACCTTAAGGTTGGAAAGAAAAACCCTAGTTCACTAGCGTTAAAATTGTTGGAACTGAGGGTGACTTCTTAACAATTTCAACAAGAGCCACGAGGTGGCAATGTCCCCAACAATAGCAATTGTTTTTTAAGGGAAGAAAATTTGCACTTGCATGAATATATTATGAGTTGGTATTGTTAAATTGAGAATTATTGTATTGACAAGTTCTTCATTACATGTTTTATAAACTCATAATTCTTTTATTTAAATATCATTCAATTTAATATGTATCAACATTAACTATCTTACCTATAAATAGTAAACAAAAATCATATAAAATATAAATTGTCATGTAATGTATTTGTTTGAACCAAAAGCATACTTATTATTTATCATGTAAAGCAATTATTTGTTATTTATATTAAAGATAATATTATAAATTTTTAGATTTAAAAATAATATTATAAAAATATATTTCTATTAAATAAAATTATCAATTATTTAGGACTAAATTGATGAGGATTTCTCATTCAATTCTTTTTGAATTTACGACTCAACTATGATAAATCATTACATCTCATAGAAGGAGTTGGATCAATAGCTTGGATTACTAAGGCCAAATTGTATGAGACCAAGATGAACATATTGATAACAATGATCCAACCTATATTGTATATTTTCTTCACTAATAAGAGAAAGCATAAACATGATTAAGGGTAATTAGAATAAACATAAGCATGTTTTTTTTTTCCAAAGAAAAAATTCGTAAATATTTTATTCACATTCAGCAGATGGCCCAAAAGGTCCATTATACAAAAACAAAAACAACTATGAAGTTGAAATTACATACCGATATTTGCCTCATTAAGAGCACAGAATACCATTATCATATCCAAAATCTGATCCAACTGTAAAGTTGTCATTACATACAAGAAAATACCTCATAAAGAGCATAATGATAACCATTACTTTTCAGCATAAAATCATCAAGTCTGATCATAGTAGACTTTTTTTCATCATTCCTGATAAATCAGGTCAGATCAACTATGAAAAACAAAGGTGATCACAAGTAAAAACAGCCCAGAGCATAACTAGCTGGCTGAAATAGTCTCAACAAGCAAGAACAGTAATCAAAATCTGGAAAAAAAACAGCAGCTAATAAAAAGGCCTTCCATGCCATCCAATGAAAAAATTTCATATCCATTTCAGCGTCAAATAAGAGGCCAATCAGCCCAACATGTCATGCTCTCAGTATATTTGCTTGAAAATCACCAGTGGCAAGATGAAGCATATTTCAGCCAGAGCATCATATATCCAGGGTGGAGCCAAATAAAAAGGAAGCTGATCACATCGATTAATCCAGAAATTCCCAAGCATTAAAATCGCCAAAGATAACCAGCAAGGTAATCACAAGAAACTATCAAAAAAAAAACAAAATGCATGAAGCCATCGTCAAGATACAGTCATACACCTACAAATCAAAAGCTCATAGAACCATTTTAGAAAACTTGAAAGGTTTCCACCATTACTGCACCTCTCTGTTCATAGATACTCCAAGATCCTTCAAGAATGTTGCCACCTGCTTTAGCCAAAGTATCTGCTTTGTAGTTTCGTTCCCTATAAATGTGTTTGAAAGACACATAAGCAAGACTGTCAGCTAAACAATGAACATCTTGAAGAATCATGGCTAATTCAGTATTTAGTAATCGATACTTACCAGATTCCCAGTTTATGACTAACTGGGAATCCCCAAATACTTGAATTTTATCCAAATTATGCTGCCTAGACAGCCTAAGAAGAAGCTTAAGTGCACATAATTATGCATAATTATTAGTGCCCAATCCTAATCCTACTTTGAAAGAAACATAATGGATATCAGATATGAACAGTATACCACCAGCCCCACAAATCATTGGGTCCCCAGCTGCAGATCCATCAAAGTAACCCCATGCATAAGTTTTATCAATATCTTCCACAAAAATTGATCTGATAGAGACCACAGGTAAAGACTGAGGTAAATTCTTCATCATACCCAAACTGTAGCTTGATACCTATGCAGGGGTTGTGACAAGTTCCTCAAAACAAGACCTATTTCTTGCTTTCCAATTAAACCAGAGTACAATGATAGGTAAAGATTTGATAAGAACCACATCTGAAATAAAGCACCAGTTTTTAAAACAAGCAGACAGGGAATCTCCATACCATAAATTATTAAGTTTCAAATGATCCTCAATAATTGACCAAACTGATTGAGTAAAAGGGCACTCCACAGCAATATGAAAATTGGATTCACAGCTCTGTTTGCATAAAAAGCACCTTCCAGGACCTTCTCTACCCCTAGAACAGAGAACATCCCAGGTCAATGCTTTACCATAGAGAAGAAACCAACTAAAAATTTTTGTTTTTTAGTGGACACTTCATCTTCCAGATGACCTTCCACCACCAGATCGAATCCACTTCTCTATTCATAAGCTCAGCATAACCCTCTTTAGGAGAATACTTGCCGGTTTTAGATAAGTTCCAGATAAGGCAATCGGCTGCAGCATAGAGTCTAACATGGCTAGACTTGAGAATGGCTATATATCCATTCCAAGCAGCAATCTCATGAGGGTCAGTAAATCCAATAGTGTCTGCAGATAACCAATTTTGAGACATCAAACCAGACATACAATGAATTCCAATATCATAAATGAATTGAAAACCAGCCAAATGTAATCTATCTATATAGTAACTGGAAGAGCATGTCTCCATTTACATCCATACCACGGATCTAAACCAATACGAACAACCTTGCCAGCTCCAATCTTCCAGACCAGAGAATTACCAATGAGATCGAAAGCCCAAAGAACAGCTTTCCAGCAAATAGAAATGTTCTTTTTCTTTTTAGCATTAGATCTAATCCAATCCAGAATATTCATTGGATAAATATATTTCTGTATTGCAATCTTAACCCATAAACCCGAGCCATTAATGATATTCCAGACATTTTTTGTTGCAAGTGCCTTGGCAAATAAAACCGAAACTTTAAGTCCCCATCCACCCAAAGATTTAGGCATAGCAAGTAACTTCCATGAAATCCAGGGTAAACCAGAAGAGTTTTGTTTACCAGCCCAAAGAAAATTAAAACAAAGCTTTCTGATTTTTCCTATGACTCCTAAAGGTACCCAAAAATGCATCCAATAAACTGGTATAGCCTCTAAAACAGCTTTTATCAAAATCAGCTTTCCTCCTTTGGACAACCAATGAAAGTTCCAATTCTGAATCCTTTGTTCAACTTTAATAATCAGCCAATCCCAATCCTTAATAAGATATATGCATGGTTTAAGATGAAACCCAAGATACTTCATGCCCTTTACAATTCTGTCAACAAGAAAACTGAAGATATTCTGTAATGAAATAACTTCATAATCTTCCATACAGGAAAAATATAAAGATGATTTATTATCATTTATTTGCATCCCAGATGCCTTACAGAAATGCAATAAAATCTCATAAAGAGTGGAGAGAGATTGTTCAGAACCATCATTAACCATGACAATGTCATCCACAAAGAGTACATGAGTTAAAACTGTATCATTACCAAAAGGAAACGATGATAAGTCTCACACAGTTTAGCATGAAGAATAGCCCTCCCAAGACCTTCAACCACAATAAGAAACAGAAGTGGTGCCAAAGGACACCCCTGTCTGAGTCCCCTACCAGATTTAAAAAAATTGGTAGCCACACCGTTGATGAGCAAAGAGAAAGAAACAGAAGATAGACTTCTCATAATCCACGCAATAAATTTTCCTGCGAATCCCATTTTTGCTAGAATAACCCGAAGATAGGTCCAGCTGACTCGATCATAGGCTTTAGAAAGATTGATCTTAATCATGACAGCTTTTAAGGATTTAACATGCATAGAATGCATACCTTCCTGAATGACACCTAAAGCATCATGAATCTGCCTTCCCAGCAAAAACCCAAATTGTTCCCCAGATATACATCTACCCAAAACCTTTCTGATTCTGATCGAGATAATCTTACCAATAATTTTGTATACAAAATTACACAAAGATATAGGTCTAAATTCCTCAAATGATAAGGGACGATCAATCTTAGGAATAAGGGAAAGAAAGGTAGAATTAAAAACACCTGGGATTTTGCCACTTGTCCGGGACAATTCGATGACTCTTAAAAGATCCTCGCCCAAAACATCAAATAGGCATCTATACACCTCAACTGGAATACCATCAGGTCCAGGACACTTATCATTTTTGCTGATGGATAAAATATGCTTGATATCTTTAATAGTTATAGCCTGCATAAGCTCAGCATTTTCATCCTCTGAAACAGAAGATGAGAAATGACCAGCACTATGAACAATCTCTAGAAGATGGAGGTCATCTTCTTCTTTGAAAAGGATTTCAAAATGCTAAATCCCAGCCTCAGCTATAGCCTCAGATCCTTCCACAAGATTTCCATAATCATCATAAAGTTTCCAAATAGAATTGCGACATTTCCTATGAGCAGCAAATTTGTGAAAGAAGGGAGTATTATCATCACCACAACTCAACCATAACGCCCTACTTTTCTGGTGAGCCTCCTTTTCCCGGAAAAGAAGAATAGAATTCTTGTGAGATTCAATCTCAATCAATAAATTTTTATCAACCACTGATCTAAAGCCAAAATTCCTATCATAAAATATTTTCAACTCATATTCAATATCAACCAAATCTTTAATGTTCTAAGCATTTTTTTTCAGTGACCACTTAATAGAGATTGCTTTAATTCGTTTAAGATTCTCACTAAATTGAGCCGTAAGAGATAAGGCAAGCTGAGCAACAAAGGGCACCCAAGAATATTTTAATGCATCAACCAAGTCAATATGATCTAACCATCCTACATTAAACTTGAAAGGACTATGGGCCTTAGGAGAAAGAGAAGAAATTTGTAAGAAGACAGGTTGATGATCAGATACACCTCCACACCCAATCCATTGTTTAAGAAGGAAATCACAATCTAGGAAATTAGCCAAAACTAATAGACAATCCAACCCTTTACAAATACCCTCAGAACCAACTCTGCGATTACTCCAGGTAGGCATCGACACCAATGGGTTGATGTCAACGATCCCCAAGCTCTCCAACAGATTATGAAAAAAATTAGTTAAGGGATCTGCCTGAGCTTTAACCCCCCAGATTTCAGAGAGACCCAAGGAAAAATTTAGATCGCCCCCAAAAACTAAAAAAGGAGACAAGAAAACATCCATCTTGATCAATTTATTCCAGAAATTTTCCCTGTCCAGATAGGGCGCATAAAGATTAACAAAGGATATTTCCTTTTGTAAATCATATGAAAATAAAACAGCACACAACCCTGCTTTCATAGCGCCATGAAAAATAAAATTACAAGACTTCCAGCCCAAAATAAGTCCACCCGATCTTCCCTTAGCATCCACCGAAATGAACTGCCAACCATGAATCAAATGTTCCAAATCCTGAACCAGAACACACCCCTCAATCATAGTTTCTTGTAAAAAAATAACATCAGCTGAATTTTGTTCGATAAGTCTTAAAACCGCTAGTTTCTTAGGAAGACTAGCCAAACCCCTAACATTTAAGGTCAAAAGGATCATATGGAAACCTTGTTAAGGGCAGATGCTCTAAGCGCCCCAACACAACTCGTCACAGAATGTAAATCTTTAACATCCCCAATCTGAACCTTATCAACTTTCTGAAACCCTAGTTTATCCTTGACAGGCCGAGGAATCTCCTGAACTGATTTCAAGCACAAACGAAGATAATAACCCTTGTTAACAATAGGAGAGGCCTTACAAGGAGATACAAAACCCAGATCCTTCAAAGATGAAATTGGAGCAGTAGAGGAAAGATTCAGAAATGGAAAGTTACCAATATCGTCCATAGAATTGGAAAAGCTTAACTAATTAAGTTTGGCTAAAGGTTCAAACTCAAAGGAGATAGGATGTAGATCCAAATTCTCATTCACAGACGTTCCAGCCTTAGCAGTAGACTGATTCCCACCATTTTTGACTCTCCAAACTTTGGAAGAAGAAATTTTATTAAATGGGAGAGAACACTCATTTGCCAAGTGTCCAAACCCATGACATTTATAACATCTAAAAGGAATTCCCAAGTAATCCAGAGGCTGATAAAAGTCACTATTACTCTTTTTAATGACCAGTTCAGTAGGTAATCCCAAGCGAAAGTCTAACAGAACAACAACCCGGCCCATGCAGCAAACCCCAGAATGCAAATAAGTAAAATCAGTTTCCAAATGGGATCCCAAGGTATTACCAACAAGTCTGAAGAAATCAGAAGACCAGAATTCAAAGGGTAAGTTTGGAAGTTTGACCCAAATAGGAACTTGATCATACCTTTCCTTCCTCGGATCAAATAAAGGAGACCATCGCTTAAGAAGAAGGCCATCTTTATCCCATATCCAAACTCCAGCCAGGATCTTATCGGCATCAGCCGAAGAAGAGAATTTAAAAGCTATCCATCCCCTTGGTAGCATAAAAATCTCAGGACGAGTACTGATACCATCAGTCCAAGCCTTATCAGCCCACCCACGCAAAGATTCAACATTGTAATTACACCTTCCAAACCTCCCAACCAAGTTCAAAGCATTGGTGAGAACGATATCATTTCAAAGGACGTATTTCCCCAGGGTCAATAAAACCGGACTAATCTTCTTGATGGGTTTAGGCTACCTCTTTTTAGACTTAGAATTCCCCTTGCTAAAAGAAGAAAAAGAAGCATGCACATGTTCATTATCAAAATCCAACGACCTGATAGAAACATGATTCACATTAGGATTAGGAGTAAATCCCAAATCTACATTTAAACCTTCACTGACCTCTTGATCCATCCCAACTGCCTTGAGACTGACCGATAAGCATTTACTCTTGTCGACCTGATAATATGAACCTGTAAGAATGCGATCACTAGCACCCTTGCATTCGCAATTCAAAATACCCAAAGTGTCCGATTGGGACCCCATTCTCAAAGAGGAAGGTATGTTCCCAGCCAATAAATTGTTCCCAGGGCTCGCAAGACAATGTCCTGTCTTAATGACCTGCGAATCCAAAGGACAAGTAATGGATTCCGGGATAGTATAGATTTCCATAGGGAACAATGGATCAGAACCAACTTCAACCCCATCAATAACCCTCGAATTAAACCCCTATGGGGCTGATTTAACAACTGAGAGTACTTTCCCAAAACCACGAGGCCCTGCTACCAAGGACTCAACAGTACCAGATACCAAAGATTCCATCTCCACAGCATATTCATCAAGCGACTGAGAGTTTGGATTAACATATCCACCTCTCTTGAATCCGCCATCCAAGCAAGAGGGCACCTGAAACCCAATCTCTGAACAATCCTCTTGCTTAGGAGAATAAACCGCATATAAACGAATATCCTCACCAAAACCCTTCCGGGAACATGACAGATTTCCCATGGGAATAGAAACAATAGGACAAGCAAATAAGGGACTCGACACAAACAGACAAATATCAGTCAGTTTGGATCATCCACCCAAATCATCTAGACAAACCACTACAGGCTTTACCCTATCTGAAACAGGATCAATTTTAATTTTCAGGCCTGGAGCGGACCCCAAGTATCCCAGATTAAACAGGAGAGGCACATAGTTCGCTGTAACCCGCTTCTCCACCCCAAAATCCTGCTTGATACAATGCAGGAATCCTGGCGGAGTACGAGCCAGATATTTCGTCGCCCGAAGCGACATGGCTAACACAACCGATCAAATACCCCAACCCAGAACCAAGATCCTTCAAACTTCGGAATGAAAACTAAAGATCCCCAGTAAAGATCCTAAATACTCACAAAATACTCACAGAAACAAAAGAAACAAACCAACACCAATCCAGATAATCGAAAATCGCCAATAAACAAAAATACCAACAGAAAACTGTAAAAACAGTTCGGGCTTACCTCCATAAAAACGCTAATGAAACCACAATGCAGAATCATCCACCTAATTCCCTGCGCTTGCAGTTTCATCCACCAAAATCTCTGCGGAACATTATCTTCAATCATCCACCAAATCCATCCGGCTCTGTCCAAAAGTAAAGCATCCGCCACTGGCCCTCGACCTTTAAATCAGCAAAAAGCCAGCCAACAAAAAATCTTCACAAGGAACCGCCGAAATCCACCAACACCAGAAGACAAGGAGAAAACCCCAAACATACCGATAAAATGTTCTAGCTTCAAAGACTCCAGCAACAATACTATCGGCCAAGTTACACCAAGAAATCCAGAAAAACCAAGACTCCAGAAAAGCCCCAGAAATCTACCAATGCCAATGGACTGGAAAAGAACACAGTCTCCAGAAGCAGGATACTCCAGAAATGATGCAAAATGGGACCCTTAAAACGCCAAGCACTTCAAAACTCGGCCTAAAGCACATCCCACTAGATCGGAAAAACAGCACCGTCGCCACAGAAAAACCAAGGTAACAAAAAGAGGGGTCAATCGCAGAACCCAATCACCACATAACCACGATACCCAACAAAACGTGGCAGGTCCACAGCACTAAAATGGCTTCAGACAGTGCACTAAAGCGCATTTAGAATCCACACCAGCTCAAATAATTGCATCAAGGGAAATCAAGCCACTGCATTTAGAACTATCGAGAGATGCCAACTCAACGTCCAAGAAAACCCAAAAAATAGCCAAATTACACCGTTAAACCTCGACGGAAGATTCCCATCTCCGGTTCTTTGGATGTCGTTCCGACAACGACAAAAATCCACAAGGAGAAAACTGTACCTATCCCTACCTCCTTAAGCTTATCACTACCTCCACGAGGAAGAAACACTCCAGAACGAAGCAATCAGAACCCTTAAAGCGCCTTGCACGCCATAACACGACCAGAAACCCTAAAAACACAACACACCAGAGCGAATAACAGAACCGTCGCCTCTGAAAACCAAAATAACAAAATGGGAGGTCAATCGTATAACAAAACCATTGACGTCGATACCCATCAAAATGTGGCAAGTCCATGGCTCGAATGATTAATGGCTTCAAAACAGTACATTAAAGCGCAATTAAGTCCACACCAGCTCACATATCAAATTGCATCCAAGGCAATCATTCCACTGTAAGTAGTGCTGTCAAGAAATGCCATCGTAATGGCCAGGATGAACTCCAGAAAGACCAATAAATGGCCAAGATTCAGCCATTAAACTCAAAACAAGCTTCCCATCGCCGGTTCAACGGAAATCGCTCCAAGACTCCCCTTTTTTTCTGATATGCATTGTATTCACTCCAAACACATATACTGGGAGAAACATATATAATCTTTTGACTAGCTCTATGACATATCTATTTCTTAAGATTAAGTATGTGACATATACTATTTTTTAATATTAAGTATAAGATTAATAGGAAATGAAAAATAAACTTCCACCTTGTAAGCCTTTGTTTAATCTCCAAAACAAAACTTCACACATTGTTTTTCCTTTATCATATCTATATGATAAAGACATCGACTAATACTTTGACACAATTCTATTTCTTAAGATAAGTATTTCATTATCATATCTATATGATAGAAACATCTAGTAACACATATTTTGATTTATAGCATATTCTAGTAAAATGAATATTGTTCAAATAAAAAATGGTGGTTTCTTTAGAAAATAATAGTATAGACCCTAAATCATTACACAACATTGGTTATAATAAAAATTATACTTCAACCTTTTGAATCTTTGTTTTATGTTCAAAAGACACATAATTTCTCATTACTAAATATCCAATGAACCAGAGTGAGGAAGTTAGTTGAATATTCTCAGAAGCTATATTGCCATAATTATGTCACGGATATATTGAATATATCATGATACTTTCCTTAAGGAAGTATATTGACATTAAAATAGTGTGATATTTTTATACATTCAATATATTGCGAACATATCGTGAGTTGATAGAATATATAAACCTACTCCTTGAAAACACACCGAAATTAGTGATTAAAGTCGTGGATTGGATTTTTTGGGCTCATTGGATTTACCTTCTTCATTTAGTCGACACCTCTCAGAATACACACATGACAATATAGAATGTCACTTATAGTGATGCATATGTTAATGGAAACGACAACGAGATTACCAGGCGGATGTTTCCAATGGAGTGGCAGGGATTAAAAACGGCGCTAAGCGTAGCTACTTTTGGTATGAAGAAGAAATTGAATACAATATTCATTGTTGTTTGGAGTGGCAGGGATTCGAAACTGTGCTAAGGATAGCTACTTTTATGAAGAAGAAATTGAATACAATATTCCCTGTTGGTTGGAGTGGTAGGGATTTGAAACCGTGCTTAGCGCAGCTGCTTTTAGTATGAAGACGAAATTGAATACAATCTGTTTCACCATAAATTTGTAAATTTTGTTAACCTGTGAAATAACTTATCATTATTTTTTTTGCATCGCACAGATTTCCTAGCTTGAATGTGGAAACAGCTGTTTTTGTTGTTTTTTGTATGAAAAAGAAATTGAATACAATCTTAGCTGGTGTTTCGCCGTAAAATAGATAAATTTTGTAAACCTACTGAACTGAATTGTAATAACCTACCATTGATTTTTGCATGGCATAGATTTCCTAGTTTGAATGTGGATATATAAGAATTTCTTTGTTTATCCACCAACTAGTAAGAAAATGCTTCACGTTCTGGAGAACACAAGCCAAAGAGATCTTCATACAGTATCATTTGTTTTATATATATATGAGCAAGCAATAAAATAATCATTAGTAAAAATTTATAAGGATTTCTTTGTTTATTTGGTTGGTTACAACTAGTAATAAAATGCTTCACGTTATGGAGAGCACAAGCCAGAGAGAAGGGAGATCATTTTTACACATGTCGTGGGAAAGGAAGGATGGTTTCAAACTCTGGGAGTTTTGTTCTAAATTATGGGAGAGACCAGTAAGAAGGAAACACAAAAAAGAATGGAGGTTGGGAGACCTCTATGGAATGGTGGAGGAGAGACCAGGAAAGAAGATGGAATTGCAAGGCGGTTGGAGCATTCTTTAGTAGAGGAACAAGACTATTGTCAATAGTAAGAGCTCTCTATATTTATGATTTTTTCAACATGTTTCATTACTGTGAGGAATTGAAAGTTAAATATTTTACTGGTACATTTTAATTAAATATTTACTGTCCTTTCTCTGAGACATGATCCCAACTAATTTAGATGATCATCCACCGTTATAGCACTGCATTCAAGGGAAGGTGATTGCAATTAAGACTGTTACAAAACCACATCTCACTTCTCCATTAAAAATGCACGACTCTTGTAAAATAAAAGATGCGTTGAAATAAAAGGCCATCAAAATCACATCAAAATATAGCACCATTTTGTCACAAAATAGGGCCAAATCTGGTCACACTTTGCAGTACAGTATCTCACTACATTCCTCACTAAAAGCCTCCTTCTAGGTAAAAAAGATCTGCAACTATGAAAAGTTGCATTTCTAAACATTTACATTCCAGTCAAAGTTTCATTATTCAAATCTTATACACTATTTATGCTTAGAAAAGGGATCCAGAATAATCAAAACAAGAAATATTTCTCAATGAAATAAGTTTCCGAGAAACTCAGCAGCTGTGGCAATGGCTCCCCCAGTTATTGTTGCTTGAACAACACGATCATGCGAGGGTTGGAGTCAGTGAGAGACAATGCTGCACCAGCAAGTGCTCCTCCTACCAGTGCATTTTTCTTCACAGATTAAAACAACCAAAAACAGTCATTTCAAGCAACGTCGTATCATAATCAATAATATCTATTGATTAGAGATCATCATTTTCTAACCCAGTCATGAACACCACGTGCCTCTTGCATTGCATATATGTCATTCCCCAGTTCAGTTCATGAACACCACGTGCCTCCTGCATACCATATGTCATTCCTAAGTATACTCCAGCTACCAAACCTGCAATACAACCCCATTGCAGAGATTGTTTACAAACAGAACACTTCTGAAAACATAGACAGATATTTAAGTTTTTAACATAAAAACAACAAATGGAAGTTTTTGTTCCGTGAAATGAATAGCCCCAAATATCTTTGAAAGCAATAGTAGGAGCACGAAAAAGACACAGAAGAATGGTTGCGGCATGAGCACACCGCGAACACACATTAAACAACAACGAAGGTGCTTCATACTTGTATCTGATTTTAATATATCTTGAATGGATGTTTTAAATAAGCAAAATGTTTTAAAAGAAGTATAAAGGAATAATTTAACACATTGAAACCATTTTCAATTCCCTAAATGAAAAAATCTCTTCAAATATCTTGTTTGGCCAAAATATACATCTTGTTTTGAAAGACAAGATTTTTTTTATTGTAATGTTCATGGTTTTTTCCCAGAACGGGCCTGCTACATGGATTAGAATTTATGGAAGTTCGATCTGAACCATTTGTATCTTTCTCAAAAATATACCCAACTCTAATTATCAAATAAAGCAATCTAACCATCTAAAAAATACTATATGGAGAAACTATATGTTTTCTCCAATGCTCAATACATAAATAAGTGAAAAATATTAGCAAAATGGATTGACTTTGAAAAGAAAAGAAAAAATCCGACCTGAAAGCCATCGTTTTGTCTCGTTCTAGATCAGGAAATCACTAGCTTAGAAATCTGGAATTGTATAAACAAATAATAAGGATATTGTATAATTATTTGCAGCCACATAGACCAACAGATCCCAGCTCTTTGCAGTCACCTCTAGCAAGAAGGGACCGAATGAAGGAATATACAATAATGAAGGATTTGTTGTATGGTTTTTTCAGAATTCTGAAATGTATAGTTTTTTTTCGTATTAATATACATATACTAACACAATTAATAATGTTTACAACATCTTGCCACGAAAAACCCAATGCCATCTTAGCTGTAAGCCAAACCTGGACATTAATTAAATTTAGATACTCAGCAGCCACAATAGCTCAGCCTCTTGATTCCCAAACTAAACAGTAGTCACAATAACTGAGTCTTACACTTGTCACTCTGTGCTTTACGTGTTTGTTTTATTGTATTTTACTCATTAAAAAAAACCATACTGGGAGTAATACCATCTGGAGAGGTCCACCTACATACGATATTGCACTACTATCCATGTTGATGTAAATGTTAACTTTCCCAGACACTACTTAACCTATGTTGATGTCATTGCGTTGTCGGGTCCTCCGACACAAAACCCTAGAGAAACTTCACCTGCAGTAACCAATGGCACAAAAATAGTTTTAAAAAATAAAAAAATAAAAAAATAATACACAACTTTAGTCTAAATTACATGTTTTTGTTAAAGTTACTACAAATTACTCTAAATAATAGACCTAACAGATTCATATATATCCCATTGTCTAGAAAATAATAAAAGAGTGAGGTCTGCCCCATTTGGGAGACGATGAATCTTAGAAGATTGTCAAGCAAGAAGGGAATCACACCCATTGTTGCTGAGATTTAGACATCAACGATTCATGTCATTTTTGCAGAGATAATCCAAAGATCGTAGCTATCAAGCCAACTATGCCACAATTGCAGTATTAAAATAAGTATGAAATTATGGATATGCTCATAAATGATATTTTGTAATCCCATTGCTACCAAGAGTAATAATTCCATACTATCATAAACAAAAACCTAACATGACATCATGGAAGCAAGAGAGAAGGCCATAGGTTTCCATTCTGAACCGCAGAGGTAGTTGAGTCCCTAGGAGCAGGTTTAAGTCAATAATGGCCAATTTGCGAGCCTGCCTCTATTTCACAAAATCCCCCTGCACTTTTTTCTCACGAACCAAGCTCCAGCAACACCTTCAAAGACAAATATCCAGCTCTTTATACCCTGCTCCATAGAAGCACACAACATAAGGCCAAATGCAGAAGAACATGACAATTTCCTCCTTACAACTCTAAATCAAGCCAGAATAGCTTCGATCCTACCTTGGTTGTTCGTCCTCGAACCGATCTCTCGCCACACTACCCCACATAACCCAGACCCCATTTACCCTCCACCAAAAATGCTAAACCCCAGGTCCAAAATGCAAGAGCAAGACTGGGTTTCCTACACGCGAACACAATCAAGCCAAAAACGAAAATGCAAACAGAAGAAAAATGAAATTGTACACAAAAGATTGAAACAAGATGAGGGGTGCATCTAAAACCAGAAAGAGCAAGGGGAGGCCTCCAACCCACTTTGCCAATGGCTTCAACCTTGAAGCCCCAAAGAAATAAACACACAGTTTGTGACATAAAATGCATTTGATTGTGCGACTAACTCCAAATCCAAAATGAAATCCCCTATGAAATTGTACTTGCAATTAAACCATTCTAGAAACATATGCAAATCAAGAAAATGCCAACTGCGAATCCAAAATGAAATCCCCAAGAGAATTGTACACACAACATTGAAACCAAACCACAGGTACATTTAAAACCAGAAGATGCAAGCTGGCAAGGCCTCCAACCCGCCCGCCCAATGGCTTCTACTCCGAATCCAAATATATTTAAACTATCATACCCCAAAGCAGGGAAATGAAACACCCAAAAGAACTCTGGTATGTCTAAAATAAATGAAAGTTATGTGTACGTTGATAATGTAAGTCTATGTGTTAAAAGCAAGTATAGTGAATCCATGTAAATTATAGTGCAAATACTAATAAGTAGTTTAGGCTTTTCAGAAGAACAAATTTCAAAGTTATAGATGGGGTCGCAGCTAATACTTTTCTTACCTTAAACCTAATGATTAATATTTAACTACTCGGGCATCTTACACAATTCCTCACGCTTCTAACTGTCTCCTGATGATGATCCCAGAGTAGGGATCGAAACGTCGAGATCTCCAATTTTCTAACGCAGCCCCTCTTTACTCAATTCGCCACTGCGTAGATGACCATCTTCAAACAAGAAATCAAAGTGTCAAATGGATTTTTTGGTCAAATCTGTGGGGCTTACATTGGCAGATCTTTTGACATATCCATCACTAGTCATCGTTGTTTGGATGCAGCTTGGACAAGAGTACAGAGTAATGAATGCATTGAAGTCCATGTAATTACAAGTGTTGAGAGGAGAGAAAAAACTTCCACGGATTTTTCAAATGATAGAAAAACATTTCTTAGATATATATGTTGATTCAATTGCCCAATCCCTAGTTCTGCGGGATATTTACTAGTGTGAAAGTTGGAAAGTTGATCACTGATGTGCAGTGAATGTGTCTTGAATCACAACTAAAGGTTGTGAGTGATAGCCAGCAGCTTTAGAATGACATTTATTGTGCATTATTTTTCATTTTAAAGTATTTTCCTCTCTCAAGGGATTTGAAGTGATGTGAATGAAGGCTCCACTTTAAACAGTTCTAAGACACCCTTCTACAAAAAGATCCCTAAGAGGGGTTCTGTAATCTCAAATTCAAATGGATATCAATTAACATTTTTGAGAAGTAGATTCAAAGAAGTATGAGATATTAGAACCACTTCCATGCTAAATGGTAAATGCAGCACAAAGTGAGGGGTTTTGTAATCTCAAAGTCAAATGACTATCAATTAACATTTTCGAGAAGCGGATTCAGAAAAGTATGAGATACTAGAACCACTTCCATGCTAAATGATAAATGCAGCACATAATGAGAAAATTCTGCGAGTTTTTTTTTAATAATTAAACATTTTTAACTTAGCTTTCCTTAATGTCATCGTGGAAGGATTCATTAAAAATAGAATTAAGAAAAATAGTATAACATAAAATTCCATTTAAAATATACATAAACACATCAGATTTCATCTAATGTGTTAGATCATGAGGTATGGGTTTAATGGATTTAATAGTTGGCATCATAGAGAATCCTCATGCATGCAGATAAATCCACATGGAAACCATGCCTTTTATCACTCCCTCACTTGTCGCACATGCACTAAAAATTAATAATTAGATGACAAATAATATGTTTAGTGGATATAGAAGGGCATGGGAATTGTTTAGTTGGAAAGATGATTTGAATCTATGAAGGTAGAAATAGTGTTAGAAGGTGAGCATGAGTTTTCGTCAATGGAGGGCCATAATGAATATTTAATGAGATCCGGTATCATTTCCCATGGGATTAAGCAACGAATTCAAGTGGTTATCGCCTTGAATTTCTCTCCATGTCTCTGCAACGAGAAGGGGCGACTTCCCTAAATTTATCTCTATATCTTTGCAACGAGAAGGGTGGAGAAGAGAGATGGTGAGATATCTGAATACATATATGCAACGAGAAGGGAAGAAGAAGAAGAGTAGGTATGGGAAAATCTGGGTGTTTCTGAGAATTTTTATGCGGCTAGCGAAGGTAAGGTCGAACCGGGAACCTCAAGAATATGGGATGAATTTGAGATGAAAATTGATCGCGAGATTTGTGGTCTACTGGAGGAATGGGCAAGGGTTAGGGCATATGATATCAAATTGGATGGAAAGACTATCTGATTTTTATGCTCATAAATGCACCATGGTACTTGAACCCCAGACCTGGAAATTGCTTTTCTTTGGAATGTAAGGGAATAGATATCAAGTGCTTCGTTCGTCTTCGAAGTGTTCTAATCATTTTGTGGGCATGGATGTTTCACCTGATATCCTTGGGACCCTAAGAGGCGATGTACTGTATGTGTGTGGTTTCATCAGGGGAAACGTTGCCTTTGCTGGTGATAAATGTGACGGAGAAGGCGCAGCTGGTTGCTAAAACTCTTACGAGATGCAAAAAGTGGCATGAAATGGCCCATTCCGGGGAAATGAAGAGAAATTCGATATGTTTAAAAAATGAGAGAAAGTTGTGTATGTATATAATATAAGTTTATGTGATGAAAACAAGTATAGGAAAATAAGTGAAAATACATTACATCAAACTTCTAAATTGCCACATAAGTGAAAATAAGTTTCCTCCAAAAGGCTTTTGTACATAAAGTTTTAAATTTGAAAACATTCGGTGAATAAGTCAATGTTTTTTCCTTGATCCTTTGAATGCCAATGAAATATTACAAAGAAAAAAAAGTCCAAAAACCCAAGGAGCATAGTTATAGGAGTTTTCCAAGTTTTAAGTAACTTTAGAGACCCTAGTTTCTTCTCCTCTTGGTTTAAAATGCATTAATTTTGTTGGGGTCTACTCCGGCTGGCTCACCTTATAGAGTAGCTTGAGCTGGGGGGCAACAAGAGGACTCCCATTCTCCAGCCTATGTGTCTCACATGTGGGGGCATGTTGATTCTAATATTGGTGCTCCCAGTACTGGTATGTAGTGACTTGGTAGACAGTAAATTGACACAATCATCGTGATTGTTGCCTTCAAATCTGGAGACTCTTGATTTGCATATTTGTGATTATGCTTTCGATGTCCTTTCTCCATTTGTAGAAGAGATATTACCATCTAAGCCATCTCAAATTTTATAGCCAGAAACATTTCTTTGCTCAGATCCAAATCCAAATGCCCTTTGGTATATCTTGGGAATACTGGACTTTACACCAAGTTTCTTCATCTTTGAAAGACTACATTGAATTCACTGTGAATTGGGTAAACCTTAAATTAACTGCATCATTGGCCAAGTATCCAGGTAACATGTTTTTTGTTATAAAAAAAAAATTCCCATGAATCTTTCCTTAAACGTAAATGACCCTCCTACTAAGCTTGTGTTGAATAAATGAGAAAAGAAGGGTAAAAGTCATGGAAGAATGAAGGGATGTTTGTGGGAGAGTCAAAAGGAAAATAAAAAGGTGGAACCAATGATCGAAAAATAAATAGAGTTTATGCCTTTCTCTCCCCGATATTTCTAGACTATCAATTGCACTGCATTGAAAATCTCATTCCCGGACATGGGAAGTTTTAACCAGGTGGTAGTTAACCAAGGGTGTGTGGAACTCAATGTTCAATAAACACTCGGCAATGGCACATTAATGTTGTTGCGGTGGGATTATGAACAGTTGGATTGTGTGGTGGGATTATGAACCATTGGATGGATGGTTGTTTTACACCCAAGCGCTCATAATCCTCTTGGTGCATATTTAACGCTGATGCTCAGAGTGGCCCAACTACGTGCGGCTTAGATTGCATGCTCAGCTTACCATGCAATATTTTAGAGTAATAAAGAAAAATCAAACAAGGTTGCTACATTTTGTAGCAAACTTCAAACATGGCCTTGATGGCACTAATGAGTTAAGATAGGGATGATAAAACACGAGGATAACCCAAACCCACTCCCACTCCCAATTGTGCTAAGAAGAAGGAGGTTTTACGGAAACAACAACAATTTAGTTGATGATATGGCCATGGAAATGGTTAATTATGCTCAGGCACATTCACACCCTCCAAATGGTAAACTTCTTTCTCTCTTAGACGCATTAGACAAGGCTACATATGATTTTCCTTTTGGCTTGATCTATTTGCTATAATGCACTGTATTAAAACGTCCAACCTAGTAAAGAAACCTATATTTCCCATTGTTTTTGTGTAGGGCATTGAGAGTTTTAGTCCTTTAGATCTGAACTATGGTTCACTTCACACCCTCTCTGTACTTGGGAAAGCAGCAACAAATTTCTCTACAGTAATGAAGGATATCTACTTGAAGAAGATAGCCTCAAGAAGAACTATAGTTAAGGTCCAGATTATGTCCTAGATAGGTCACTGGGAACACAACATAAATACTTAGATATGAGCTACTGCTATTTGCAGCGCAGAGCAATAATCTTGGCTTTGTGAGTAGCACCTATTACGTTGGCAAACCCAACCCTCCAGACTCATCCTCATAAAAATTACACAAGGGGACCGTTCCAAATTTAGAAGTGAGAGATTGAGGTATATGGTCTTCTTCCTATCACCAATCCTTTCTTGCAAGCCACAAAATTGTCCTGTAAGTATTCAGCCAGATATTTCCTGTTCTTGTTACTCTGGAGAAAGGAAACCTGTTGCTATGGAGAAAGTAAACCTGAAGGTATATACAAGGAAGATAGTCATATGGGTCTAACATATGCTTCTGAAATTATAGAGGTGCCTTATTACGACGCATCTACCTATACACATATATTGAAATACTTTTTCTGAGTTTCCTCAATGCTTTTATTTTAGCCTGCATATTGGACAAGTGCATGGCTAATTTTATTTTGTTTTGTAGTGTGAACCCTATCCTGCAATGATGCTTTACAATGAAGGGATTCTTCGAAATACTGGTTTTGATAATGGAACCAACAACTGGACCTATTACAGAAGCACGAGTGTAACCCTATGAATAGAGGGTTAGGATAATGACAACAAATATCAAGAGAGTCAGTTTAATGAGATTGCTTAGGAGAGTCAGGATAATGAGATTGATGAAGAGGCAAACTCATGGTGAATTTCTTTAACAAATCTACTTCAAACCTATAAATCTGTTGAAAATACATAGATGTAATTAGTTACTATGTTCGTGGAGAATGAATGATAATAAACCCACATTCAGAGTGAATTGATGTAACTACACAAAATTGATGAGAAAACTGCAAATCACCTCAGAGAAAGCATATTCATGGTGTGTTAAGCTCTGCAAAATGGTGGAATAGCCTACCCATTAGGAAAATAGACTCCATGGGTACAATTTCATGATTTGAGCTGGTTAAAGTAAAACCAACACATTCTAAACTTCGAAATCGAACTGATATTGAATCACGGACGCCTAGCCCTGGGACTGCCAAATGTTATGAATTTTTTTCTTTCAGTTTTTTTATTATAAAATCCCTAGATTAGAAAGCAAATCGAACCTAATCTAGTAATTTCCAAATTGTAGTGACAACAGAGATTTGCCAGAAGTTATTTTGTGCTTGTTTGAATACTTTCCTTGTCAAAATATAAGAAAAGAAACAACTGGAAGATTAAACATTGGAAAGGTTATCGCAAAGAACATGTAAATGTGCCCTGGATCCTTGTCCAGCCGACCATATTTATAAAATAAATATAAGCTTTATTGTAAGATAATCGAGTTGTGTTAAAAATGAATCCTCATTATCGTTTAAGCTAAACGGTGGATAGGGGTGGCTCCTCATAGGCCGTCAATAGACAACGAAAGCTGGAGGAAAACCATCCCCTTAATAACACCTTCGGTGTAAACATATAATATTAATGGATATAGGATCTGCCACGATATTAATGCATTAAAGAAAGGGATGTCATAACGCGCTTATGGTTGTTGAAATTTGTTGTAGGTTACATTGAAAAGTTAAGAAAAGTTAAGAGAACCACATCGTTGGCCCTATTTTTCAGTTCATTGACATACTGTTTCCACCGCCATGGATCTAAATCAGAGAGATGTTCATCGATGCAGGATAAGAAGATGGATCTATTTTTCATCGACATCAAAGAAATATTGTTATTGTTACACAATCGTTGCTTTGCATGTCAAGAGTTTATCCCAATCAAATGATGGATTCAAAGGATCCTCGCGTGATAACATTTCTCTTTTTGCTCGGTCGTAAATGCCACTACGTCTCTTAATAATTTTTCAGATTAGACTCCAGAATATGAGAGAGTGTTGTTTCAAATATCAGCTGGAAGCAAGGATATTATGGACCTATGTTAAGGTTACATGCCACTTCAAATTATTAAGGGATCAACACCAGTTGTTATAAGATGCAATCTAGCTTATTCGTATAAGACTAGGGTTTCGGATGCCTGCAATCATGGCGGCTGAGATTATGCAGTGGCTTGAATGAACCACCTTCGATGGCTGGTTTCTAGTTACCCTCACTGATAATCACACTACGATAGACTGTTCTTCTCACTTTCCAAGCAGTCGTATCTTCCCAAGTTATGTTGAGGTGGATTTTTTCGACTTGTAAACCCTCTCCTTCCTTTGCGGCAGCATTCATGGGATTCTACCACCTTTGTCATGTATTTGGTGTCTTGCATGGCAAAATCTAGGCCTCAACGTTAGTGGTAACAATCACCTTTACTGATTGACTTTTTCATTCCGATGACGACTGGCTTGGTCTACCTCATTATGTGACTTCTATGTAAGTGATGTGGCTCGGAGGACTGAAGGACTTCTCTGGACTCGGGTTTTGAGGTACATTATCTCTGACTGTTGCTTGTCTGTTTTTATTATTTATGGGTTATGGGGGTTTTGTTTTTTACTTCCTTGTCTTCCATTCATGGTGTTGAGCCCTACATGGAGTCCACCCTCCCATGGGGGCTAGTACCAACCATGCTAAAAAGGTGGGAAGTCATTATTGATTATCTTTCGGTTTTTTAGGGCTCCACTATCTGTATTTTTTATTGTGTCCTTGTTATAGGTTCTCTATCGGGTTTTACTGTGGTTACCATGTCTCTGTTGATTTTTTACCTTGGATACAAGGTATAGTTCCTTCTTACCTAGTTACCTTACCTGGTTTCCATTTTTTTTTACTGTGGGGTTCCAGTTGTTTCCTTCCCTCGGGATTTTTTTCCTACCAGCCCTAAGAGGTGGGCCTCTTACTCCCTTTCATGTTGGATTGTTCTGGATTTGTTCATTATGGAGTCTCCTGAAATCTATCCACCTAGTGGTCCCTCTTGGGGGTTTGACCAATCCTCCCAGTTTAATCACCATCGTAGGAACGACAAACCCTTGAAGGCCCTCGACTCTAAATGTCGTCGTTATGTTATTGGGAGGGATGTCATGCTGGATAGGGTTTTCAAACTCTGTCGAAGGGCATTGATTGGTCGGCTTGAGTATTGTAGCATGAACAAGGAAGAGTGGATCTCATGGGATACGACCCATTGGAAACCGATCCTAAACTGTATCCCTACCATTAGTCTCCTTTCCAATCATTGGTTGGTCATTGTTTTTATTGAGGATTCTGATGCATCTCATATCCTGAATTGCCTCTGGACTATAGGGAATGGTTCCCTGGTACTCAGCCACTGGCATACTAATTTCGACCCGCTCAAGGAAAGAGTTGTTAAACACCATCTTTGGGTCTTGATGCCAGCCTTACCCTTTCCACTGTGGAACAAATATTTCTTGGTGGGTATCGCGAATACTCTAGGGAGATTTGTGGCTCTAGAAAAATATTTCCACTTTATTTCTGACAAAAGAATGGATAAGGTTCTACTAGAGCTAGAAGTCTCCAAAGGGATCCTACCTGAGATTGAGATTGTCTATGGTAGCCCAGTTATTACCCAAATATCTATTTGAACATCCCTTTCCGATGCAACTATTGTCATAATACAGGTCATTTAAAAACAATGTACCTCCATCATGGACTACCATTAAAACTTGGCTTCTCTGATCTGGAACCATCAAATGACTCTCATGTGGAGGGTTCTCCTCCTTTAGATACTTCAGGCTCTCCCACTCCACTTGGCTCTTATGATTCGTCCTCGCCGACCACCTTTGGCGACCTAACTAAAGGGGAGCTATAGTACATCCAAGATATTGAAACCCTTGCTCTAGCTACTTCATCTTTGAATCCTTCTCTAGATCCTATTTCCCCTCTGTCAAATGCTCCTACTTCCTTAGTTACTCCTCCATTTATATGTGTTACTTCTCGATCCACTAATCCTAATACTTCAGGGACCCCTTCATTGGACCTTGAAACTATTAAGTCACCTCAGCAACCCCTTCCTTCCATGTCTCCTCCTCCCTTTACTTTGGAAGAGTTTCCCCCACTCCAGAGGAACACTACACCTTTTAATTCTATTGATCCTTCTAGTCCCACCACATCTCCTTCTTTTCTGGACCCTTCACTTTTGAAGTCATTGGACATTTTCTCAGACAAATAACCTATCTCTCCTTCTACGCTGCCCTTGGATTCAATTAGGTTCAAGAATGTAACTCTCAGGAAATATAGGAGGAAAAAAACCTCTGATGTTTCTCGTACATAAGGCCTCTATACCCCTCTCTCGGCTCGAATCAAAGAAGTTGCCAGATACCTGAACTCACCACAGGCACTTAGAGCATTGTCACCTGACTCTCAGGTTGACCCATGAGTATTATCTCTATGAATATTCGTGGGTTTGGGGGGCTTACCAAACAAAAATCCCTTATATCTCTCTTCTCTACTCTTAACCCTGACATGATTTTGATTCAATAAACCATGTGTGATCACTTTTCTGCTCTACACTTTTTTTCCAAGATGAAGCCTGGCTAGGAATTTGTGCTCTAGACTCCCATGGCCTATCTGGGGGTCTTCTCATTGGATGGAACCCTCACTTAGCACGCTGCAAGGATTTTCAATCCTATGCTGGTATCTTAATCAAGGATAGATTCAAAGGTCTTGAATTTGCTTTCTCTATTTTGAACTGTTATGGGACTTACTCCAACATAACCACCTTATGTGATAATGTATTAGTTGGGGGCATTTTTTACTATCCCAACCCGATTCTTGCAGGGGACTTCAACTTTAACCTCTCACATATTGAGATATGGATAACATGGTACATTATTTCACACATCTCCTGGATGCTATTGACATGGTAGACTTAGCCCCACAACACCCTGACCCTACATGGAGAAATGGCAGGATAGGTTCTGAGGGAGTAAGAAAACATATTGATAGGTTTATGGCTTCTCTCCATATTATTCCAGCCCTAAACAACTATAAGTCCTGGATTCATCCCTCTGATATTTCTAATCATTATCATGTCTGCCTTGAGTGGAACTCTAACCCGCACTATCATCTCTATCCATTTAAGTTCAATAGGGCTTGGCTTTGGGAAAAATAATTCATTGATATTGTCCATTCTTCCTGGACCACTCAGATTATCCCACAACTTCATCCTATGCCTGCTCTCACCTTTAAACTCCAGATACTCAAGGGTAAAGTCAAGGCTTGGGGAAAATAGATGAAACAGTCTAAAGCTTTGGAGGAAAAATAATTTGACTTAGTCATTATGTTACTTCTTCATACCCATACCTCTGGTATATTGTTGATGAGTGAGGCCACTCAACTTACCCAGCTGAAAGCTCAGAAGGATTCATTATTGGCACATGAGATCCTTACCTGGAAACTTAAGAGTATGGTGGATTGGTTAAATGAGGGGGATGCAAATACAAAATTTTCCACTCCTGTGCATCCGCTATGAGGAACACTAAATCTATTTGGGGTTTAGAGAATCAGCTTAGCGAACTAATTGAAGATGAAGCACAGCTTAAGCTTATGGGTGCATCTCACTTCTTCAATCTTTTTACTGATGATGGGTCTACCAATATTGATGATCAACTCAAGGTTATTAGACTGTTTCCTTCCTTTGTAACTGAGGAAGATACAGCTTCTTTCCTGTCAGATTTTTTACTTTATGATATTGAAGGTGTGCTTAAGGGGTTCAAAAAAGACAAAATCCCTGGCCCGAATGGTTGGCCGGTTGAATTCTACCTCCATTTATTTGAACTAGTTGGTCATGACATTCTTAGTGTTGCTACACAGTCCAAGGTTGAAGGTAGGGTATCAGGAGCTCTAAATGCTACTTTCATCACACTCATTCCAAAATGTGATAATCCTACCTCCTTTTCCAACTACAGGCCTATCTCCCTTTGCAATTTGGTATATAAGGTTTTCTCCAAATTGGTAGCCATCAGACTTAAACCTATCTTGGATAAAGCCATCTCAAGGAACCAGTTTGGCTTTCTACATCATAGACATATCATAGAACCTATTGGCATTTCATAGGAATTCATGCACTCCATAAAAGTGGAAAAGAAAAAAGTTGTAATCCTTAAGTTAGACCTGATCAAGACTTTTGATAGGGTGAACTAGACCTTTCTTAGACTTGTCCTCTTAAAAATTGGTATACTAGTTGTAGGTTTCAATTGGATATTGGGTCGTGTGGAATCATCCAATTTTGTTGTCCTTGTTAATGGTACACCTTCCAAGTTCTTCCCAGTCTCGAGAGGCATAAGACATGGATGTCCTCTCTCCCCTCTTCTATTTATTTTTATTATTGAAAGTATGAGTCTATTGATTCACAATGCACAACACAGAGGGTACATTACTGGTGTCAAGGTTTCTTCTGCCATGAATCTCACTCACTTACTTTTTGTTGATGATGTTATATTGTTTGGAGTGGTAACTATTGAGTGGCAGCATTATAAACAGCTTTTAGATCTCTTTTGCTCTGCGACGGGCATGAAAATCAGTGATGAAAAATATTCCTTTCTATATAATGCAATTGATGATCTCACCAAGGACAACATTGCGACCATATTACCATTTAAAATGGAGCCTCTGTCTATGGGATTCAAGTACCTGGGATACTATCTGAAACCACTAGGTTATTATGTTAATGACTGGCGTTGGCTTATTAAAAAAATTGAGAAACGAATAAGTAACTGGACATACTGATTTCTTTCTCTTGGTGGTAGGATGATCCTGGTCAAATCAGTCCTCATGGGGTTGGATGTCTACTGGATTACATTGGCTTGGATTCCCAGAACTATTATGAACTATCTCAGGCGTGCCATCTTTAATTTTCTATGGGGAAATTCATATGGAAGTTCCAGATCACACTTGGTGGATTGGCATATGTTATCCAGACCTTATGCTTTAGGAGGCTGGAATATCAAAAATATGGATTGGTTTAGCACGGCTCTTAGACTGAAAATTCTTTGGCTTGTATTTAATAGGGAGGGTATTTGGTCACATATTATCAAACATAAATATCTCAAGAATTGGTATGTTGATGATTGGCTACGCTATCAGGACTTCAATGTATAGGGTACTTCTTACATATGGAGAAGCTTTATCAGAGCACTTTCATGGATCATTAGGTATTTAGGATGGAAGGTGGGTAATAGTCATAGCATAAGGATTGGTGTGGACCCCATTGTCGGTTTAAATTTATACTTTGTCCTTCTGGAGGATCTCAGGAGCTATTTAGAGGATTATGGCATTACTACTTTGGTAGATTCTTACTACTCCAACTCTAGTCCATCTGCCCAACAATACTAGCTCACTACTATTGACCTTGACCTCGATGGAACTTGGAAGGAGATAAGGACTAAATATATTAAGGGACTTTCCCATGGATGCTTCAAAATTTGTAATAGTTTGGACTCTTTGGTTTGGATGTACAATAAGAGGACGAGGAAGGTTACTGCACACCTGGCTTATGAACTGATTGCATCAAGCTCCATTACTGATCATCCGGACATCACCCTGGTTGATATCTGCAAGTACAACTTGCCTCTGAAGGTGATCTACTTTGTTTGGCTCTGTCTATCCAACCATATCAATACATGGGATACTTTAAGTAAAAAAGGTTGGATTCATCCCAATTGTTGTTGTTTGTGCTTTTCAGAAGCTAAATCTATAGACCATCTCTTCTCTGAATGTCGGTTTACAAAGGATATTATTCTAGGTCTCAGTTCAGTACTTCAGTGCACAATGTATTGGGATGAGCCCTCTTTCATGCTCAACTTGGTCAACTGGATTGGAAATGAAAAATAATTATTATATCTCCCTCTGCTTATGTCTTGGAATAGTTGGATCACCAGAAATAAGATCATATTCGAGTGTCGTAGATTGTCACTAAAATTGTCATTTATAACATATTGGAGCAGCTTCAATTTCATACTGTGACTGTTCACACCAAATGCAATAGGAGACTTAAAGGATTGGAGCCGGTATATGATTACCCTATCGATTTTTTCGATGGGGCCTCTCCGAACAAGAATGGAGGCACTGGCATTCATCTGATTATAAGTAAGGATTATTTTTATTGTATAAAAATGGGATGTGGACAAAGTACCAGCACCCAGTCAGAATTTCTTGCTCTCTGGGTACTATTGGTATTTTCTAGAAATATTGGGATACCATATCTACACATTCGAGGTGACTCTTCAGCCATCATTAACTGGTTCAATGGATAGGCTGGCCTTTCTACTCTTGAACTCGAGGGTTGGTGTCGTAATATCAGAGACCTTCAAGCTTCCTTTATCCATCTCGAATATTCCCATGTATATATAGAGTTCAATGTTAAGGCGGATGGCTCATCTAAGGAGGCACTTTGTCTGAATTATGGGTACCTTCACTTTATGGAATTCACTGAGGGTGAATGCAGTGGAAAAGGATCCTTTCAACTATATTAGTCATAGACACATGATTTTCAGCCACTTTGTGGCTTGATTTTGATTACACATCCTTTGGTGCCATAGTTGGAATAGTCCACTATTTTTTCTCCTTCGGTAGTACCTAGAAGTGCCTCCCTAGTTCAGCGATCTTTTTTTGACTTGATCTCTCTGATGCTGGGTGATTTGGAGATTGGGATTGGCAGTTGGTTTATTTTTTATGATAGTTTCCTTCAATAGGAGGATTGTCACTATGGACTTTATTTCTATATTTTGTATGTTGGATTTTTGAGCTCACTTTCCCGAACTAAGGCCTTTATTACATTTATATGTCCACCTGGTGCAACAAACAGGTTACCTTTGATTCTGTTGAATAACAAGGAACTGTTATTTTTTCTCCTAGAAAAAAATCTAGCTTATTCATTTAGGGGATTTGAACAAGTTCTCTTCCATTTACAATTTATCATATCAGTTACTCATGACCAATTTCTTTAACCCCATTGGCTTGTAATAGTGAATGTTAACTAAAAGTAATTTAAAAAATGAATCTTGAGCAATAAAATAAAAAAAATTAAAACCGACATAGATCCATTTAAGTGTGGATCCATCAAGCATCCAGAGGGATCAAATTTATTGGGGTGTGAAGTTTTTTCTTGATTTGTAAATAAAATAAAATAATTTACACCGAAAGAAATTAGATCCCTCTCACTTGTTGATAAATCCCGGTTTAAGATAGATCTATGTTAATGCAACTATGCCTCCTTCTAATTCAACTATGCATGGAAGGTTCAATTGATAATTATAGACAAATGAGCAACATGAGCTTAATGTAGAGACCATTGCTTCAAATACAGTTAAAGCAAGCTAGCAATGACTTTCATAGCCCAAACGACCTACCATGTCCTCATCTCCACGTCAGCTTATACATCATGGTATTGATCTATGTGAGGTAGATGCATATACAATGTATAATATCCAGTCCTTGCTCATGAGTCTTGTAGCATAATTAATGGAAGACATTGGAGTATGTAAGTAAAGCTGAGAAATTGGAGGTGACTTAGCTAGACATTCTAACACTAACTTGCCAATCACCAACTAACATAATTAATGTTTGATGGGCAATTTGTAATAAAACCTTTTTTTGAAATTTTAATATAGCTTGTACACTTTTTTTTAAATGTCAAAAATAAAAATTAACATTTTTTATGACGTTCATTTTTTTAACAACACTTTTTAGGGATCCCTTTGACATGCTATGATGTGATCAATTTTGATCCTTGATCATGTCCTTGGTGTCTATGCAAACATCAACGAACTATTATCAAATATCATTACAATTGTTTTGACACAATATCTTGTTATACATATTTCTCATCATCATCCTGTAATGAGAACAAAACATCAGAACTTGCCTCCATTCCCTAAGTTATGAAGTGCATTTGGACTTGGATCAGTGTTTTAAAGCTTTATTCCAACACCGCACCTTCCTTGTGGACAAAGTGTGTTACCTAAGTCAGTAACACCTATTTGTCATGCACACAAAGCGGTGCCACCGCCACTTGCATTTGTACAATAAGCGGTGCCCTATAGGTAACGCTATATCATAGTTGACAAAGAGCGGTGCTCAAGTTTTAATGCTAAAAAGAGAAGTTTCACGAAGCTTCTCAAACCTCAGCTTTGTGGAAACATAATCCCTAGACTCTTGGAACATCTGGAATCGAGGTCACTCCTTGAAGGATCTCCCCTCCACCTCATCCACAATAATCTCAACCATCCCTATCCTTCCATGGCTATAAATCTTGGCTCATCCCCCATGGGTAAGGAGAAGAAGATAATTCTACAACACCAAAATTATGGCCAAACATAGCCAATGAGAGTAAGGCATTAGGTGGATAAGTTGAAGCTTTGGAGGAAATATCTTGCTTGAGGAGAGACTTCTCAACACTAAGGCTCTCAGTTGTAAACTCTCTTATTCTATTAATGCAATGAAAGTTCCTTTCCCATAAATCATGTTTTGTATTAATCACTGGTTTTGTTATTGAATTCCTTAGTCATCAATATAAGAGTATAGCTCGTACTTGGTACTTTTAATATTGCATGCTTTTGTGATGTGCTTTTTGCAGGTAAACTATGGAGATCTAGTATTCTAGAAGGTTGGTACATTACATCATGTGATAGGTGAAAGATCCATTCCAAGCATCTGTCCATCTTAAGGGAAGTTCTTCTCATTGTTGTAACTCATTTTTTCTAGATGTAAGAACTTCAGGCTAGGGAAACAAGCTATGTCCATAGAAGGTGAGAATTTCTAGCAACAAATCTGGCGACTCTGCTGGGGAGAGTGTCTATAACATATGTTCTTTCTTGATTCTTAGTTATTGCCTCTATTTCAAACTTCAATTTCTCCATTAATCAGATCTACTAGTGGTTTAGTTGGATTTGGTTTGAGACTAATCAGATCTTCTTAGATATGTCCAGATATGCACCATATGCTTTATTTCTTCGATTTTTATTATCATTTTGTTCCAGTGAATTGAGATCTAACATTGTATTTTTCATTCTTTGTCTTGATTTGGAACATGCATGTGCCACCGCACCTGGGTTGTGTACCAAAGGTGGTCTCTGCACCTTCTACAGAGGAAACAGGAGTTACCATCGCTCTGTTTCTATGGATGATAGGCATTACTGTCGCTCTGTTCCTGTGGACAATAGGTAATACCATACTAGTAACGTTATTTACAACACCTTCAGCAAGCAGTGTTGAGTAGGGTTTTAATCTCAAAGCATTTTTCAAACATGACATTTGTATTTTTCATTTCTGGACTTGATTATAGCTTGTTACTACTAATTTCATCCTTGAATTGAAATCTAGATATTTAATTAGGCTTGGTTAGGGTTATACCTCCGAGAACTAGATGAACTAGCTTATGTGCTTCTTGTATTTTTTGTTTTGGTTGAAGAAGGATTCTGAAAAGGAAGTGTAGATCCAGATCTCTGATTTTTTGTTTAATCAAATTGAAAGAAAGTATATTTGAATTTAATTTCTTCATTAGTTTGATTTGAGTTGTTTTCATTCTTTGATTTTGAAAATTGAGAGAAAGGTATAGGTTAAGATTAGGTTTGAGTTGGTAGGGACTTGATTGGTCTTTCGGACCCTCGAGAAGTGTTTACAACCTTCTTGTTTCTTAAGTGTCCTTCCTATCAAACAAAAGGGAAAAAGTGTGTAGTGTTCATTTCGTTATGCTTTGAAGAAAATTGGAAAATATGGTGTGTTGAGTAGTTATCATAGCCTTCTCTTTAAAAAAGAGATCTAGGCATTTCCCTTTCCAGAACTTTGCTTTTGAAGTCATGTGTGCTTGCAATAGGTTTTAATATTTAGTTCTTTTTTGTTTTCTTGGGATTTAGTTTTTCTAGATTGAGTAGAAATCGAATCTCTATCCCTCCTCTAAGTAGGGCATTTTGTGAAAGTGAAAGGAAAAATTTGCACAATCCTACTACATGGTTTTACTTTTTATGTACTCACCTCATGCATTCACTTAACCGCAAAGATAAAATCAAGCACAAGACTTAGGTTAAAAATTTTTAGAAAGGTGTGATAGGTTAGAGACGTCACTTTAATGTATTTAAGTGTAGGAACTGCCATTTTTTTCCTTCACTGCATCCCGGGGATCATGTGGTTCTTCCACGTACCGCTGGTATATCGAACGGCCTTTCACGTACCCTTGAGTTACATAGAAAGGTACTTCACATACTCAGTTGTATATCGAAGGCCACTTTTGAACGGTTGTGAATTAGACAACACTACTACACAGTGGAGCTCCAACGTACCTTGTGTATATAGGGAGACACTTTTAGTGATCTTGAGACCATCTGAGCATAGCCCTTTGAACGTCCTATCACCACAATACACAGAGAAAAGCACTCAGGGAGATTACTACACATGTACCGTCCAAGTAGTTGGGTATTCAGGAAAGGGTACAGTCCCAATCCTCCTTGTCACACCGGCTACTATTGGACTCTATGGTATATAGAGAGTTGTGGTGGTTTGAAAATCCTGTGAGGATCCTAAATTTTTACCACTCATATTACAAGTTCTGATTGTTGATTTAGCCTGAGTAGGGTGTGTCTTGATTTGTTAGATAGAGACTTTTACCTATGATATCAGTTTGATTTTTATAAATTGGCTGATTTCCCATGGAGGAGGTCCCATCGGTTACAATGATTATCACCGAAAAATACTCTGAATCCTCCGAAGCAACCTCCCATGGAAGCAAACATGGAGAATGGTTCTGATGCAGGTAGTGCTTTTATGCCAGAGCTAGAAGGAATTCCAAGGGAAGAGGAAGTAGTTGAATCTCCTCCTCCCAATTCTCCCTTGACAGACCTTTCAAGACCGTCACTAGCGGAGCAACCCTCCTCTAGGAACACCTATTTTGTCCTCCCAACTCCTCCTGGAGCTGGGATTCATTAATTTTTCCCTGATGAGATGGTAGCTCCCATATTTGGGCCTAATGCTCCATTTTAGGAAACTGCCCTTGGTTAAGCCATCTCTCAGTTCGGTACAACTTCTACCGTAAATGTGTCATCCATGGAATTGACCCCAAATACCATAATACCTTTCCCCTACCTATTACCTAGTGATATTTTAGGTAAGTCATTGAATGTTCCTTCTGGAGTTGTTCCAGCTAATCCTCCAGCTGCACCTACGGTGTATAGACTTTCTACTCCTTCAAGAGTGCCACAGTCAGCTCAAAATCCTTTGTCAAATCCTCGTGTGGGAGGAGCTTCTATGCCTTCCATAATTTTGTCGAATGTTGGGAGTCAATTTGTCCCTCCTACATCCCAACCAGCTAGAGGGTATTATGTGTATGTTCTACATAATATCTCACATTTCCCCCCTCTATCTATTGGACATAGTGGTCATACTAGTCTTGGTACCATTGGTACTGCTTCGCATCCTCTTGTATCACCTTTAGTCCCTCCACAACAACCTAACATTGGTAATCAATACCTTAGCAAGGCACAGTACAACAATCCTTTATATGTCCCTTATACTAGAGGAGTTACCAATCAATGGGCTCAACCTACTTACGGGCCTCAAGCTAGACCAAAACAGGTGCAACCACCCTTTATAGGGTCAAAATGCTCCTAACTATCAACAATTTGGTGGGTTTTACGGTCAACCTCAACGGACCTTTGGTCCTACAAGGGTCGCGTTATCGTATCAGTATTATAATTAACCCCAACCCAATCGGCAACTTCCTTTTTTTCCCACATTGGATTTACCTGACATATCCAAGCTTATAAACGATCCATCTTGGCCTAATATCTTGCCAAACTTCCATCAGACATCCCAAATTTTGATGGTAAACAAGGTGAATATCCTAAAAATCACGCGATGACTTTCCATTTGTGTTGTTCATCGAACTCTCTAATGGATGATTCTATCTGATTGAGAATCTTCCAACAAAATTTGATTGGCATGACCACAAAATGATACATTGAACTTCCACAACATTCGTTTGTGGATTTTAACTCTTTGGCAATAGTGTTTCTGACTCACTTCTAGTTACCTATTCGGTATGAGACTAGTACAGATCTCTTGACCTCTCTTCAACAAAATACCTCCACTCACATATCAGAACATATCCATGAATGGAGGAGACGTCAAAGGTTAATCAAGGCTCCCATTCTAGATCAACTTTTGGCTGACTGGTTCACTAAGTCCTCATTTCCACCTATTGCTCGTGATGTGGCTATGGGTGTTGATGTCATAGAAGAGAATGCTATTAGTCGGGCCCAATACTTACACCTAGTCTACTCTCAGTCCGGAAGTTTGTATGATTTAATTCCTCGTGCTCCTCGCCCCAGCACTGACCCTGCTAAACCACTTGCAGAGACTCTTGTTGATGGTGTTGTTGGTGAAATCCAACCTTCATCTACAGCCAAGCCTACTAAGCCACATAGTACTTCAACTACAGCTTCTTATACTACTATGGTTTCCGCTGAGGTGAATGTAATTCAATCCTCACAGTCACCAGGTAATAAGAAGAAAGGAAAAGGTAAAAGTAAAAAACCTGGAAACCAACAGGAGAGTACCAAAACATCTACCCCAGAGAATGATGCAAAACCTAAACGAAAGGCTAACTATCCCTGCTTGTTTTGTGGAGATGATCACTTCAAAAAGAAGTGTCCTTCTTGTGAAGAGATTAGTAAATTTTTAAAAAGTAACCCTACACCAGCAGTATTAACTGACCCCTTTCTGTCCCGGCAACAGTTGATTGACCATACATCTTTCCATGGTTCGTCATCCACCACTAGAGACGTTCATATGATGTCCACTGAAACAGTTGCGTTGACTACCAGAAGTCAGACATATGATAAGGCGCCTGAGAAGAAAGATGAGGGTACTTCTCCTGAGAAGTCTCCTACCGTCAACCCTTCTCCTCCACCTCCTTCTAATGGTCCTCTCACTATTGAGAAACCTGTTTTTGACACAATCTTACATCCCCTGAAGAGTACAATCCATAAAAACTTTTTCAATCCTAGTGCTCGAGCTGCCCAATTTTATAATGTTGTTGAATATTTAGCTCAAGCACACTGTGATATGTCCACGTTGGAAGTACTCCAAAGTTGTCCTACACATCGCAAGAGTTTGTTGTCAGCATTAAGGGATTTCAATCCTAAGAATTCCACTATGATTATGTTTGGTACGGAGAATTATAAATCGAGGTTATCCCATCAGCTCGCTTTTCATATTGCTACTAGAGTGATGGGTAGGAAGATCCATCGTACAGTTTTGGACGAAGGATATTCCACCTATGTTTTGTCTATGTCTCGCTAGAAAGCTATTGGTTCTCCTAATTTGAATAAGTCGCCAACCACGTTAAAAGCTTTTGATAGACGAGGTTTTCAACCCATGGTCTGCTTCTGAATTTTTCCATCGAGCTGAGGGGAAAAACCATTTCTATCTAGGTAGAAGTGGTACATTCTCCTCTTGATAACAATTTATTGTTAGGAAGGAATTGCTTCTATGCTATCACGGCTGTTGCATCATCGATTTTCTATACGCTCCAATTCACGCATCAAGAGAAAATAGTGACTATATATCAACTTGGTTATTTCTCACCGGATATCACTGCTTCCATGACAAACAATGTTCCAATGTTAGGGTGTAATACCCCAGTTTTGACCCCATGGTATTAAGATTGTACATGATATATGTATTGTATTGAGATCATGGAATGGAGCTCAAGGCTAAAGGCCATGTCATTGATCTAGTGTTTTGTATAGGTGATAAAGGTTGATACCTATGGTGATAGTGCTAATTCAAGCACAGTGTATATATTTTGATGTATCATGTAACTATGCAAATTAATAAAATACCACAGCTAGCTATTGGGAATGCAAATGTTAAAGAGATGGGGGCATGATTCCATAAGGGATAGGGTGGGGAGTTAGTCAAACCCTCTGAGCGAATAGGGTGTGAACAGGTGTCAATGGGGAAACCCATGTACCTCAACTACCTTTTGTCCTCTGTCCTCAATCATTAATTCCTTACAAAAATTGGATGAGGCAGTTAATGCCTAGGAAGTGCAAGGCATGGTAGACTGTAGTCTGTGCAGGCCTGTAGCATGGGGGAAGCTGCACTTTTTCTTCTACAGGAAGCAAGCACATGATGCGTGCCCAGTTCGTGAGATGAGGTCACATTTGGGTTTTTTTCTCTACTCCTCATTCATTTTGGGGGGATATGATTCGATTCCATTGTTGTTCAAGGAAAAATATACCATTCGATCTATCCAGACCACCCTTGTGTGTTGCACGTTCACTCTCATGAGTCGTGGAAGGCGTTTCCGTAGTAGTTTACTTTGTCTCAAAGTGAATCTTATGTTGTTGTGTTTACCTGTGGTTTGTTGTGTAGTGCACCATGGTTTGGGTCTGAGTGGTACACAAGACTTAGGAGTGGAAGAGGTAAGGAAGGGGCTTAATAAACCTAGTGAAGAAGGAACCTCAGGAAAACATAAGAGTGGTTGGTGTATCGGCTCTGCGCATCCTGAAGAGCACTGGAAGGGAAGGAATATCCCAAGGGACTATGTAGCAGAGAAGGGGATGCTTCCTTGTGTTGGGTTTGTAGGTGTCATGGTTTCTAGGCCAAGTAGATCTTGTGGAGGTGTCCTTATCTCTTAAATGAGCCACTAGCTTATCCATTCCACCTTTCCACCACCTTAGAATCTTGATAAATCCAAATTGAAGGATGGCTTGGATGGTAGCATGATAAACCCATCTATTGGCTTGGTTGATTCTTATTGTGTTTGGTCTTGTGAGAAATCCTTGGTTGGACAACCTGATAAACCCAAATTGAATTATGTCTTGCATGGTAGGCTGAAAAACCCATATGTTGGCTTGGCTGATCCTTAACCAATTGTTGGCTTGACTATTAATAGTCTGATAAACCCATCAGTGTTGGCTTGTACGCCTGTAGCCTGATAAATCCAACTACTGTTGGCTTGGCTTGACTATGTGTGTGCTTTGGTCTGGTTTTGTGTAAGTCTATTGTTCTCGAGTTCCTTGTGGGAATCATGCATAGCTAGGGGGTGGCAGTGTGTTGAGAGATTAATGAACACACTGGTCTATGGTTGGGTGGAACGTTGCAGCGACATAGCTAGTTGTGGGACATCTTAATCATCAAGATAAGTATTTATGTTATGCTTTTTCACACCATGAATTATCTATGAATTGCTATGTTCAATGTTGAATGCTTGTTGATGATCAAGTAGAGATTACTTGTGTATTAATGTCCTTGTATTTTATTATTATGCCTTGTATGTTTTATTCATTTTACTTATGTACATGCCTTGCATCTATGTTATGATTTTTCCCAAGTTCATAGAGGCTAGAAGCCTGTTATAGGGCCAAAAATGCAGCTAAGGTAAGAATCATTGAGTTTTCTCCCCTTGGAATCTGACTGTGGAAGGCGAAAGGTGGAAACTGGAAGAGGAAAACTTGAATAGGGTATATTCGTTGTGTTTCCGCACCCCGAGATCTGACTATGGAAGGAGAAAAGTGGGAGGTGGAAAGGGAAGTTGAAAATCAAGGCAGGAAGTGTGTTTTCTGATTTCTGAAGTCCGAGGTCGGAAGGTAGAGGTCGAAAGTGTAGAATAATTCTAAGGTAAAAAGACAATTTTTTGATTTCCGAGTTCTGAGGTGTGGAATGCAGAAAGCAGAAGTGTCAAGGTTGATAGTCCACTTCGTCGAGCCCTTGGGTTTTCTGATTTCCGAGGTGTGGAAGGCGGAAAGCGGCAGTATGGAAGGAAAAAGGCGAAAGGTTGACAATTCACTTTGTTGCACCCTTGAGTTCTCGGCTTTTGAGCTCCGAGTTTGGAAGGGCAGAATGTGGAAGGCAAAGGGAGAAGTGTGGAAGGAACATTTCTAATGCGCAAAATGGTGTTTTCGGTCATAGAAGGGATTCATGTAGGGCGAAAAATTTGTTACAGTGCTTTCTAAGCCTCATAAAGAAGGTTGAAGTGTGTGTTAATGTCCATGCCCAGTGTTTTTCATAAGAACAAAGAGGTTCATAAAGAAAAAAATGTAATTAATCTGCATTATGGGGTATGGGGACGTTACATTGTGGTATCAGAGCTATGAGTTGCAGCGCTGGGCCTAAGTGGGACAGAATGAGTAATTGAAGGAGATAATAAAATCCTCTAATACCAACATTGTAGTACACTACATTCTGGTATCAGAGCTACTGGTTGTAGCGCTGGGCCTAAATGGGACAAAATGAGTAGTTGAAGAGTTAACAGAGCTGCTAGTAAATGGTTTCAACATATTGTTAGTTGCATAACAAAGAAAACTGCCATGGCCAATGGGTAAGTGGTTTTGATTCTGAAATTATCTAGCAAATGATGTTGTTAACACATTTGCAGAGTCGTAGTGTAGATTGAAAAACTGGGTTGTTGCTTAGCCATGAGAACCTATGATATGTATGATGCACGGAATCCCTATGGGCATGAGGAAGATGCTATGAGGGAAAACGTGTGTATTGGAAATCATGATACAGATTCTAATGGTAGAAGGTTTCAAGAGATGCTTCCAGACATTGTAGCTACCATGAGAAGCTTGATTAAATCCCAGGAAGAGCAGCATCAACTAAATGCCTCCATGTTGCGAAGCTTAATAGACATCCAAAGGTGGATGGGCTTTGGGCGTCATACAAAGAAGCCAGAAGGTAGTAAAATTAGTGCCAGAAGAAGAAGAAAGAAGTCTTATAGTGGGTCTTCTGACTGTAAAGGATCCACTTGGGGATCGAGCTCTTCATCTCACAGAGAGAAGAGAAAGAGGCGATATAGGAATAGATCACGTGATGATTTTTAAAAGGCAAGACCTACTAACTTTACTGGTGAGGTAAAGACCAGATAAGAAGTTGAATCCTGGCTTCTTGGGATGAGGAAATATTTCCAAGTCCAGGACTAATCTAGAAATATGAAGGCTAGAGTAGCCATCATCAACTTGAACGGAAGAGCATCCATTTGGTGGGAGCACCTTAGGCGTCTAAAGAAGATCAGTGAAAGGAATATCACTTGGAAATAGTTCAAGAAATACTTCAAGCAAAAATACCTCTCTGCAAGTATTATGATGATAAGATCAAAGAAGTCCATGAGCTGAAATTAGTATAGCAGACAATGGAAGATTATGCCAACAAGTTCATGGAACTTCTAAGGTATGTCAAGTACATTAAGGATGAAAAGGTAAAAATCCAGCATTTTCTAAGTGGATTACCTTAGTCTTACAAGGACGGAATTGATTTTTATGAACCCATAACTCTGGAAGAAGCAATAAGGAAAGCTAAGTATTTTTATGAGCAAAGCAAGAGCAAGCTTGATGTACATAAGGCTTGGAAGGACAAGAGAAATGAAAAGTATGATCAGAGGAAGAAAGGTTTCAGACCTTCTAACTTCAAGAATCAGCAGAAGCAACCATCACAAGCTTTGAATCTGCCATCTAGAGTGATGGGGGAAAAGCCAAGAGATCCACAATAGAACAAAGAGCCTCTTCAATGTTGGAAATGTGGAGGACCCCACATGCATAGGAATTTCCCACTTGAGGATAGGTATGTGAGGCAAGCTCATAACATTTCAAGAATCAAAAACTGTGGGTCATGTTGCAAGGAATTTTCCTAGGATCTATGCAGCACTAGAGGACCACCAGGCAGACCATCAATCAATGGTGACTGAGGTTGCAGGTAAGATTGTTGAGAAATCTATTTATGTTTTAATTGAACCTATATCTACTCATAGTTACATTACTCCTAAGCATAGCAAGTCATGGTTAGTACAGCTAGCCACTGGAGCTAAGAGAAAGATCAATGAAGTGGTAGAAAAGTGTCCATTGGTTATGGATGGATTGGTCACTTATGCAGATATGAATGTTCTATCACTGGTTCCTAGGATATCCTCATTGGAATGGATTGGTTGGAAGCACATAGGATAAAGATTTATTGTTACAACAAGAATTTTGAATGCTTAGGTTAAGAAGGAAACTTAAGGGTTGTAAGAGGCATTTCAAAGGTGATTTATGTTAGGAAGATTTCAGCCATGCAGTAGAAGAAGTTCTGTAGGAAAGGTTGCAGGTTGTATACATCCCATGTGTTGGTGGTAATAGAGAATGAAACTCCTAGGATGGAGGACTTTCATGTGTTGCAGGAATTCAGGGATGTATTTCCTGATGAAATTCTAAGGCTTCCTCCAAAGAGGGACATTGATTTCACAATTGAACTTGTACTAGGAGCAGCACCAGTGTCCAAGGAACCCTACAATATGAGCACACCAAAAATGATAGAGCTGAAGATGCAGCTAGAAGAGTTGTTGGAAAAGAAGTATATCATGGTGAGAGTGTCTCCTTAGGGAGTGTTATTTCTGTTTGTGAAGAATAAAAATGGTACACTCAGGTTTTGTATTGATTACAAACATTTTAACAAAGTCACAGTGAAGAATAAATATCCCTTACCTCAAATTGACGACCTCTTTGATCAAATGAGAGGAGCAAAGGTATTCTCCAATATTGACTTAAGGTCTGGTTACCATCAGGTAAGAATCAAGGATGAAGACATTCATAAGACAGCCTTCAGAACAAGGTATGGACACTATGAGTTTGTAGTGGTACCATTTGGTCTCACAAATGCACCAGCTACATTCATGTGCCTTATGAATAGTGTTTTCGGTAGGTATTTGGACAAGTTTTTTCTTGTCTTCCTTGATGCCATTCTCATTTATTCTAAGAATGAGGAAGAACATGAAGAACATATGAGATTGACATTGCAATTTCTCAAGGAGAATAAGTTGTATGCAAAGTTGACAAAGTGTGACTTCTATAAAGATAGAGTTCATTACTTGGTCCACATCATATCAGATGAAGGCATATATGTGGACCCTGAAAATATTGAGGCCATCATGAATTGGCCAACTCCAAGGAAGGTGACAGATGTATGGTCTTTTATGGGACTTGTAGGATACTATAGGAGATTCATTGAAGGATTCCCTAAGGTTGCACATCTTATCACTTCCTTGCAAAGGAAGGGAATAGAGTTTGAATGGACACCTATATGTGAGGAAAGCTTCCAATAGCTGAAGAATCTTCTCACAAGTGCACCCATTCTGAAGATTACAGACCCAGAAAAAGATTTGTCGATGTGTACTTATGCATGTGGTCAAGGACTTGGAGGAGTTCTTATGCAAGACAACCACATGATATACTATGAGTCAAGAAAAGTTGAAGGATCATGAGAAGAACTATGCCACTCATTATTTAGAACTTGCAGCCATAGAACATGCCCTCAAGATGTGGAGGCATTACTTAATGGGCAGAAAATTTGAGTTGAGTACATACTATTGTGGTTTGAAGTATTTGTTTGATCAGCCAACTCTAAATGCTAGGCAAGCTAGATGGCTGGATTTTTCATGTGAGTTTGATTTTGAAATCAAGCACATAAAAGGAAATGAAAACAAAGTGGTCGATGCACTCAGCAGGAAAGTGCATGAAATGCACTTGGCATCCCTTAGTATTTTCCAGTCAGATTTGAGACAATAGATTGTTAATCATGCTATTGAAGATGAATTGTATGTGCAGTTGAAAGACAAATTATAGTAGCAAAGTCTTGAGAAGAGGTGTGAGGGATATAAATTGGAATAATACGGGATTCTTACTTAGAAAAATAGAATTTGTATTCCTAATGTAGCAGATTCGAGGAGAGTTGTTATGGATGAAATCCATCAAGCTCCATATTCTGGTCACCCAGGATATCAGAAGACAATTGCTATAGCTAGAAAGCAGTACTTTTGGCCAATAATGAAGAAGGATATTGTTGGGTACGTTTCAAGGTGCATGAAATGGTAGCAGGTGAAGGTTGGGAATCAACACATAGTAGGTTTATTGCAACCTTTTCCAGTTCCAGAATGGAAATGGGAAGTTGTCTCCATGGATTTTGTTACAGGATTGCCAATGACTTGGAGACAACATGATTCCATCATGGTTGTGGTGGAAAAGTTGACAAAGGAACACACTTTATACCAGTCAAGTCCACACATAATACTAATGATATTGCAAAAATATTCATGAAGGATATTTTTAGATTGCATGGATTTCCTAAGGCAATAGTCTCTGTCAGGGATCCTAAGTTCACTTCCAACTTTTGGAAGGGTTTGTTTGTGGATTTGGATACAAAGATGAACTTGAGCTCTCCCTACCATCCTCAGAATCATGGTCAAACAAAGAGAGTGAATCAAGTGCTTGAAGACATGTTTTCCATGTATGTAATGGACAAAACATCCAAGTGTGAGGATTATCTACACTTGGTAGATTTTGCTTATAATAATGGACAGCAAGCATCCTTGGGGATGAGTCCTTATGAAGCTTTGTATGGAAGAAGGTGCAGGACACTTGTGACATGGGATAATCCAGTGAATAGGATTGTGCTTGGTCCAAAATTGCTTAAGGAGATGGTGCAAGAGGTTGCAAAGATCAGGAAGAATCTAAAAGCATCCTAGGATAGACAGAAAATCTATGCAGACAAGCATATAGTGCACAGAGAGTTTAGTGTTGGGGATCATGTTTACCTCAGAGTGAGGGAAAAGAAGAGTTCCTTGAAGCTTTGAAGTTGTTCCAAGTTGTCACCTAGATATTGTGGGCCGTTTGAAGTGCTTGAAAGAATAGGGCCAGTTGCATATAGACTTGCATTGCCTACTAGCACTAGAGATCATAATGTTTTTCATGTTTCCTTTATTAATAAATATGTACACGATCCTAAACATGTGATTGATTGGGATGTGATTCAGGTGGAACCCGAGGGAGAGTTCCAAACTGAGCCATTACGCATCCTCGATGCGAAGGTCACCATACTTTGGAATCGGTCCATAGGACAGGTAAAGGTGCAATGGAAGCACTACGGTCCTGAGGAGGCTACATGGGAGCTGGAGGATGCCATGCAATTGGCACATACATTTTTGTTCAATTTTGCAGAGCATTGAGGTGGTGCCAATGTAGCATTTTGTTCAATTTTGTTAAGCACCGAGGACATTGTTGTTGAAGGGGGAGGGGATTGTAATACCCCAGTTTTGACCCCATAGTATTAATATTGTACATGATATATGTATTGTATTGAGATCATGGCATGGAGCTCAAGGCCAAAGGCCCTATCATTGATATGGTGTTTTGTATAGGTGATCAAGGTTGATACCTATGGTTACAGTGCTAAGTCAAGCACAGTGTATATATTTTGATATATCATGTAACTATGCAAATTAATAAAATGCCACAGCTAGCTATGGGACTACAAACATTAAAGAGATGGGGCATGATTCCAAAAGGGATAGGGTGGGGAGTTAGTCAAACCCCTTGAGCCAATAGGGTGTGACCAAGTGTCAATGGGGAAACCCATGTACCTCAACTACCTTTTTTCCTCTGTCCTCAATCATTAATTCCTTCCATAAATTGGATGAGAAGTTAATGCCTGGGGTAGTGCAAGGCATGACAAACTGCAGTCTACACAGGCCTACAGCCTGGGGGAAGCTGCACTTTTGCTTCTGGAGGAAGCAAGCATATGACGCGTGCCCAGTCTATGAGAGGAGGTCGCGTTTGGGTTTTTTTCACTCCTCCTCATTCATTTTGGTGGGATACGATTCGATACTATTCGATTCCATCATTGTTCAAGGAAAAATATACCATTCAAGCTCTCCAAACTGCCCTTGCGTGCTGTGCGTTCACTCTCCTGAGTCGTGGAAGGAGTTTCTGCAGTGGTTTCCTCTATCTTAGAGTAAAGCATGTGTGGTTGTGTTTCCATGTGGTTTTTTGTGTAGTGTACCCTTTTTTGGGTTTGAATAGCACACAAGACTTAGGAGTGAAAGAGACGAGGAAGGGGCTTGATAAACCTAGTGCAAAAGGAACCTCAAGAAAATATAAGAGTGGCTGGTGAATCAGCTCTACACATCCTGAAGAGCACTGGAAGGGAAGGAATATCCTGAGGGACTATGTAGCAGAGAAGGGAAATATTCCTTGTGCTAGGCGTGTAGGTGTCATGGTTTTCATGCCAAGTAGATCTTGCGGAGGTGTCCTTAGCTCTTGAATGAGCCACTAGCTTATCCATTCCACCTTTCCACTACCTTAGAATCCTGATAAACCCAACTTGAAGGAGGGCTTGGCTGGTAGCCTGATAAACCCATATGTTGGCTTGGTTGTGTCTTGTTGTATTTGGCCTTGTGAGAAATCCTTGGTTGGACAGCCTAATAAGCCCAACTTGAATGATAGTTTGGCTGGTATCCTGATAAACCACAACAGGATTTGAAACCGAAATATGACAACAGAAATCGACGTCATCCAACATTTCATACGGATGTGTCGGATAGTAATCACTGAGAAGTACAACGATCAGGAAATTTTCATAGTGCCGTCGAATTTTCAACACCTGTGGCATAGGTTTTTCGACACAACAGTATGTCGAATATCTGACATAGTGGTGTCGATTTTTTGACACCTCTGATGTTGCATATCCGACACTTGATCCGTAGGTATTTCAACGCTCTAGGGTTGGATATCGGATGTTATTTCATAGGTTTTTTTGAAAGAAAATAAAGTCAAATATGAAAGATTTGAAAATGTTGGTCCCATATTTTCAACAATAACTATGTTCAAGGAGTCGGATATCCGACGACGGGGCCATTATAAATTTAAATTTTTTTAAACATTTCAACATGTTTGTTGTAGAAGCGACAGATGATTTATGAAAATTATTTGTTCCTCGACGGATGTTTTCAGGAATTGTTTTGTTCTTCAACGGGCGGTTGTGGGAATTTTTTTTCTTCTACAAACAGTTTGCCGGGATTTTTTTATTCTTCAACTTTTCTTCATTTGACAAAATTGTGATGCATGGAACTTTATTTTATAAGACAACCAGTTATATTCATTCATGAAGTTTGTGACAAAATTTCAAATAGAAATATTTCGGATCCAAACAAAGACCCAACAATTGCTTGCTAGACTATAGGATGCAGCGAAACGAAGGGGTGATGGAAAATGTTCTTGTCTGTGTACCCAATGCAGGGGATTTAAGAGGAGAAGAATATAATTGATCTCAACGGCCACAAAACATTGCAGGGAACATGGACACGCTAAGGGGGGGAACGAATATCGTCCATTTGTAGGTTTAGCATTATAAAGTTTTTTATATTCTTTGTTTTGGTAAATGTATGTATTATTTTTATTTTTCATATATTAATGTATATCTATTGATGTTTCCATGTATTTATATTAAAGGAAAGACACCCTACAACAAATCGTCCAGAGGAATTTCTTTCAAACAAGTTCAGGATCAGGATCATGGAGCGTGTATGTTTAATGGAGAACAAGTGAATGATCATATTGAACAAGATTATCATACTGATAATGTAGTTGAAGATGATGGTACAAATACATTGATCCATGATTCATTTAATGTTAGAATGGATGATGACGAAGACGATGATAATGAAAATGATGATTACTTTGATGATGTTCACGATATACCTCTTCTCGATAAGGCATATGAACCTCTTTATGAAGGCTCCAAAACAAATCTTCTCTCGGTTGTATTGTTGATAATGAACTTGAAGGTTATGAATGGTCTTTCAAACATTGCAATCACACAGATGCTAAGGTATGTAAAATAATCCATCACATATATAGGACCATGATAACGTTTATCTGTATTCCTCTAATAATTGTATTGCTAACTCATTATTGATCATCATACAGATGAAGTGTGTTTCGTTAATATTATTTATTTATTACATTAACTATTTTTTTATTTTTTTGTAGCTTGATAGCTGAATTTTTATTACCACCATCGAATATTTTACCTCGCACATATCGAGATTTATCTTCCATCATGAAAGAGATTGGAATGCATTATGAAGCAATTCATGCATGCCTCGATGACCATGTTATATATTATAATCAGCATGAATTTGCAACAGAATGTCCGGAATGTCATATCAGTAGATATCGTACTGATAAAGTAACAAAAAAGGTGCCCCAGAAGGTTCTTCATTATATTCCCATCATTCCACGTTTTCAATGACTGTTCAAGTGCAAAAACATAGCGCAATGTATGGATTACCATGCCAGGAACAGAAGTCAAGATGATGTTATCTGAATGCATGCAGATGGTTCTGCTTTAGAGATATGGAGGAAAAGTGGCCTCACTTTAAAGAAGAACCACGTAATCTTAGGATTTCTTTGGCAGCAGATGGTGTTAATCCATTTACACAGATGAAATCCATTTACATGGTCTGGCCTATTTTTGTTATCAACAATAACATTCCTCCATGGTTGTCAATAAAGAGGGAGCACATAATGTTGTCAATGATTATTCCAGGTTTTTTGTCTACAACTATTTTATTTATAATTTAGTTGTGGCATCTCATTTGTCGTATTATGTTTCCTAATTTCATATATATATCTATTATTTTACTCTTGTACATGGTTTACATATCTTAATGATTCTCATAATGATATATTTTATATGTACTTCAAATCAATCAGGTAAGTTCCAAGTCAAAGATATGAATGTATACATCGAATCTCTTATAGATGAGCTACTGAAGTTATGGAATGGCATCACTATGTATGATGTATCTAGACCAATACGACAAAGAAAATTTCAATTCCATGCAATGGTTGTATGGACAATACACGATGCCCATGGGTTAACTTCTTTTTGTGGTTTGTAATTTTAAGTTCCACTTTAATTGCATTTAATTATATGGAGTAGTTAGAATAGTTTATATATGAATATGTTTGACATAGATTTTCCATATCTAAATATTGTAGGTCTTCAGACAAAGGGTAAATTTGCATGTCCAGTTTGTGGTCCTAAGATAAAATCTTTTCGTTCAAAAAGCTTAAGAAAGGAGGTGTTTGATGAGTATAGAAATTTCCTCTCTAATAATCACAAGTATAGAACAACTGAAAAAAAAATATTTTCAATGGGACGCAGGAGACTGCATTAAAACCACGGAGAATGACACCTCACCTTTGGAAGTTGTAATACAATAGAAATCATCATCATGGTACGTATGGATCATCGTATATGAATTGTTATGTATTTTATTTTTTTATCGTGAGTTGTTTACTGTAGTGGCTATATTTGATTTATGACGTAATTTATTTATAAACTAATATTCATGATGTCCATCGTGATCATGAAGGCATTAATGGGCTTCCACGAGGAATGAAAATTTATCCTATTCAATTCAACAGGTTTCCCTACTGCAAATTGCTCATTTGTTTGATACAATGCATATTGGAAAGAATGTTACTGAAACATTATGGCGATTACTGGAGCTAAGGAGGGAGAAATATAAAGTTGTGAAATCTTGAAAAGACATTCAAGAAAGTAACCATGCAATGAAAGACGTCATCCAATTTCACATAAACGGAGAACAAGTTAATATAAACTCAATTCCATGGATGTTTACAGAGCAACAAAGCAATGTTGTCAAAGAAGTAATGCAGAAAATTAAATTTCCCACTAGATTTTGTGCGAACTTGAAGAATATCATAACCAAAAAAGGTGATTTTGCGGGGGTCAAAACACATGATTGGCACGTCTTCATCAAGGTAATTACTATTGTTATGTCCATATAATTTTTTTTTCATTTGACTACGTATTTTTTTCTTGTTTGTATACTCTTTGTTTAATAAATGGCGTGGTTTGTATATTGATACAGTATGTTCTACCTCTCTCTCTCTCCCGGATAACTTCGACAACAATCTCAAACAAGTTAGATATGATCTTAATAAATACATGAGGTAACTAGCGATTACTAGCATTTGTTTAGTGTTTCTTTAATTCTCCGTATAATTTATATATATATATATATATATATATATATATATATATATATATATATATTTTTGTGCACTATTTCATCATATGTAATTTAATGTTTTTTTTGTTAAATATCATTATTGGTTTGCTGCGTCACTTGTATATGGTTGACATCTAAATAAATCCATAAAGAAGATCAGAAGCATCTACCTTCGGCACTTTTCAATGCACGGGAACACTACCTCATACACCAAGTTGAGGAGATTGATTTGTGTGGACCTGTGCACTCAAGGTCCATGTGGACGATTGAGAGGCACTTGAAATTTATGAAGGGTTTGGTGAGACAACGAGCACATGCTGAGGGTTCTATGATGGAAGGATATACGGTATACCAAAACATGTTGTATGTTAGTGAATATCTTCCTATTTTAGCATCAAAGCTCAATTTACGTCGCATTTGTGATCCGAACTCCAATAACAAATTTGAAGGGGAGCAATTGAAGGGGAAAGCTATATTAAGGAACCTGAAAGGTAATTATTAGCTAGTGTATTTTTATTATATCGTTCATATTCTAATTGTATTTTCTAGTTTTTGCTTCAATTAAGATCATATACTTTGTTCAGGAGATTTACACCTTTATTTCATTTTAATGGTTATTGTCATCAAACAGTTGGTCAAGAATGGATGCAATTCATTCATACGTCGCAAACAATCTTGACTGGATGAAGGTATGGATTGAATGATGCGAACAATCGGGTCATGGAATATCATGGGAAGGTGTGGCTTCATTGGTAAAAGCAGCACAACACAATGGACATAGAAATATAACAGAAAGGGAAATCGATTTAGCATATGGTTTAAAAGATAAAATGGAAAGCATATTAATCAATCCCTCTAAATATTTTATTTTGCAAATTTGACGTATGTGTTGTTCTTTTCCATGTATTGTTGCATAAGGACTGAATGGTTGTGTAATCTTTTCGTGTATTGCTTATTGCAAGTAAAACACCATAAGGCTATGGTCTGCAATGGAGGTAGATATCGGAGGAAAAAATTGGATGAAACAAAGAAAACATCAGATTCTGGGATATATGTTGTCTTTGAGGTGACCAATGTTTCATCTAGAAGTGACAAACATCCAAAAGTCTCAAAAAATCGATACTATGGGTATTTGGAAGATATTATATAGTGTGAATTTAAATCCTTTAAGGTAGTTCTATTCGTCATCAAATGGTACAGGTTACGATTGAATCAACATGATCCCAATAGAACTATTATTGAACATGATAATGGATTTACCATGGTAAAAATAGGGTTGCTTGAGCCATGAACAGAGCCCTATGTTCTTCCAAGCCAATGTGAACAGGTATTTTACTCAGAGGTTCTAGGTAAAGTAGATTGGTCATTTGTTATGAGACACGATCCAAGGGGAAGGCTGGTAAAGTATAACCTAGAGGATGCTAATGAAGAGGGTTCTCTGGAAGAATGATATGATGACAAAGAGCATGATCAACATGAGGTAGGTGATGATGATGATCCAGCAAAAGATGTACTCCAAGAAATAGTTGAATCAGATGATGTAGCAGACAATGTCGATGAATATTATACCCACGATGACATGATGGGTGTAACTGATGATGATGACGATGATGGTATGGCCAACCATTACAATGTTGACTCTGGATCTGATGATACAGATGATGACTTGAGTGAAGAACATGATGGCATGGATGAATAAGACGATGAAATATAATGAAAGGTAAATATTTAATTAGACCTATTCTTTTATCTTATTTTTTTTAAAGATTTACTAGCATCATCTCCATCACCATCATCATCATTTCAATCATCATCGTCGTCATCATCATCATCTTCATCATCATCATCTTCATTATGATCAGTATCGTCGTCATCATCATCGTCTTCATCATCATTGTCTTCATCATCATCGTCATCATCACACATTATCATCATCATCAACATCATCATCATCGTCATCATCTTCATCATCATCGTCTTCATCATCACCACCATCATCATCATCTTCATCATCATAGTCTTCATCTTCCATCATCCTCATTATCCTCATCATCCTCATCATCATCATCCTCATCATCATCATCACCATCCTCATCATCATCATCATCATAATCATCATCATCATCATCATAATTAGCATAACCATAATCAGCATCATCTTCATCTTCATCATCGCCATCTTCATCATCACCATCATCATCATGATCATCATCATCATGATCATCATCATCATAATCATCGCCGTCGTCATAATCATCGTCATCATCATAATCATCGTCATCAACATAATCATCGTCATCATCATAATCATCATCATCGTCATCATCTTATTATCATCATCATCACCATCATCATCATCGTCATCGTCATCGTCATAATCATCATTATCATTATAGACATATTCATTTATCTTTCTTTTTTTTAAAGAGTTACAACTAACATCATCACCATCATATATAATCATCATCATCATCATCATAATCATCATCATTATAATCACCCTCATCTTCATCATCATCGCCATCATCATCATTAAAATTATCAACATCATCAACATCATCATTAAAACTATTTTTAAAAATAAAAATAAACCTAGATCAAATTAATTACTTCATATCATCATCATCATCATCATCATCATCGTTGTCTGTATCATCATCATTGTCATTATCATCATCGTCGTCCTCGTCAATGATGAAATATAATGAAAGGAAAATATTTAATTAGACCTATTATTTTATCTTTTTTTTAAAAAGAGTTACTAACATCATCACCATCACCATCATCATCATGTTGATCACCATCATCATCATAATCATCATCCTCATCATCATCTTCTTAATCATGATCATCGTCGTCATCTTCATCATCATCTTCATCATTGTCGTCTTCATCATCGTCGTCATCATCATCAAACATCATCATCTTCATCATCATATTCATCACCATCATCGTCATCATCACACATCATCATCATCATCAACATCATCATCGTCGTCGTCATCTTCATCATCGTCGTATTCATCATCACCACCATCATCATCATCTTCATCATCATAGTCATCATCATCATCATCATCATCCTCATCATCATCATCATCATCATCATCATCATAATCATCATCCTCATCATCATCATCATCATATATAATCATCATCATCATAATCATCATCATCATCATCATCATAATAATAATCATCATCATAATTAGCATCATCATCATCTTCATCATCGTCATCATCATCATCGTCATCTTCATCATCACCATCACCATCATCTTCATCGTCATCGTCATCATCGTCATAATCATCATCATCGTCATAATCATCGTCTTCTTCTTATTATCATCATCATCGTCATCACCATCATCATCATCATAGACCTATTCTTTTATCTTAATTTTTTTTTAAAAGAGTTACAACTAACATCATCACCATCATCATCATCATCATCATCATAATCATCAGCATCATAATCACCCTCATCATCATCATCGTCGTCGTCGTCATCGTCTTCATCATCATGACCATCATCATCATTGTCATCCTCATCAACATAATCATCACCATCATCATCGTCTTCATCATAATCGATGAAGATGACATCGTTATCCTCATGATATTTGTCGTCATCATCATCATTGTCATCGTCATCATCAAAATCATAATTATCATCATCGTCGTCGTCATCATCGTCATCATAATCATCTTCAACGTCATCGTCATCATCATCATCTTCATCGTCATTGTCATCACCATCATCATCATCATCTTCTCCATCGCCATCATCATCATTAAAATTATCAACATCATCATTAAAACTATTTTTAAAATTAAAAATAAACCTAGATCAAATTATAAATTACTTCATATCATCGTCGTCATCGTCGTCGTCATCTGTATTATCATCATCATCTTCATCATCATCATTGTCATCATCATCGTCGTCGTCATCAACATCATCAACATCATCATCATCATCATCATCATCATAATCATCATCATGATCGTCGTCATCCTCATATTCATCATAATTTTCATAAACTAATTCATCGTTATGGGACTCTAATCGTTACGGCCATCTTCAACATCATCATAATCGTCATGGCCATCATCATCGCCAATGCCATCATCATCATCATCACCATATTCATCATCATTGTCGTCATCATCATCATCAACACCCTCATTAAAATTATTTTTAAAATTAAAAGTAAACCTAGATCACATTAATTACTTCATATCATCTTCATCGTCGTCGTCGTCGTCGTCATCATCATCATCAGCATCATAGTCGTCATCATCATCGTCATGAACATCATAAGGATTTCTCATCATCATCATCGGCATCAACATCATCATCATCATCAACATCATCATCGCCGTCGTCGTCATCATCATCAATGACATCATCGTCACCATCGATAGCATCATCAGCGTCTTCATCATCATCATCATCAACATCGTTAGCATTTTCATCATTTCATATGATATGAAGATGGGCATCACCACCATCATCATCATCAACAACAACAACAACTTCATCATCACCAACATCATCATCATCATTGTCGTCATCTTCATCATCATCATCTTCATATTCATCACTGCATCATCTTCATCCTCGTCATCAGCATCATCATCTTCATCATCATCATCATCATCATCATCATCATCATCATAATGATCGTCATCATGGATAGCATCATGATCATCATCGACATCATCATCATCAGCGACATCATCATCCTCATCATCACCATTGTCATCTTATGATGATACCACTCATAATAATCATCATCATCATTAGAATCCTCAAAATCATATGGTGTTGTGTTCTCTTGTGCTATGGTTCTTGTTATGATTCCATGATTCAGATGCTTATGATTTATAAATGATGAAGTGGTAGATGTTTATGAAATGATTATGTAAATGGTAGAATAATGCATTGATGAATTAGTTGTTGATTGTTAAAATTGAAAAAATAATAAAGACTGTAGTACACATAGATTCACCCCCCCCCCTCTCTGTGTGCCTGGTGTGTCTAACATGAATGTGTGATCAAGGATAGGAATATGGAAAAGAGGTTAACACAGATACGTTAGACTCGAAGGAATATGTACATTGAGTGTCATGAGATGGATTAATTTTTTTGTTTATACATAACAACGTTGTATAGAAGCCTTGATGAAAGGTTTAAACTAGTGTACAACTTCTTTATGTATATGGTGCTAAAGTATTGCAACCAAGAAGGTATTATGAACATGTTGAAGAAGGTAATTTCTAGTGGAAGTGGAATGGCCACTTCGATGAGGATTAATAAAAAAGAGATAATGAAACCTGTAATGAAAAGTTGTTAGAGATTTTTTGTTGGGACATTGAATAGTACTTAGAGAAAATAAACGGAGGTTCATATGAGACTAATCCCTAACCTAAAACACTTAACCCTTTTAAAACATAATACCTATAAAACCTATCCCCAAACCCTTATGAACCCTATCCCTTATCATCGCCAACAATTAGCATAGTTAACCCTTTATCCATATGACTCTTAACCACTACAAAGTCTATGCATATAATGTCAAACACCTAATAATATATCTCTTTATACTTATCAAAATTAAATATTTTTAAATTAAATCTTACTTGTAATTTTATATTAAATTTATTTTTTAGTATATATATATATATCTATATCTATGTGTGTGTGTGTGTGTGTATACATACATATATATATAAATAAATAAAATAAAACATAAAACAATAACAAAAAACTACCTATCGCGTGCTATTTTCATTTCATCTTCACGAGAAAGCTTCTTCCTCTGTGCCTCTTTTCGAGTGCTTGTCAAGATCATTCAGTGATCAATGATGATCTGAGCAACTTGGGTCGAAGAATAATATCTGAGAATGAGACAATAGGAGCAACAATTTGGATAGTGGGAGCAACGATTTGGACCCACAAAGACTAAGGAGAGTGGATTGTGGTTTTGTAGCAGAAAAGGAGACCAATTATAAAAGAAACTGTCAGTCGAGACAATGCCTCCCAAAATTGTGAGTACCATGGCCTAGTTCTGCAAATCTCCAGGGTTTCATTACCAATAGAAGAAAGGCAGAGGCTATTAGAGCAGGTTACCCTCATTCAGCACCCATGAAAATAGAGTTAATAGGGGTAAAAATAGAGTTGCATTTGACAGTTGCATTTGACCCGCATTTGACCCATATTGATATAGAGCTCCATACCCCCTTGCAAATCATATAATTGACCCAGCGAGCGGACCCATCATAAGCAGAGTCCATTAGAGGAAAGGAAGAGGCTATTAGAGAAGGTTACCCTCATTCAACACCCACGAAACTAGAGGTAATAGGGGTAAAAATAACATGATAGGAAGAAGCTAAAAAATATAGATGCACCCAAGTGTGAAATTGAGGAGAAGGCACACGTACCCTAACCACTCAGGTTTTTACAAAAAACTTCAACTATAATTCAAGATCATTATAAAATCCCTAGGTTAGAAAGAAACTCAAACCTAACCCAGTATTTTCCAAATTGTAGCGACAACAGGGGTTTGCCAGAACCGAATGTTATGGATTTCTTCTTTCAAGTTTTTTATTATAGAAACCTTATATTAGAAAGCAACTCGAACCTAACCCAGTAATTTCCAAATTGTAGTGACAACAAATGTTGAATCAATTCCCTAGTGTCTTTCATCTTATCATGTTTAATAAACCCTTAGAATATGAAGTCTTTAATTTGAACCATTGGGTAATCTTGCCAACAAGTTCTACTTTAGGGACCAGGACTGCTGGTTTTAGATGAAGGGAATTTCCCACACAATAAGGACGCCAACATACTCCATGCTCTTTCCCAAATACATATGAGGAGACAGGTGTTATTGTCATGCACCCTTTTTTAGAACAATTTTAAAGAGCTCTTCAATATTTTGAGGTTGGTAAGGTCTAATATTTTAGATTTGAACTCTTTTCAAGCCTTCTTCAGCCGACTGATTTGTATCATTAATGCAACTAACAAGCATCCAAGGTTAATGTACTGGGGGCATGTTCAAGATACAATGGAGAGAATCTTCTCTGAAGTGCTAGGTTATGCACTACATAGTAGCACTGAAGAGGTTAAAACATTTACAATTGAGTATACAACCCTTACTAGGAATCCATATATACCAATTTCTTATGTCACGTTTTGCAAGTTAAGATATATATTGAACATATTCATCTTAATATCCTCAGGTCCACATTCAACCTTGGAAGAGATTCAATATGTAATTAAACATGAAACCTAGCAGAATCCTATTTCCCACGGAATTTCGGAATGCATTCCTCCCAACTATCATTATGAAATTGATTAGGATACCACAAGATGTCCAAGAAAACCATTAGAATCTTCTCTGAGTGGATGCTTGGTTGCTCTATAGGTTCCAATTATTTAGGTTCCTCATTAGATTCTTCACTATATGAATCATATATGGGGTCCCCAAAAATATGATTATTGACCTTCCCCTCTCCAAGCATTGAATATGCCAATTCTTGGACTATAATAGACCACCTTTGTTGGACACTAATGCAAACCCGTGTATGAGTTTGAGCCAACATTTACATCCACTCTACAGGATCTCCAAAGAACTAACATCATTATATGTCCATTAATATAAAGGAGATGTACTAGAAGATTTCCTTGGACTTGTTGATTTCACTGTTAAGTTGAACCTAAATGATAAATAGAGAGGAGCACTAAGCAAGGTACAACACTTTGCAGGAAATCGAATGAGTAGAGATATAATGATGTTACTTCTTGGAGATCCTGTAGAGTGGATGCTTGGTTTCTCTATAGGTTCCAAATATTTAGGTTCCTCATTAGATGCTTAACTATATGAATCATATATGGGGTCCCCAAAACTACTATTATTGATTTCAAATATAACATCCAACTCTTCATGAAATGGATAAGTGCATGCACTTTCCATCTCATCATCAAACAAGGGTTTGCCTACAAAATATTCCTCATCAGAATCTCAACAATATGGACCATCTAATTCATATTCTTGGGATGAGGTAATATAATAGGAGAATGGGTTCTTTCATAAATAGGGCCTTCTTCAAAGGAATCTTCATGGATTTTTTCAAGGGCTTGATTTTGTGGAGGGTAATATGGACCCTCAAAATATTCCTCATCAAGAATAGGATCCCATATCTTGTATAACAACCTGAGAATATTTACAATTGAGTATACACCCTTACTAGGAATCCATATATACCAATTTCTTATTTCACATTTTTGCAAGTTAAGATATATATTGAACATATTCATCTTAATATCCTCAGAGCCACATTCAACCTTGGAAGTGATTCAATATGTAATTCAACATGAAACCTAGCAGAATCCTATTGCCCATGGAATTTCGGAATGCATTCCTCCCAACTATCATTATGAAATTGATTAGGATACCCCAAGATGTCCAAGAAAACCATTAGAATCTTCTCTGAAGTGTTGGGTTATGCACTACAAAGTAGCACTGAAGAGGTAAAACATCCACTCTACACGATCTCCAAGAACTAACATCATTATTTGTCCATTACTGTAAAGGACATGTACTATAAGATTTTCCTAGACTTGTTAATTTCACCATTAAGTTGATCCTAAATGATAAACAGAGAGGAGCAGTAAGAAAGCTACAACACTTTGTAGGAAATTGAATGAGTAGAGATATAATGTATACAGCAGTCTGCATACATCCATCAGTTTAATTATGTTAGTTCTTGAAGATCCTGTAGAGTGGATTCTTGGTTGCTCTATCGGTTGATTCTTGGAATTAATAATAAACTTGGCCCAATATCCTGATTCGACCGTGAGGTTCTTAGTTCAGTGGAAATTGGGTTAGCTAATACATGGCCATTAATGGACAATCATGAATCTTATGGTTTATGCTTTGGGTCTTGAATCAAGTACTAGGTATTTTGATGTCCTCCATTTTTTATTTCAACATTTTATGTCAATTGTCACCGTGTCTAATTTTTGTTTGCCCCTCTTACATTTAACATGAGAAGATGACCTTTGTGGTTTAGACAGTTGGTTAGCTTTATAATTATATATTGACCATATAATAAGGGCATAAGGGATTATATTATTTATTATATAAATACCCCAATACATTTGGGTATTTTTTATTTCAAATATTTTCCATATGGAAATGGTTTTCACAGAGGGAGAGAGCATAGGGCACGCACAAGTTTTACTGGTTTTTGTGGGTTTGCAAGAGATGCAAATGGTTTTTGTGGAGGGAACAAACAGGGTTTTCATGGGTTTGGGTTTGCAATATTTTCGTGGTTTTCATGGGTAATTTGAGGGGTTTTCATATTTTTTGTGGGTTTGCAGGGCCGATTTCTTCTAATGTTTATGCCCAGCTTCGCACAAAAAAGACCTCTGCCGAGTGAATGGACTGATGAATTGCGCCATATCATTCAACGAGGCCCTATGGTCATATTTTCAGTCCTAATAACTTTGTTTTTGGCCAGAATGGAGCTGGGAACAACTGGGCCCAGGGGAATTATACTTAGGGAGCCAAGTTCATTGATTCCATTCTTGATGTCATTTGCAAAGAGGCTGAGAATTGTGATTGCCTTCAAGGTAATTTGTGTTTTTTTCAGGGGGATGAGATTCATGTTTATTGTTTAGTGTTGTTGGCCACTGATTTCCCTAGATTGACCCACAAGGGAAAAGTGTTTGGTGTTATTTTAGTTATGTGGGCTATGAAGCACCTCACTTTAACCACCAATCAAGATCAGTTGAATTTTCTTTTCACTTTTATTGCCAGTGTATACTGAAATCTGAACTTTGCATTTTTGGGCATGGGTTTGGGTGTTCGATAAGTTCATTGTGTCTGTGCCTATGTGTATAACATGCATTTGAGTTTTGGGTGCATTACTGCATTGAATCTAGTCTAGTACGTATAATGTCCATTGAATATGGAGACTAATCTAGATCTATTTTATCCCAAAGTACCTTATGGGTGTATAGCTCCAATTTGCAGATCTTGGGAGTTTGATATCTATCGTTTATGTAGAAGGATGCATTGGATTTAGAAAGTGCATTGGGTGCATTATATATGAACTCTAGAACATGATATACAGCTTCCTGTGAGTGCATATCACAGATCCGACTTCAAATGGATCTGTGTTAAGGGGCTTCCAGCATATGCCTTGTTATTTGACAATATAATATAATTTATGTCTCAATGTCAACCAATATCCAGGATGGAAATTCAATATCTATCCTGTTCTGAATCTGGATAGGTTCTGAATCTGTTACAATGATGTGAAGGATCTAATTTAGACGTTTTATCATTTTCTTAATTTTCCTCTAGAAATTTGGATAGTGTTATGGACTATGTATAATAGCACAGATTCATTTCAACTTGGGTATGATATGCATGTTGGTAGAATAACATGTCATGACATAGGATGAACTGCCCAACTGCATCTTACTACAAACCAGGTTTGCCATTTTTTTTGACATTTATGAATAACACACTTCCAATTTTTTTCAAATATATGAATATCACTCTTCCAATTTTTTTCAAATTTCTGAATAACACTCTTCCAGTGATAGTCATTTGGGTGCATTACATAATTTCAATATTTTCGTTACTTAGACGCTTTTACATCAAATTTTGAAATCTTTTATTTTCCTATCCATCATGTAAGCGTTCATGCCACTATGGAGGTAAAGTTGTTACAATAAGCCTATTAGGTCATTAGTTTGCATTGCAAGCTTCCTTGTCTATGTGTAGGAAAGATTGTTACAATCAGTTCATGAGCTTGCATTAATGAACCAATGCCTCTTTGGTAGCATATGTTTTTTTCTTACAGCACGCAAAGAAGAACCCTTTCTCTAAGTGGGAGATGATTTGGAAAATACCCGATGACTAGGAAAGCAAAACCATATGTTGGTTGGGATATGGTTCGTCAATTTGATTCTCATCCTGCTAATGCTGGCACCCTCTCTCAACCACACCTGAGAATCCTAGATGTTTGAGCCTTGAACTTGGCCAATGCAAATGGTAACAATTGCCTAAAATTCCATGTTACTTTAAAAACATACATCTCATTAAACCCTTTGTAGACCCTGGTGTGAGTGATATTTGATGTTTCCTTGCCCTTTTTCCATCCCCTTGGTTTACAAAATCAAATTGTTCTTCATTTGTTTGTAGAAGATTTCTCTTGATTTGACTGAAGCTCCTATTACATATAATAGATTGTTCTGTTGGTAGAGACTGTTGAATATTAAAAAGGTTTAATTTATCCCCAGACAATTATAGTGAACCTATATGTGGTGTTGAAGAAGCTGACCTCAACCTATTTGATGATGGAGTATAGAAGGACAAATTCGAGCTTCTCTTCTTGAAGCCTTATGTATATGCTTAATAATCTAAACACAAACCAATTGATGCCTCTCTCAAAGAGTCTATAAGACTACAATTTGTTTCAAACCTAAAGTTTGTGAAAAATACAACAATATCTTACACAAATGATAAGAAATAATAAAAGATGAACAAGCATTAGTGTCACTTGAAACATAGAGCATAGAATCTAATGATAAAGAAGACGATGGTGTTCTTGTTGACAACATTAGGTTAATCTATGCCTCCTTGATGAGTGATCACAAAAGGATAAGAACTTGGGTCGAAGTTGGAGGTGAACCAAACCATTTGCTAATTTTTCTCCAAGTGGAAAGAGAGGAAAGGTCCAAAATCCATTCAAGTTTAATATGGTTGGTTGGAGAAAAAGACTTTGTCAGATTGATCAAAGTAGAGTGCAAGCCATTTAATGCCACCCTATTAGGAAATTGACAAGAGAATAGCACAGGATAAATAACATTAGCATCACTTGAAACACATATCATAGAAATTATTGATAAAGAGAAAAGGAAACAATCTCTTTAGGTAAGTGTTTTGAGCAGGGATGATTTTAGGGGCGAATTATAGCCCAATGGTGAATTTTAAAGGTTACCCAAAAAAAATTGGGCGAATTTTTATATTAAAATGTTATTATTTTATTTAATAAATTCGCCCATTATTTATTTTGTATATAGTTGTCCCAAGGTAAATCGCATTCATCCCGATTTAGGGAAAATCTAGGAAAGGAATATTAGCCCACGAAATTATTTATTTTTTCCCACATTCACCTGAATATTTTCGTCTGTGAGGAGATATTTGCCCAAATTCGCCCAATTTTTTCCGATTGGGAGGAGAAATGAAGATTGTTCGCCGGATATATGGATAATAGTTTGAAAAGTTGGTATTTCTCCCAGGATTTATGGATAATACAATTAAAAATTTTCTATTTCGCTGGGATTTATGAATATTTCTATAAACTGGTCTTACTTCGACCTCGATTGGGATAAATTGGACATAGTTTGTCCTGGATTTGGATTTGTGGACAATTATTTGAGTAAAATGTGGAGATTTAATCAACTGGGGAAGTTTTTTCACTGGATTTGGTCCATAAATTTAGTCAAGTGAGGAAGTTTTTTACCTATATAATGGTGCAAGAGTCAGGACTTAGGCTCAACATCAAGCTTGATTTCTATTGCAAACCGGTCTTTACAGTGGCTGAGTGGATTCATGGGAAGCAATTTCAGAAAGTTTCTTCTATCTGCACTGTGCAGGCTTTTTACAGGTTAGTTTCTTGAATCTTCTTCTATTTGCAGGATTTTTACAGGTTAGTTGTTGTGAGCACTCAACCTTGTTGCTAGACCACAGCTTCATGGGATTTTCCTCATTGGATATTATTCTTTGGCACTATGTTGGTTTTAACTTTTATTCTGGGTGTAAGTTATAGTATTCAAGAGCCATGGAGCTCATTAGCAATTATTTGCCAGGGCACATGGTACAGATTCATAGATTTCTTCACTTTTCCTTCTATTTTTCTTTTCAAGAATATTCACTTTTCAATCCCACGATTTATTCAAAGGACCAACGACACCTCCCATTACAACTGAAAAACCATAAGATTTTTTTCCACCTCGGGAGTCAGGGTTTTGTACCCACCAGCGATATATATCATACATTGCATCTCCTAGACGATCGAAGTCGTGACTCGTCCCTTGTTCTGTTTTGAGAAGGAACAAGGATTTTTTTCCAACTCAAGAGTCAGATTTTTGTACCCACCAACAATATATATCATACATTGCATCTCCTAGACGATCGAAGTCGTGACTCGTCCCTTGTTCTATTTTGAGAAGGAATAAGGAGAAGCAGAAGAAAGTAAGATCAGTCTTTGACTCAGGGCAATCCAGTCTTGTTTCCTCGGTCTTTCATCTGCTTACATTACAATTGACCAAGTGGACCCACTTGAGTTGATTTGATTGATTCAGTTCCAAGCTTCGTAAATGGGATGGAGTATCTCGCTCATAAATAGTAGTTTTTCTCATTAAGATATGAAACAATGTCACCCTAGGGGGCATATATCAGCGGTAAGGAGTCCCATAGGAAGATTTCATAAATGTATAGAGCTTCAAATCTGTTTTGGATTCATGTTTACCATGCCCAGCTAATTTGTTGCATTTGTTATATGTTATTTTTTTTTATAAGTATAGCCAGTATGGGATATATGGTGATGTAAGCAAAAAGACTTTCTATTATATATGCTTATTAATTCAGAGTTCGCCTTACTTTTCCATTACGTGAAAATGATGGACAAGCTAATAGAGGAACAGATCTCTGAGTTCAAGGAGGCTCTTAGTTTGTTTGGAAGTCCTCCAACAGGCCATTTATGCACTATGTCTACCCATCGATTTGTGGGTGGTAGATTGAAATCATAAATACATTGGTCCCAAAAAGCTTAAACAATTATGTTCAAACCTCTTGGTGAACCTTGTGTCCATGTCCAACACAATACTCAATGGAAAACCCCAATACTTACAACATTTTTGAACAACTTCACAACTTTTTCCACAACATAAGGTATCTTCATTGGCATGAAGATGGAATACTTGGAAAATATGTCCCCAACCACAATGATTCCAGTGTACCCTTGCAAATATGAAATATGGGTGATGAACTCCATAGAAACGCTTTCGTAAGGTCTCTTAGACACAACAAAGTTTGTAATGGGCTAGCCTTCATTCATATATCTTCCTTGTCTTGTTTGTACAGAAGACAAGTCATGGCATACTATTCTACATCCTTGTGCATCTAATCATAATAGTATCTTCTCTCCAACAATGCCATCATTATTCATTGTCACTAGGTGGCTATCCCAAGGAAAATCATGGCATGCATTTAAGAGCTCCTTCCTGATATTTGATGACTTAGATATATAGATGTGGTTTCCAAAGTACAGAAGTTGTTTGTCTACCCAAAACTTCCTTACATTACCCTCATTCAACTACTTCATGATGTTTATCATTGATGGGTCTTAATGCAATCCATCCATGATCTACACATGCAAGTCAATAAAAACCTACACATGCCATCATGTTGGCACCGACAACTCGTCTTCCTCTAAGGATGTGAGTTGTGCCTGTTTTCTCAAGGCATCAAAATTTGCATTAAGTTTGTTGATACTATATGGTCATGTTGAATTCTTATACCAAGAAGTATTGCCACCTTTCTTACTTAGGTAATTGTTTTAGTTGTGTCACAATGTAGCTTGTTGCAACGTTGTCTATATTCACAATGAATGGTTTACCCCAAATAATGCCTCCATGCTTGTAGGAAATGCACAAATGTAGTCATATATTTTTCATGAATGGGGTGCCTCCACTTGCAATCCTATAGCTTCATATTATCATAGGATACAGGATGACCCTCCTGTGATTAAACTTCTCCAATGGAAAAATTTTAGGCATATGTCTACACCTCAAACAACTGCTCAAAGTATAGCATCTTTAGCACAAGTGTAAGCTTCAGGTGGTATATGCTACTCGAAATCTCTCTGTCAAATTCCATGGTGGATCCTTCTCATAACAAATTGATAAGTTGTGCTGAAATTTTAGAGTACCCTTCAACAAATCTTCAGTAATAGTTTTCCAACCCAAGTAATCTTCTTACCTCATGAGCTATTTGCATTTCCTCCGATCCTCTATTGCCCCGATATCCGTAGGATCCATGCATATGCACCCTTGCTCGATCAATGGCCCAAGAATGGAATATCTTCCTAGCTAAAGACACACTTGAACTTCTTCAGGAATAACTAATTATTCCTCAAAGACCTATGCTTGTGCCTCTTATGGTCCTCCATGTTTTCACTGAACACCACTATGTCATTAAGGTAATTAATAACCTATTTGTCTAAGAACGGTCTGAACAAATCATTCATCAAAGTGCAAAAGGTGGTTGGAGTATTACACAACCCAAAAATCACAAACAAAAAATCATAGCTGCCATACCTCGTCATGCAGGTTATCTTTGGCTCATCGCCTTCTACGATCTAAACTTGGTAACAACCCTACCTTAAGTATGGATTTGAAAAGACTTTGGTCTACCTTAAGTGAACTTTTCAATGTATTATTCCAATAAAGGTAAGGGGCACTTATTTTTTATGCTCTTCTTATTCAACACACAATCGTCCAAGCACATCCTCAACTCTGGGGTGTCCTCCTTCTTTTGGAAGAGGATCAATGCACCATATGAATACATAAGAGGCCACTTGATTCTAGCATCAAGAAACTCATTTATTTGTATTTGCAACTCCTCCAGATTAACTCTCGAAAGTTGGTAGGGGACTCTTGTTGAAGGTTGCAACCCGGGGACTCTTGTTGAAGGCTACAACCCTAGTTCAAGCTCTATACAGTGGTCCACAATGTGCATAGGAAAGATATGTTTCAATAGCAAGTCAAGAAACTTATCAAAAAAATATTTAAAAAAATTGACAAGTTCTGACAAAATAGGAATCCCCACTCCACCCTCTGTCTCTTCCTAAATCATTTCCACAAAGACCTATGATTCTAGGTGCATGGTTGGCCTTTTAAACATTAGTGCAGACACTAACTCCACTCTTATGTGTGGCTTCCTTGTTGTTGTGGATACAACACAAGGCTTGTGTCAACCCAAGATAGCTAACTTATTTGTGAATGGCATGAGAATTAACTACATTATCCTTAAGAATACTTTCCCAAGGATGACTTGGAAGTCATTCATTTGCACCACTGTAAAGGCTTTACAACCCTTCCATTTGTCTAGGTGCAAGTGAAATTCTTTCGCAACCCCAATTGCAACATTTCCATTAGAGTTCACTGCCTTCACTGACATTATGTAGGACCCAACCCTAATCCCAAGTTCACTTTCCAAATCCTTCTTCAAGAAGTTGTGAGAGGCACCTGAGTCTACCGATAATTGCAGTGGTATTTCATTGTTGAGAAAGTTCACATAACATAACTAGCTAACACTCTACCTTTGGTTTCCACTAAGGAACCAATCCTTTTCAAGGACCTCTTTAAGAGGAATTGTACCCTTTCATTTTCAAAATAGTTTTGCAGCACCCCACATGTTAGAGGAAATGTCATTAACAAGAGAAACCAATATTTTACCCTTGCTCGAAGTGGCATGTCCACAAGTACAATACAATGTTGGCTTCCAAAGGTCTGTTGTAGTTTGTCTTTTCCCCAAGGTAGTCCTGAGTGCGTCCTTAACAAGTGGTGCCTACATATCAATATTTCTAAAATGAAAACTATGTCATGGTTGGACACTCAACCAAGCATATCTTGAAAAAAACCTGACATCCAACAGTATTAGTTGTATCACCAATGGTGATACAACTAAATCCCAAAATCCCAATCACCAAATCCCAAGATTCCTAATATAGAACCTTATCAAAGGTTAGTGTCGTCAAACATGCCTTCATCGCAACTTTTTTTTCCACGCTTTTTGCAAGATGGACTTAAAAGACAATCTTTAACTTGGGGACTCATGCAGCATAGAGATTCTCTCTAGGGACACCTCTGGCTAGGACACACAAAGCCAATTGGTGACATGTGTTTGTTCGAGTTCATTTTGAAAATTGATGGCATGCATTCAGTCCTAAGTATTGCTACTATCGCTAATGGAAGTTGCTTGTCAATGAAACAAATAAGAGTATCACAGAAAATGGTTTTACTTGAAACACTTTGTTCATGTGGGTTTTGGGGTCCTGAAATATCCTTTTGGTGTGTAGTGATTTTGACCTTGAGATTGGATGCTCAAGGCTCCAAATCAACTCCATACTTCTTAGTCACCTACATCCTCAACATGCCTTGAGAGGTGTGCACTAGCTAGTTACAATGATCTGGACACATGCACAACAGTGACTCAACTGGACATGATTTGTGCCATAACTACTAAGTTGCATACGCTTCACTAAATTGAGCTAGGTTGCATGCACCCTACTTAACTTATGCATGCAAACTTGATGAAACTAAAATATGGGGACTCAGGCAAAGAAGAATGCTTCATGGTGAACTGTTGGCCTGGACACTAATTACTAGAGTGCCTGGCCTTGCTATGAGCACTCAAACTTGTTGCTAGACCACAGCTTGATGAGATTTTCCTCATTGGATATTATTCTTTGTCACTCTGTTGGTTTTATTCTGGGTGTAAGTTATAGTATCCAACAGCCATGGAGCTCATTAGCAATTATTTTCAAAGCTCTGTAAATGGAAAACAGGGGGGAAACAATTATTTCTACTTGGAGTACAACTCTGTAAATGGAAAACACAGTAATGAAGCTTCTATGGGCATTTATTTTCAAATTTAAGTTTTAACTTAGAAAATCGCTTTGATGATTTTGCATGAGGAACATGTTTTTGCTCCTATAGTGTTAAGAAAACCTAAACTGCTAAAAATCATCTAAGAAACCATGTTATGCCAGTTCTAATCAAGATATCATAAGATTTTTTTTACAGGAAAACATTAATGGGCCATTGGCAGCAAATTCCTTACATCTGAGCAACTATATAAAAAATTTATTCATTATTTCCTATGTGCCTCTTATTTGTTATTATTTCAAACATTTGGAAATCAGAACTCAACAAATTTGAAAACAATCGTATGAATTAAAAAAATAAACCCACCTTGAAAGTTCTCCCAAAATATTATGCTTTTTAAGTTAAAAATTAAAAGATACACCTAAACAACTAAAGTTTACAAAATATTCTCTTACTTATTGCAGCCAGATATTTTCACTGATAGTCAAATCTTACAGTTAGGGATGGAGGGAGTGAAGAATTGGTCTCAATTACAACGTCCTAAACTCAACATTTGTTTTGTCAATTATGGTTTAAGGGCACTGATAAGTGCACATTCAGAGCATCAGACTGTCCATCCAAAGGCAAGGAAGTAGATATCATTTCTCAATGGACTCATGTAGAGAGGCTTCCCCACCCCAAATCAACTTCCATCACTTCCAATCTCAACTATTGTGATATCATAAACTCATAACAAGATCAGGGTAGATGCTTTTATCAGCCAAATACCAATGAGCTTTTATCGGCAGAAGTCAGAACCTCCTAGGGGAGAGCCCTAAATGCAATTCTGTAAGGAGACTCAAACACCGAATAATATCCTCTTTTGGAAGGGTAAGTGATCAGTGCCTTAATGGAGTCAAGAAGAAGACATACTATATGGACAAATATGAACCTCGTAAATGCAATCAGTAAGTCAACTTCAAGGCAAATCTAGAATGCTAATGTTATGCCAAGGTTATGCAAGTAGTTAGCAAAAACATTAATCATCAAGTTTATCAAATACTTAGGCATTGCATGACCATCAACTACTATTTATCATCATTCGTGTATAACCATAGAAAAATTGGAGTGTGGTATGCGTATAAATATGGCAGCCCAATAAACAGTAATAAAGCAATCAGTAAGCATATGTATCCAGTGTAGTCATATGCATACCCATTTATCCACCATTCATTATTAATTTAAACATAATATAGATGGCAGTTACATGTAATTTAGCAATACATGATATTCAACAATTATTGGTCATTTTCCAAAGTATTTATCAATTAGTATTAGGTCTGTCCATAAAATAGAATTCAGTACGCATTTGCAGACAAACTCTGAAGCAATAGCAGTAGTACATATATATTCATTAACTAACAGTTGCTTGTAATTTTTTTATATGCAGGGTTGGATGACTGTTAGAGTACCCTAAAAGGGGGTATTATAAAATGCAGACCAAGTATAGGATGGGTAGCAACTGAAAGGGATTCCCTTTGGGTTGATAAGGCATTGGACAAGGCCTTAAAAGCGTAGACCGAGGGTAGAAGGAAGTTAGCAGAGGTCTGTTCCAGACCTAGAGGAGGGGCCAAGGCACTAAACAAGCAGCCCAAGGATGTTTAAGGAGTGGTCGTGGGCTGTAGTAGCCTGTGGTAAAAGGGTCGAGGTCTGGAAAAGGTGAGAGGAGGAAGGAACGAGGCCTAAAGGAGCTGGTCGAGGGTGAAAAGGGGCTACTAATGAAGGTCGAGGGTTGGTAGGAGGAGGTTTAGGGCTAAACAAGGGTAGTAGAGGAGAGATAAAGGGAGGCCGATTGAGGATAAGGTAGGCCTAGCCTTGGAAGAGGCCAAGAAGGGAGGATGTGAAGGATAAGAAGGAGAGGATAAAATGGAGAGAATAAGGAGAGGTTTCTAGGGAAACCCTTTTGGAGTTTCCTAAATAACCTAGTCTAACATGCAAAATGCAACCTATATAACCCTATATTCTAGGTGTTGAAGAGAAGAATGGTTTTGGGACAAAGGGAGAAAGACTTTACCCTAACCTAGCCTCTTCAAAGAGCGAAGAGCAGGAGGAAGCCTCTTTAGTAGTAGGAGAGTAGAGAGTAGATCCACCACTTTGGAGAAAAATGGAGTTGTGTT
>LPNX010933370.1:2625-94980 GCA_001517045.1 Pseudotsuga menziesii
CTTAGAACTACGAAAGGTAGCCCTTCAGTTACTGAATGGAGTTCGGTATTCCACTCAGAATTCCGGAACCAATCTCACGACTTCAACCCTCCTAAGGGAGAGGCCCTCTGATAAACCGGTTGTGACCGTGTCAAAAAATACTAAGGGATTTTGGTTCCCTAATGGACAACAACTATGTCTCACGTGTAAATAACCGAGGGGTGTTATTGGAAGCTATCCCCCCGATCCTACCTAACTACAAAATTCTTTTGTGTTCCTCAAATGAGGTTATAGTGTTGGTTGAGTTAAGTAGATTTTAGGTCTCACTTGAATTAGGGGACATATTGTGTGCTTGTGAGGTTATGAATCCAAAATAGTTACTTAATAACAATAATAATGTATGAAAAACTTTAAAAAATTTTACCATGCGAATTTTTTCTGAAATAAATAATGCTAAATTTTTTTTAAACAATTCTGTAAACAAGGGACAGAAATGGCTGTAGGGCTGCAAGTGGAACAGGTGGCTGTGCAAGTGCAGGAAAAATGGAGGCAAAGTGGCTGGGTTTCGGCGCGGAAACAAGGGCAAAAAATAGTTCGCGGACCGCGGGTATGGGGCGGACTCGCGCGGTCGGACCGCGGGTTTGAAGGAAACAGTCGCCCGCAGATCGTGGGTTTAAAGGAAACATGCGTGGTCTAGGTTGCGGGGTTCTGGCTGACAGCGGTGGTCGGATCGCGACTGTGTAATGAACAGGCGCGGTCGGATCGCGACTGTGGGCTGAAAAAACGCAGTCGTGGCGCAACTGGGAAAGTTCAAAGACGCGTCCAGGACGCAGGAGAATGGCCGACAGCGACGGGCTGGTCGCAGGTTAGGGCCTGAAATGCACGGTCGGGCCGCGACTGCGGAAGAAAAAAGTGCGGTTTTCGGCGGCCGAAAACGACAGCCGAAAGTACAGTACGGAAAAATTAAATTAAAAAAGACAGCGGAGTCGCCAAAACTGTTGCTAGGGTTTTCACCCTAGCTTGTGCGAATGAGCACCTACTAAGGAATATGGATTCCTTAGTAGCAGTTCAATGATATATGAATTAAATAATGATAAACTAAAATGAAAACTAATCTAAATACGTTCTTGAAGCTAAAACAGTAAAAAGTAAATAACATGAAACAATACGGTGAAAAGTAAATAATATAAAGCAGAAACAGTAAAGAAATAAATAATGATCTTTATTGATGTTACCTCCAATGAGGAGGTTGATAGAGTCCGTTGCGCTGGTCCGATGTCGGTGGCTTCGAGCTCCAAGCTGCCTCTTCCCTTTCTCCGGTGGTGGAAATGGGCCAAAAAGAGTTCTCAATGGTGAAAATAGCTTAACGGTAAGCTAGGGTTTCCAGAACAATTTCGGCAGAGGTAGGATACTTATGATAATGGATATGGAATAATGGGTCTCCATCACTTATTTATAAAACCATGTGGTTTAGGTCAGCTTTTTAGGGTTTTAGCTATTTAGGGTTTCAGCTATTTAGGGTTTCTTCTTTTTTCCTCATTATTTTATATTTTTTATTCCTTTTTGGATATTTTTGGAGGAAAAAAGGATTTTATAGCCTTTTGGAGGCATTTTAAGCTTTTCGGTGACCTTTTAGATGGTTTTATGGGTTTTTGATGGAGATATGGTAGGAAAGTGGACAAATGAGCCATGTAATGGGGTAGATGAGGTAGTTAACCATTTTTAGGTGTTAACACTATGGAGGAATACATATATGTTAGTAGGATCAATATAAAATGGCTTTCACAACACCATGGGGCCCCTTTTTGTTGGAATATATTAAACCCACTCATAACTTAGGATAAAATAATTAATCATTATTTGATTAATTATTCACCCACTAGCTTAATTTGTTGGCATCCACTTGCACCTTAAAGTCAATACATGCCATCTATATCCTAGGAATGATTTATTTCTAATTCTAGGTTGATCTTGACCACCTTTTGACCATCCAAAATTAGTATACAGGACTTTACAACAGATTCTGCTTTATTGTGCTTTTTCTACTTTTCTATGGATAAGATAAAAGCTAGTCAGCTAGGAAATTGGAAGCTTTTGTTTCCAACCCATCCTCCATAAGTTTTTCTCCATTTTCTAGGATTAGCATTTTTTTTCCATCTCCTTGACAACTCACTCATTCTTTTTCTAACTCGTGAGGTCATTGATAGATTTGGAAAGTGCTTTAGCCACCTATGGGGGTTTGCTATATTTTGGTAAGTCAGCCTTTTTGAGCTTTATGAGTTGTTTCCATATAATTAGATTTTCCTATGAGGGATGTGATATTTATGTACACTATTATTCATCATTATTCAATGAAAGTATACACACCAATATTCATCTCTTCATTCATGTGATTCAGTCTCTTTTCTTCTCTCTTATTTTCCTATGTATTCTTGTGAGAATTCTTAGCATAATTGATCATAGAATTGATATATTATTTCTACATGGTATCAGAGCAGCAAGTTTGATCAAGTTCTATAGAGTTGAGGAGCACATCCAGTCTCCTATCCCTCTCTCAAGAAGAGCTTGTCTAGCTTACAAGATTTTCTCCTAGTTTGTTTTGCAGGTTGCAGAGATTTTATTCTTGAGCACATCAATTCAGTAATATGTATTCTTAATCAGCTATAATTCTTAATTCCTTCAACTACCACGAATGGAAATCCAAAATATCCATTCTATTGTGCAGTAGAGGATTATACAGAGTTACACTAGCTTTGGAGAATGAGCCCAATGTTGTGATTGAGAAAGGTAAGTGGCATAATAGGTTGGATGAAGCCTATGGATTGCTTTGCCTATATATTTCTCTTGATATACTCTTTCATATAGATGGTTTTACCACTCCAAACCAAGTATGGACTCAATTGGAGTCTCTCTTTGGAGTTCAAGATGAGCTAAGAGCGCATCAATTGGAGATTGAGTTATTCTCACCGAGTCCAAGAAATTTTGAATCTCTTGAGGGTTTCTTCAACAAGTTCAAGTCACTTGTTCTAATGCTCAAAAAAATTGGGATTGAGAAAGGAGATGATCAATTAATCATTTCCATTCTTTAAAAATTGGGTCCTGATTACTCTATTTTTGTGTCTAATTTTCATGCTACTAGGCTTGTTGTTCCCAAGTGGAAAATGCCTTCTTTAAATTATTTTCTTGATTCACTAACAAAGGAGCAAGATAAATTGATCCATATGGGTGTACTTAATTCTTCAAAGGGCAAGGATCATGCTCTCTTGGTTCAAGGAAGCAAGAAATTCAAATCAAAAGAGAAGCAAATTGTGAAGAAGCCAAAGTCAGAAATTGAAGATGAAGATTCTTATGAAGATTTAATGAAGAAAGTTAAGAAGAAAGGGAGCACATCCAAGTGTTCTTATTGCAGAAAGAGTTTCGATTCAGAGAAGAAGTGTTTCAAGAAGAATATGGACATCATGTCTTAGCTTCTTGAGAAGCACATGATCGAAGTTCCAGATGAACTAGAGAAGCCTGTTGATTCCTCAGAACAATGTCATACTGCGCAGTTCCAAGGTGATATAACTTATGCTTTGAGTGCTAGAGTTATCTACTTGTCTCATGTATCTGATATATATTTAATCTCTGATATATCAGAATCAGAAATATCATATCCTTTCCTTGATGTTCCTTCTCCTAGTCTACTAGATTCATCTCCCAAAAATTGTGATTTTTCACTAGATATTGACTTGTCCTTGAGCAGCTCTTCCTCAAAAGCTTGTATATCTGATTTAGAAGATTGTTTTCAGGCTGATATGCATGTCATGACACATATCATACCACCATACATACCATCTACCATACTTCTGAATAATCCTAAGACTATACAAATCCCAAGTTCACTAGTTGATTCTTCATTGGTCTCTTATGCAGTGATATTTATCTTACATGGTTTGAAGTCTTTCCTATATTTCAGTAGCTGGTTATCCATGTACTTAATAATATTTGGAGTGATATTAAACATGTTTGGATCTGTTCTAAACACTTATGGTTCAGATCTTATGCCCATCCATCATTCAGATTTTTACACCTATTAGTTTTCCCCAATTGCTCATAATTTTCCTAGTCTAGCCCTATATCCTCATGGATCCACTGAAGAATTTTTCTTTTCTGTTCCATATGATAATTTTACTGATATATCAGAGTTTTATAAGCCTCATATCATATCTATACAGGTGCTCCATCACATTGGAAGATTGACATGTGATTCACATCACAATTTTGCAACTATTCAGGGAATTGGGTGTGAAATAAATTGTCTTAATTTTTGTACTCTTTGGGAAGGAGTATGCATAGATCTATTTTCCATTTCAAATTATGTTTGCAGATCAGAGTTTGAAAGCAGAAAGAATAATTCAAATAATTCTCCTACTTCATCAGATGATGAGATACAAGGAGTCTCTCATCTTCCTTCTTGCAGGTTCTACACTCTAGCGCATGATCATGGAGTTCATGATTTCTTCAACAAGTATTCCATCCAGAAGCAGTTCACTCAACTCACTCAAGTGAATATAAGGATATGTTGAATACATATCATTTCAAAATTTTGTGCCTTGTCCTTTCTTGAGGGAGGATTTTCCCCATGTGGTTTTTCCTCTTTCCTCACTTTTCTGGACATAATAATTGTTAAAAGGGTGACCATAGCCTTGTTGTTGGGCCCTATATGCATCCATATATTTTATCATACCATCATAAAGTCAGACTTATAGGGGGGTGTTGTAATATATTAAACCCACTCATAACTTAGGATAAAATAATTAATCATTATTTGATTAATTATTCACCCACTAGCTTAATTAGTTGGCATCCACTTGCACCTTAAAGTCAATACATGCCATCTATATCCTAGGAATGATTTATTTCTAATTCTGGGTTGATCTTGACCACCTTTTGACCATTCAGAATTAGTATATAGGACTTTACAACAGATTCTGTTGTATTCTACTTTTTCTGCTTTTCTATGGATAAGATAAAAGCTAGTCAACTAGGAAACTGACAACTTTTGTTTCCAACCCATCCTCCATTATTTTTTCTCCATTTTCTAGGATTAGCATGTTTTTTCCATCTCCTTGAAAACTCACTCATTCTTTTTCCAACTTGTGAGGCCCTTGATAGATTTGGGAAGTGCTTTAGCCACCTATGGAGGTTTGCTATATTTTGGTAAGTCAGCCTTTTTGAGCTTTATGAGTTGTTTCCATACAATTCAATTTTTCTATGAGGGATGTAATATTTATGTAAACTATTATTCATCATTATTCAATGGAAGGATACACACCAATATTCATCTCTTCATTCATGTGATTCGGTCTCTTTTCTTCTCTCCTATTTTCCTATGTATGCTTGTGAGAATTCTTAGTAGCAAGATCTATTTCCTATGCTTCTTCTTAGCATCATTGCTCATAAAATTAATATATTATTTATACACTTTTCCTATCATGTTATTCCATTTGGACTAAATAAATTTAGAGCGACCATGTATTATGTGTTTAATGACCTGGATTGTATCATCTTGTCTTATCTCAGTAATCTCATAGCCAAATCAAAGAAACACGTCGATCAGCTCACCAATATGTGGATCATATTCTCATTATGTCAGAATTATAATATATATTATTAAACCCTCATAAATGTGTATTATTCATCACAATGAGGCATCATCATCTCTCAAAATGGGATCACCATTTATCCCCTTAAATTCCAAGCCATCCTCAGTATTCTCCCATTAAATACTAAAAGGTAGTTGTAGATCATTCAAGGAAAATCCAACTTCTTTCAATAATTTGTCCCAGACTATGCTACAAAAGCATAGTGATTCCTACATATTATTGAGATAGACATTACCTTTCGATGAGATTACCAAGCACAAATATATTTTGAGGAACTAAAAAAGGCTCACACATCATCTCCTATGATTTCCCTACCTAACTTGGAAAAATATCTTATCCTTTACCTTTTAGAATCTTCGTTCCCATCATCTTAGTTCAAATGGAAAGTATCACTATGATCACATCATGTATTACATTATCCAAGACATTAGTAGGACCACCAATCAATTATATCCATGATGATAATTTATCATTGGTCGTAATCCTCTCAGTGCAAAAACTCTGCCATTACATCTTGCTACGTAAAAATAGCTTGATTGCAAACTCTAACCTGATGTAGTCATGTTGAAATAATGTAACTGCAGAAGACATTCTATTGTACTTATTAGTATATTATTATTTTCCCTCCCTTCTAAATATGTTGTTCCTTTGATTAGGGATTTCATTGGTGTAATTGTCCATGTAAAAATATTGAGGTTAAACCTATGTTGTAAGTCAGGTCAATAGTACCCTCAAAGTTGTGGCCAAATTGTTTTGGTGTCTCCCTAATTAAGTCAACCTTGTTAGAGAGGTGACGTCGGACTTGATGGGTTATTAGGCTTCCTAGATGATGTGTATAAATAGATGAGACGCCCTCCTCATTTGGACATACTCATAACTCAAGCAAAGTTGCTAGAGAGAGAAATAAGAGTCCATCTAGAGGAGAAGAAGCATTATATCTTATTCTTGTGGTCTTATATTGTATTTGGTTGAATTCTATATCGAGGAAGTTTTGTTTGTTTTCTCCCCCACAATGGTTTTCGGGGATAAATCCTTATGTATTCTTTGTATTTCTCTACTTTCCATTATTTCAGTGATCTTCTTGCTATTGGGCATAAAAATTTTAAAACTATAACATGGTATCATATTCAACCTGAAAGAAGACATTGTGCAACAATTTCCAGCAGTATAAGAATCTAGGGTTTTCTATTCTGGAAAAACCCTTCGTTATATCAGATGGAAAATCATGATAGATCAACTTTCCCTAGGAGGGAGCATCTTTCTGTGGTGGAATAATTCAATTCTGAATATTTTCAATTTTTTACCCGTCACTACTACCGAGAGGATCTAGGGCATTTGATTTTTCAAGGTTCCATTCACAGATTCAGGAAAATCAAGATAAAATCTATCTCTCCTTGGATAGGTGCATCTTTTCCTCCAATCATCCTTGGATAGGTGCATCTTTTCCTCCAAGCATCCTTGCAAGTGACCACAAATGAAAAATTAGGGTTTTCTTATCAAACCCTAGGTAATCCTAAAGAAGGTTCCAGAAGCAGTCCTCAAATTGCTTGAAGGAGCAAAGAACTTCATAGCATGAAAGTATAGATTCATGCTCATCCTTGAAAAACATGACCTAGAAGTGTATGTCAAAGATGAAGTCCTAGAAACTGAAGGAGATGAAGAAAAATCAAAGCATAAGAAGGATATGGTCAAGGCTAAGAGGATAATAGGTTACTCTATTAGGTATCACTTGATTCCTCAAGTATCCTCAACGAAGACTCTAAAAATAAAATTTTGATGCACTAACCAGTCTCTTTGAAGAAAAAAACATCAACATAAGAATGACCTTGAGAATTCAACTTAAGGGAGTGAAGATCAAGAAGGAAAAAACTATGCAATAATACTTCACTAGAGTATCTCAAATCAAAGAACAATTGGAGGCTATTGGAGACATGGTGGAAAAAGAAAAATTTGTAATTACCACCATGAATGGTCTCCCAAGAGATTTGGAATCTTTTATCAGAGGAATCTATGCTAGAATAAATATCACCAAGTTCAGAAAACTTTGGGAAGAATGTGTGAAGGAAGAAGGAAGGATAGCTAACATAGAAGAAAAGTTAAATGATGATGAATACCAAGCCTTAACATCTCATGCAAAGAAAGGATCATACAAGAGAAAGGTCTATGATCATTCCCTTAGAAGAAATCAAAATTTTCAAATGAGATCAAGACCCAAAAGATACTTCTCATACTTTGAATCCCTCACATGTCACAAGATGGGACACATTACAAGAATTTGTCCACTCAAAGTAGATCTAAACAAGAAGAGTTTCCATGCCCATGCAGTTGAATTTTATGACCCAGTTGAATAGAACAACAATGAATATGAAGACTCTACTGAAGAATATGTTTTGATATCATCTCTTACTAGATTAGTATCACATGGAAGTGGCAATTGGATCATATACAATGGAGCTTCTAGACATATGACATGTTGTAAGGACTCTTTTCAATGACAATCTAAAGGGACATACAGACTCATCTCTTACAACAAGTTCGATCAACCCAGGTGAACTATGGCATAAAATACTTGCTCATGTGAACTACAAAGTGTTACCAATTATGATCAAGGTAGTCACAAGTTTACAAGACATTCAAATGAATTATGAAGGGGTTTGCAAAGGATGTGCTCAAGGAAAGAATACCAAGAAACCATTTCCAAGCAACAAAAGTAAAGCAAAATGGATCTTGGACATTGTTCATTCATATGTATGCAGTCCAATGCCAGCCACTTCATTAAGTAGGTATGTTTATTATGTTTTTTTATAGATGAATACTCCCACAAGACTTAGATTTACTTCTTGAAAGGAAAAGATGAAGTATTTGAAATATTCAAAGAATTCAAGGCTCTTGTAGAGAATTTTTCTAAAAAGAAGATCAAGAATTGATATCCGAAAATGGAGGAGAATTCACTTCAAATGAATTAAAGGATTTTTGAAAAGAAGCTGGGATTAAGAGGGATCTTGCCACACCCCATAATCCTTAACATAATGGAGTAGCATAAAGAAAGAATAGAACTATCATGGAAGATATGATTCATGAAATCCATAATTCATGATCAAGACCTACCCATTCACCTATGGGAGGAAGCAATTAGAATCGCAATATATGTTTAGAGCATAATCTACCACAGTGCTCTTGGGAACAAAACTCCAAAAGAAATGTTTACCAGAAATAATCTTGAAGTCAACCACCTTAAGATATTTGGTTGTCCCATATTTTTACATGTTCCTGAGGAGAAAACATCAAAATTGGACCCTTCAGGAAAGAAGGTAATATTTTTTGGATATAGTGATCAGTTGAAATATTATAGACCATAGATTCTAGGTTATCACCATATTGATATTAATAGAGATGTTATATTTGATAAAGATGAATATTTCAGTAAGTCTAGAAAGAACCATGCAGATGAAGATAAAGAAGAAGAACATGAAGCCCCCAGAGTTCAAGAAACTTTAAGAATTCTAGTCCACAATGTTGAAGAAGAACATATACCAAAAGATCATGACATGACAGAGTCTTCAAATCCAATTGAGATACCTCAGAAGATGATCTCACAAAAGAGAAGAACTGCTTGGGCTCATGATGTCATTCAAGGTGCAGAAAAATATGGAGCTCCAAAAGGAAGAAAAGGATCAAGGACCTATTCTAGCTATGTGGCCTTGATGTCTAATTTTGTTGATGCAGAACCTACATGTTTTGAAGAAGCTACAAAGAACAAGGAGTGGATGGATGCATTGATATAAGAATATCATTCTATCATAAATAATGATGTTTAGTATCTAGTACCAAGACCAAGAGAGAAGTCAAGTTTTTATTCAAAGTGGATATTCAAGACAAAAAATTCAACAGATGGAAGTATTGAGAAGTAAAAGGAAAGATTCATAGCTCAATGATTCTCACAGAAAAAAGGAATTGATTATGAAGAGACTTTTGCACCAGTAGTAAGATATACCTCAATCAAAATTATCCTTTCCTTGTCAATGAAGATGAAATGGAAGCTACACCAAATGGATGTAAAGATGACATTTCTTAATGGTGTGATAGAAGGAGAAGTATACATTGAACAAAATCTAGGTTTTGAAACCCATGACAAAAATTCACATGTATGCATATTGATGAAAGCCCTATATGGGCTAAATCAAGCACCGAGATGGATTTATGATGAGCTTGGTCTTTACCAAAAGTAAATAAGATTCCAAACTTTACTATAAGGTTGACGATGAAGGTCTTGTGATTATGTTTCTATATGTTGATGATATATCTCTCATAGGAGAAGAGAATCTTATTGATGAATGTGAGAAAAATATTGCTACTTAATTCAAAATGCAAGACCTTGGTATGATGCACTATTTTCTCGATCTTGAAGTATGGAATTTCCCAGATGAGATTTTCCTAAATCAAGGAAAACATGTTGAGATTTTACATTATACCGACTTATTATTTCCTCACTGTTGTATCTGACAAATACTAGATCATATATATGTTTTGTTGTAAACACACTATGTCAGTATATGGTGGAGCCTCGACATGTTCACTTAGTTGCAACAAAACATGTGATGATGTACCTTAAGTGTACATTGGATTGTGTCCTCGGATATGCACCTGATGGAAAGATCAGACTACATGGTTATATAGATTTAGATTTGGATAGGAGAACCAATGACATGAATAGTACCTCATGATGTTTATTCAGCTTGGGATCAGGTGTGATCTCATGGATTAACAAAAAGAAGACTTGTGTTTCTCTTAGTACAATGAAGGTTGAGTACATTGCCGCATGCTAGCTTTTAGTAAATATTTTTGGCTCCACAAGCTATTAATAGGATTGTTCGATATAAATATGGATGTGACTAATATATACTATTATAATCATAGTTGCATCAAGCTGACATAGAACCATGTGTTTCATGACAAGTCAAAACACATAGAGATCAAGTTCCATTATATTCGAGACATGGTGTAGAATAGAGATGTACATCTCCAATATGTTCCTACATAGGAACAAGTGGACAATGTATTGACTAAGCCTCTGTCTCATGTAAAGTTTGAATACTTTCGAGACAAGCTTGGTGTAGTCCGTAAGGACCTCCCTCGAAAGAGGGAGTGATGATGTGGATCTGGTTGTAGTTCTTGTTGTAGTGGTGTGGAAACTCAGTCTAGGATTGAAATGTCATCATGATAAGGTCTGATTTATCCAATCAGGGATTGCTATATCAGTGCTGACAAGGCCTATTTGATCCTATGGGGATTAGTATGTCTGGCTAATCTTGTTTATCCCGAAAGGGTTAGTAGGCTAGAAAAGGCTTATTTAGTCCATAGGTAGAGCGGTATGTCTAGCTAGGCTTGTTTGGTTAGAAAGTATTAGTAATCCATACAAGGTCAGTTGGGTCTACCATAAATCCAACCATTATGTTTCTTTAGATGATTCCAACACTATGTGCTTATGATGTGGTTGTGGTCTCAACACTCTATTCTAATGATGATGTTGATGTGGTTGTGGTATAAACTCTCTATGCTAATGATGATGATGATGTGGTTGTGGTCCCAAACCTCTGTGTTGATGATAATGATGGCGTGGTTGTGGTTCCATCATTTCTATGCCGATGATGATGATGTTGCTACAACATTGATATGTTGTTGTTGATGATGTTGTTGTCTTAGAATTTTATGCTAATGATGATGATGCTGTTACAACATCTCTATTTTGATGATGCAGATGAAGATATAGCATTTATTAGTTAATGATTATGTTTTTTTTGGAAATAACATGCTAATGTTGTTGTTGTTGTTCCAATATTCACATACTGATGTTGCAGATGATGATGATGTTCTAGTATTCACATCATTATGTTGTAGATGATGATAATGTTCTAGTATTCACATACTAACGTTGTAGATGATGATGATGTTCTAGTATTCACATCTTGATGTTGCAAATGATGATGATGTTCCAGTATTCACATACTGATGTTGCAGATGATAATGATGTTCTATTATTCACATATTGATGTTGTAGATGATGATGATGTTCCAGTATTATTATACTAATGTTGTAGATGATGATGATGCTCCTTGATAATGATAATGATGTTCAACAATGATGATGTTTCGTGATGATGATGTTCCACAATGATGATGTTTTGTGATGACGATGTTCTACGATGCTGATGTTCCATGATGAAGATGATGCTTATGATGATGTTGTTACAAAACTTCCTATGACATATAGATCCACCAGTCAGTTGTAGAGTTGTGGCTATTTTTGTTGTTGTTGTTGTTGATGTAGAATACCTTCTTGGTTCAGAGGGAGAAGGAGTGTTGAAATAATGTAAATGTGGAATATATTCTATTGTACTTATTATTGCATAGTTCCAAATAACAGAAAGAACTTTATAATGTTGTCATGCAAGGATTCAAATACAATAAACTATGTTATTGACTCTTATCTAGATCTTGGGGGATGAGACCCAGAAGGTTTGAATTTCGATAGAGGAGGAGAGTAAACATGCAAAATTGATATCATTTGATCCAAAAATGAGACTGGAGGTGAGGCTCAGAGAGCTTCACCTCTCAAAACAACAAGTTAAAATAGATCAACTAAGAAGAACTCAAAAATATTAACACAAAATAATAAGACCTAATGTAGGATTCCAAAGTCCTTCAATGCTTTATTGAGACTGCATAAATCCTTTATATAATATTATTACAATATTCCTTGAAGCCATACAGTGGAAAAAAACTATGGGTTGTCAAATACCATGGATGGGAGAGGTACAATGTGCCTTGAATCCATACCATGGAACAAAACCATGGGCAGTCAAATACCATGGATGGGAGATGGTGGCCTCTCCATTTAATGATTTTAGTATGAATGGGAGAGGGTGGTCTCTCCATTTAATTCTTTTATGGATTATACATCTGAATTTATACCATATGACCCCTGAAATTTGGATCATTCTTACCCCCTTATAAAATTATGGTCCCCATCATTTCATTCTAAAAAGAGACCCATGATTACAATGTGCCAATTTCCAATGAAGAGTAGGGTTTTGTGTGGTTAACCCATAACTGTGGGTTTTGTGCACTTGACCCATAACCATGGGTTTTGTGTGGTTGACTCATAATCATAACCATGACCTTTGGTTTTGTGTGGTTGACACATAACCATGGGTTTTGTATGGTTGACCCATAAATATGGGTTTTGTGTGGTTAACCCCTAACCATGGATTTTGTGTGGTTAACCCATAACTGTGGGTTTTGCGTGGTTGATCCCTAACTATGCTTATAATACATAACCTTGAGTTTTGTATGGTTGAAACATAACCATGGGATTTGTGTGGTCGACCCATAACTGTGATTACAATAGAATATAATAAAAATCCAAAAAATTCAAAAATTTATGGTCTTTGGTGCAATGATGTCTCGCTGTAAATCCATTCTTATCTTCTGATGTAGGATATGAAATTGATATTTGTTGAAGACCCATTTTAGATCTCAAATATAACTTTCCATCCATATAACATACTTGATCTGTGGTCTCCCAAGGAATGATAAAATGTTTGTTGAATCTTAGGGGATGCGCACGTACTGTTTTTGCAGACATATGTTGATTCAATTGATGATATCTCTCCAATTGGAAATCCAAATGAAAAACCGTGAAGTACCCATTTTAGATGAAGAAAATATCTTTCCAATGAGAAGTTTTAGAGTCTCTGATATTTTATTTGGATTTCATGGAACATGTTTATTTTTTTTGTATGTCATACCACACTGTGTACAAACATATGCTACTTAAAAAAATTGTATCTCACAAACCAAGAAGGAAAATGATAAACCATGAAATACCCATTTTAGCTGACGTAAATATCCTTATATTGACCTATGGAAGAGCCTCTAAAATTATCTTTTCAAGTCACAATATATTTTTCAATTTTGTAGAGACGTGTTGACTTCTAGTTTGTCCATCTTAGTGTTTCTTATTAGGATTATTAATCCTCCCTTGACCATACTGTCTATTATATTATTTAGCCTAAATTAGGAACCTTAATTAATTAATTGGGTCCACTAGTACCATTGGGTCCACTTGGCATAATGGGGCCACATGTACCAGTTACTATAGTGTGGGGAACACTGCTAAAGGTTAACTTCAACTTACTACATGTGCATGCATCAGTTTGGGAGCCTCCTAGACCAATCCCTACATTTTAGGAGCCACTGGGAGTCCTGGAACCAACCTCCATTAGTTAGTTGGAGTTGGAACTAGTTAGTCTTACTTACCTTCCAGTTACTTTCAGTTAGATCACAATCAATTAGCTAGAGCTATTTATGCATGGCTAATGCATGGTTTCATGTGGAGTAGGCTCCTTTTACCACCTACCACCTCAGCTACACTAAGTTAACTAGTTATTACTGTTTGTATGAGTTGGTTGGACATCTGGGAGTTGATCTATTGGAATCTGATATTGATTGAGACACCATGAGTTAGCTAGTCAGTTAGTACAGTCAAATCAAGTTTGTAGCTTCGAATTGATTCCTAATGCATTTGAATTATTCCTATGTAAACTATTGTAACACCGAATTTCATTAAATGACAATGATACTGTAATTATCTGAGCTATACTCATCCGTTTATTGTGTGGTTTGTTTTTTCCAATGTGTATCTTCATTCTCCTTCTACTAAAACAATAATATTTGACTCATTTCTTGAACATCTATATGGCACAACAATTTTCACATGGTATCAGAGCCATTTCAGGCAGGCTTCATGTTTGTTTCTCTCCATTGAACATCAAAAGCAGCTGGGTTTCCACATAAGTCCCCAATCTTGATTTGCTAGCTCTAAATTTATTTAGAGCAGCGGTGCGGGCATGAAGGACCCTAAAAACATGTTTATGTCGAGAGGAAAAGCATGATTCTAACATAGTTCAAATTTTTTAGTGTTTTACAGTGAAAATATACAGGTGCTACGTATCTTGTGTGAAATTTTGCGATCTTTCAGTCGGAGAATTATGGACTCTCAATCTCCTACACCACGGATCCTTACAACTTCCAATTATATTTATTAGAGGATTGATATGTAGTTGGCCTTGTGCAAGCGTGGCTACCTTAAGATATTACTTGGAAGGGAGGATGAGCCCCATCAGCCAGTTGAAAAGAACAAGTTTTTGAACTGTTGTGATGAAGCTTTTGGTTACCTATGCACCCATATATCTAGATATCTCCTCTTCCACCTTGAAGGTTTGAGGACACCCATAGAATCCTGGGAGAAGCTTGAAGACTTGTTTGGAAAACAAGATGAGCTTCGAGGATACCTCCTCGAGAATGAGCTGGTAGCCTTACATCCCAGCATTTTCGAGACTATTGAGCAATTATTTACTAAATTCAAGTCTCTTTCACTTCAATGCAGACAATGAGGAATATAATGGAAGGATGAGCAAAATGTCCTATCCATACACAAAAAACTCGGTCCTGATTATTCTGTATTTGTTTCTATATTTCATTCCAAGCAAGATGGATTCCTCGGTTGAAAAATTACTTCACTTGATTCCTTTTCAGAGTCCTTAATAAAGGAGCAAGAAAATTTGATTCAAATGGGAGTCATCAAGACCTCCAAAGACTAGGCTCTCCTAGTTACTGACTGTAGCAAAGCATAAGACAAAGGGAAATCAAAGAAGAAGGAGCCCAAAGCAGCTGATTCGAATCCTAAACATAATTAGAAAACTTCCGAAGGAGCCTTCGTCTCTAAGAAAAAGAATAAGTTTGAAAAGAAAAAGTGTCCCTATTGTATGAGGGGTTTTCATCTAGAAGACTCATGCATGAAGAAGAACCTCGAAGAGATGAAATCTCTATGTGTACAAAAAAATATTTCCCTTCCACAAGGTGAAGAGATGTCTGATGATGAAGGGAATCCTAAAGAAGATGAGATATGATTGCAGGAAAGCCTCTCTCTGTCGAAGGCTTATTTGATAGATTCTGGAGCATCCAACCACATGGTTGCCTCCAGGAAATCCTTCATCACTTTCCGTCTATCAAGAGGACCTAGAATTCATATGGGAGATGACTCTAAAATCCCAGATGTTGAGAGAGGTTCAGATAAAATCCATCATGATGAGTTCATACCCTCTCCTACAGAAAACCAAATTGTTCAAGATGAAGAAGAAGCAGAATTTTCCCTACAGTCAGTTCGAATTGAAGAAAATCTCCTTGGAGTGACTCCTTCTCTTGCTGCTCCAGAAGCGTCTGATATCTCTGATATCTCATCTCCTCACATGGATGATCCAGAATAATACATTCAAATCTCTATTTTTGAAGAAAAACACTCCTTCTATTCTTTGCAAAAATTCTTCAGTGATTTTTTAAATTTTGTGCATAGTTTATGGGTGACTGTTTCAGAAAAGGTAGAAGAATTTGATTTATCTATATCTAATAATGTTGCTGGTGTGCAGATAAGTAATACCATGGATATTATGGAAAATAATATCATATTATAGGAGTGATCCATTCACTCTCATTAATCTAGAGATTCCGGTAAATTCCTACAGGATTGCATGCACCAAAAATCAGAATTTTGAAGGAGAAAATTGTGCATCTACCATCTCGGTGGAGCACAGTTTTGGATCTGACATGAACCTTTTGGATCTGATTTAGTTTCTGATATGATAATATTTGATTCAGGTTTTAATATTCAAGAGCTTTCAGTATTTCTTGTAACTTGTTTCATCAATTTTGGTGTGACAAATCAAACACCGCAAGTCTCCCTAAATTTTTTTGTTGAGGATTCGATGTTAGTTCTCACTTATAAGTTTTATGATATTAGATTTCATGAATTATTGGTTATTTATGAAGCAGTATTATATTATGGAGCTCCATAATTCACCCTCCACAGTCCCAAGGCTTCTCTACCTTTGGTCACATGCTCATACCCTCACAGAACTATTAAAGAGGAAGACATTCTACATCCACCTAGACACTTGCTCCTAACACTTGGGACTTATTTTACCACTCATGGTTTTCTGTTCAAGGATGAAATATATCATATTCTTGGGTGTTCCTCACATGGTTCAAATTATCAAGAATGTTTTCTCTCTCTTTAGGTGATTTTAGTTGCTCTACATGGGTCTAGTTTTCATCGTGGAACTGTTTATATTTCTGATTCAGTTGAGTACATTATTCTTCTTACAAAGAGGAATATTCCTCTAGACATAAGCATTTTTTTGGATTCATAGATTCACCTGCACAGAAGAACCAACACACTACATTTTCTGCTGCATAGTGCTGCAAATGGAAGCAAAAATTTTCACAAGTTTTTATTCAAAATTTGTATTCCTACTTATTTTGAGGGAGGGTTTATCCCAAGAGGTTTTCCCCTATTTCCTCGGTTGTATTAAGCAGAATTATTTATTTTAGATTGTAAGTGGGTGAATTATGGCCTTTTTTCCAAGGCACGTGGTTTTCCAAGTTAGGATTTAGGGGGGGTGTTAGGATTATTAGTCCTCCCTTGACCATACTTACTATTAGATTATTTAGCCTAACTTAGGAACCTTAATTAATTGATTGGGTATACTCAGTACCATTGGGTCCACTTGGCCTAATGGGGCCACATGTACTAGTTACTAGAGTGTGGGGAACACTGTTAAAGGTTAACTACCACTTACTGCATGTGCATACATCAGTTTGGGCGCCTCCTAGACCAATCCCTACATTTTAGGATCCACTAGGAGTCCAGGCACCAACATCCATCAGTTAGTTGGAGTTGGAACTAGTTAGTCTTAGTTAGCTTCCAGTTACATTCATTTACATCACAATCAGTTATCTAGAGCTAGTTATGCATGGCTAATGCATGGATGCATGTGGAGTAGGCGCCTTTTCCCACCTACCACCTCAGTTGCACTAAGTTAACTAGTTATTACTAATTGTATGAGTTGGTTGGACATATGGGAGTTGATCTATTGGACTCTGATATTGATTGAGACACCATGAGTTAGCTAGTCAGTTAGGTACAGTCAAATCCAGTTGGTAGATTTGAATTTCTCCCTAATGCATTTGAATTATTCCTATGTAAACTATTGTAACACCGGATTTAATTAAATGACAATGATACTGTAATTATCTGATCTATACTCATATGTTTCCTATGTGGTTTGTTTTGTTCAGTGTGTATCTTCATTCTCCTTTTACTGCAACAATAATATTTGACTCATTGCTTGAATATCTATATGACACATCAATTTTAGCATTTCTATGATGTTCGTACCACTATGGTTGGGATGAGACAGGGATAGAATGAGGCCGCACAAGATACAATAAGGATTCAAAAAGGATTTTAACCATTCCATGGCCATATAAGGATGAAATAATGCTCTATGTTAGAGTGAGAGCCATAAAGGATTCCAAGGGTTTGTTGAGAAATATGGATTGTTGTAGAGATTATGGAACTAGTTGCTGCAACTTAGATAACAGTGTATGGGTTCAACAAATGGACTATGAGAGTGTTAATAGAAGGTTGGAAATTCTTGCATATATTTGAACTCAAACCATGCACAAACCCTCATTCCCATGGATAAAGTACCTTCTTCGATACCACTGATTTGGATCTTCGGGGATGAGACCCAAAAGGATTGAATGTCAAGAGAGGAGGAGAGTAAAACTACAAATTTGATATCATTTTATCCAAAAATGAGATTGGAGGTGAGACTCAGAGAGCCTCACCTCTTAGAATAACAACTTAAAATGAATCGACCAAGAAGAACTCGGAAATATTAACAAAAAATAATAATACCTAATGTAGGATTCCAAAATCCTTCAATGCTTTATTGAGAAGGCATAAGGCCTTTATATAATATTATTAAAATGTTCCTTGAATCCATACCATGGAACAAAACCATGGGATGCCAAATGACATGGATGGGAGAGGGTGGCCTCTCCATTTAATCTTTTTATTATGAATGGTAGAGGTTGATCTCTCCATTTAATTCGTTTATGGCTGATACATATGATTTTAGACCATATTCCCATGGAATTTGGATCAAACTCTAAGACAAATTTTCCATGCAAGGAAAAGAGTCATAATAAAATATGACTTGATGCCCTTAATCATTGGCCATGAAGGGCCTAGACTTGATATGACTCTAAAATAAATGGGTTCATGGATTTCTCCTATATCATCATGATTACACTTCTATGAGTCACACAATGTTGAGAATTTAATTGCATTAAACTAGAGAATTTCTCGATCTTCAACCAAAATGACTTGGAACAAAAATAAAATTTATGGACTCAAAAAATTCAATATTAGCACAAATATTACCATGCAATTATGTCTTCCCAATAATTGACATAGGAAGAAGTCATCTAGTATATAACACTTTTGTTTGGTTTGTGTTCAAACAAGAATTGCTAAGGTTGTGAAGGATTTCCACCAGTCGCACTTATTAAATACTCCATGTGAAGCCCTTCAGGTGCCCTTGAGGAATCCATATCAGTCATGTATGTTAGTGTATTGGTAATCGAACTTAAATGGATGACAAATGTTTATGAAAACCCATATCTAGGAGCCTATTGCCCCATCTAAAATAAGAACCTTAAGGTGCTAAAAGTTTAGAATGTTTTCGAACTCCATATTATCATCTAAGCACACAACTCTACCCATGATTATGTTCACCAGATCCTCATTTATATTTTGGAATCTCAAGGGATCCACTTTGATACTTTTCATGTCAATATCAACACCATCTTGAACATCGCACTGGGTGAAGCCTTTTGTTGTATCTTTTTTGAACCATAATTCCTGGTGATGAATCTAGAGAATTCCATGAAATTGTTTTCAAATAAAGTATTTTCCTACAACCACAATTTATTACACAAGTAATGTCAACCTCCATGCACCAATTTTCTCTCCAAAAAAAATGGAGTGGTCATTCTGAGTTGGTAGAGACTTATGGATTGACCTCCAAGGATCATTGTCGCATCTACTAACAACCTATGACCTCTGCGTATATATTCCAACTGCTTCAAGGAAGTAAATGAGAATTACCATGTAATTAATGCATGATAATTCTAGCACCACCAAATGAGAATACAATGACAGGTCTATGCAACTGCCAACTATGCACCCAAAAAATTATGCACCAAGGATAGGGACTACCTAATGCCAATATTATTGCCTCACATATAAAAGTAATTGATTATGATATCCTTTCATTTTTCTTGGTAGGGGTGGCCAACCTCAATATTTTGTGATTTATTTTAGGCCTTTTTCTTGACATCATTATCATTCATGTCCTCTCCCTACTCTTCATTACATGCATGCAACCAATGGTTGGCTCGACCCCATCCTCAAATGGTTTTGCGTCCACAAATATCTACAACAATAAAAATTTGACCTGGTTGTTCAAATAAATTTATTTCCCTAGTGTTGCTTCCACCTGACCTAGGGGAATGGAAACCCCAAAATATTTTCCCAGTTGGTGCATCATTTGTTGAATTTCTAAGGAAATACTTCCATAGATCTGCATGGGTATATATCTACCTTTATTTACTGATCTGCTTGCATAAACCGAAACCAAAGATGATTGGAAAGCAGAAAATGACCAGTAAACTAAACACAAAGATAACAATACATAGAGATAACATATGAAAATAGATCTATATTTTATTTATCCTGAAAGCAATGTGTACCAAAATCCCTTGCTACCATAGAGCAAGGAGGAAAGTTACTACAAACCCTAGCTTATCAAACCCCTCAAGTCAAGCTCAATGAAAAACAATTGAGTCTCCAATATCTCTCTTTCTCTTTTCCCAAGGAATTCTTATACAATCTCTTGACCCTAAAAAGGTGAGTAGTTACATTTCTTTAAGTCTTATAATTTTCCCCTTTTACAAAATATATTCCTCCCAAAGGTATTCTAATACCCCCATTTGCATCATTATACATACTAGGGAACCAACACAACCCATAGCATGCAATGTCCTTTCCCTAAATACAACATATATCACATGTTTTTTATTCATTTACGGTTTCTCTTTCTCTCTGTTTATAGACCGTGCATGATACATTTTGTTTAATTTGCATATGACTTTAAATACAAATTGTTATGTCAGATTCACCGATGGTGTGAGTCATTGGTCAAAGAAATATCACATTTCTTACTTGGGCCATTTTCACCCCAATGGACACACTTTAACACATAGGTGGTACATGCCTTGGTCCATATTCTAATAACCAAGTTTGTTATGATTACATCATTGTATTATTGGTTGATGTTGTCCATTTCCACATCTGACATCTCCACATCTTTCTATATTCCTAGATTCTTATCACACAATTTAACGATGGATTTTGTTAACATAATACATGTCTATTCTACAATTTTATCCAAGTAAAATTTATATCCCACTAGTTTGAAACCATCACATTCATCCATGTCCCTAAACATGCTAATGCATTTGTAGATCATATTGCTAATGAAGTATTAGATTGGACTTTATTAAATTGACAATACATCTGATCAAATAAAGAAAATAAAATTTTGGTCAGAATTGTAAATCCTTGATGGAAACATGAATTCCATAAACAAGCTAAGAATCTAAGCACACAATTAACCTCTCTGGGAATTGTAGAGAATTAGGATAAGTAGAGAAGAAGAGGGATTAATGAACACACATTAATGAATGATCAATGAATGATAATTGATATTATTACAATGGTAATACATCCTTATAAAGGATATTTTAGTTGATGGAAGACAACTCATTGCTAGCTCATAAGTCAGACTACCAAATATGATAAAACCCCATAGGTGGATAAAGCACTTCCCAAATCAGTCAAGGAACTCACGAATTAGGAAAATCATGAGTGATTTTTCAAGAGTGATGGAAAACATGCTAATCCTAGAATATGGAGAGAAAATCATGGAGGATGGTTTGGTAACAAAAGATACCAATTTCCTAGTTAACTAGCTTTACCTTATCCACATAAAAGCTGTATAAAAGCAGAATAAGGAAAAATCTGCAAGAAAGTGTAGTTACTAATTCTGGGAGTCCCTAAAGTGGTCAAGATCAAGCCAGAATCAGAATTAAAGAATTCATGGGGTATAGATGGAAAGTGTTGACTTTAAGGTGCAAGTGGATGCCAACTATCTAGGCTAGCGGGTAGGAAATTAATCAAAATTGATTAATCATTTTATCCTATGTTATGAGTGGGTTTAATAATATCCCAAAACCCCCCTTTAAGTCTGACTTTATGATGGTATGTAAAAAATATAGGTATATATAGGGCCGAACAACTGGCTATGGTCACCCTTTAACAATTATTATGTCTAAAATTTTGAGGAAAGAGGAAAAACCACATGGGAAAAATCATCCCTCAAGAAAGGACATGAGAGGCAAACCAAAAATTCTGAGCTGCTGCTGATATTTATCCAAACTAAATGCTAATTTTTTGAGGACTCTTCTTCATGGAAAGAAGAGAAATCTACTCACCTGGATCAAGAATAAATGTAGGATGAAAACTGGGACGACGTAGAACAACTGAAATCCAATGATGTGAAAGCAATATTGAAGGTTCTTGAGTTGTAATCAACTCCAAGATGATGTAATGACTTGAAATTCAAACCAACAGAGATGAAATCAGCTCCAGATATGTGAAATAACTGTCCAAGCAAATGTATGAGGTTTCCATTTTCATTTACACTGAGAGGATGAGTGCAAGTGATCATGTAGGAACAAGGAGAAGGCATAGGATCAAAGAGTGTGAACACAAATCCTTCAAGGTTTGATCTATCTTCTAAATAATCCAAGATATCACATATACGCATATCAATAGATTCATGGTGTTGTAGAGGAAGGTTTCCTATTGCTAGGGTTTAAGAGGCTATCAACATACTAGGGTTGAAAGGTAGATGCATATAGTTTTGCAAGTAAATATAAACAAGGTTCAGATATTTGATTGGTTCATAACTTAGAAAAATCAAGGTAGATCCAAGCAGCCCTTCAATCCTCCTCTTTCTCTTGTTTCTCCAAGATACCTGCAAAATGAATTATACCTTCCTCAAACCAATATGACCACATGTAAAGAAACATGAATTCCTAATATGATTAACATAAACATATAATCATAATCAAAGATTCAATATACACGACACATTAATTGGAAGAGGAAGAGAATAACATCTTTATTAAACATGGAAGAAGTACAAAGATACCTTCTCCAAGCTAGGCACCTCACAAAAAATTAATCTAGCTATGTTGTTTCTCTTCTCCAAGGAACTCATCCTCCAAGCTATGAAACACAAAGAGATGGAATCTAGGGAAAAGGTGGGGGGAATGAGAGTCCCAATTCCTCTAGCATAACAATGCAAAAGTTCAATTCCCTTCTCATGGACTTCTCTCCCTCTATTTATACATTTCTGAAGAGATAGGGTCAAATAGGGGTCAATTACAACTCCCAAATTCAGTTCCATAACCTCCCAAACCACCCCTAATTTGATATTTTTGATATTTTAATCATTTTTTACCACTATAAGATGTAACCGTGGGTAGAATGAAGGAAAAGTCACAAATACAAAAGCTATAGTCGCAGGTACCATGAAGGCAAAGTCGTGAATATGTAAAAGATGCTCATTTCTAGGGTCCTTCTAGGAATTTCCAAGCTTTGGAGTCTTCTTAAAAAAATTTACTAACCTGAATACCTTTCCAACGGTCTAGATAAGAGTAAGATAATTGAGTTACAAAACTCTAGATATGTCTCCTCCACGTTAGGTGTTTTTTTAGTGACTTTTAGTGACTTTCATGGAGTGTCATCATGGAAGTGTCGACATGCGATGAAAACATGGGAAAGTGGTCATAGGTAGAGAGTGTGTCATTTTGGGATATACACATGTGCATACACTGATAATGAATCCTCTATAGTAGAGAAGGAGGAAGTAAATAGATGTTAAATATCTTCAAGGAGGCTATGAGTATTGATGCCGAGAACAAAGGTGGAGATGCAAAAGAGGATGGGATCAAGTATGGTAAGTGGCATGACACTAATAAGAATTGATTTGGCTGAGATAATATCTAGGAAGACACTAGGTTTTGCACCATCAAAGAGAGAAGTATGCACAAAGTGTGAAGAATCTGGCACATGGATCTTAGAATCTAGGATAGAAGACATAAAGAACAATGAATGTGTGAGTGAATTATCATCAATATAAATAGAAGCTCCATTAGTCATTTATTTTTCATCATAAACATCATAAGAAGATGAACCAAATTCAAGAGACACATAAAAATATGGCTCTTGAATACTTGATTCTTGATTGAAGAAGGAAGCATTTGAATCAAAGAGGGTAGCAACAACATGAACAATATGAGAAAATTCTTCATCATAAATAAATTCATCAAAGAATGTATAGGCCAATACATATTGATAGAGAGAAATTGAGGAGGTGTTGGGTTCGCTCCATGCTTCATCTTCTACTTCCTGCATACCCAAATCTTTGTCCAAATTGTTCCAAAGCTCAAATGCATATTCAACATAATCTATGAGATGATGTATATTTGGAGACATTCCCAAACACATAATCCCATAATATATATCACAATTATTTATCCAGTGAATCTACCCTTCATAAGACTCAGGTTTGCCCAAAGCACCAATGGAGACATCAAAGAGACATTTCCTCTTCAAGTATGTGCTCATCTTTGGCCTCCAATGAGCATAGTTGAAAGGAGATAGTAAAGGAAGTTTTGAATCCATATTGAAGTTGTTGCACCTGAAAATAAACATTCAAATCTGAAAAGGAGAATTAATTGATGATCTCCGAAAGCTCTAATACCATGTCAGAATTCTAAGTCCTTGATGGCAACAAAAATTCCATAAATAAGCTAACAATCTAAGCACACAATTAACCTCACTGGGATTTGCAGAGAATTAGCATAAGGAGAGACGAAGATGAATTAATGAACACAGATTAATGAATGATAAATGAATGATAATTGACTTTATTACAATGATAATACATAATTATAAAGGATATTTGAGTTTATGGAAGAAAACTTGTTGCTAGCTCATAAATGAAACGAACCAAATATGATAAAACCCCATAGGTGGCTAAAGCACTTCCCAAATCAGTCAAGGACCTCACAAATTAGAAAAAGCATGAGTGAGTTGTCAATAGTGATGGAAAAACATACTAATCCTATAATATGGAGAAAAAATCATGGAGGATGGGTTGGCAACAAAAGATATTGGTTTCCTAGTTAACTAGCTTTACCTTATCCACATAAAAGATGGATAAAAACAGAATAAGGTAGAATCTATAGGAAAACATAGTTGCTAATTTTGGGAGTCCATAAAGTGGTCAAGATCAACCTAGAATCAAAATTAAATAATTCTTGGGGTATATATGGCAAGTGTTGACTTTAAGGTGCAAGTGGATTCCAATTATCTAGGCTAGTGGGTAGGAAATTTCAAAATTGATTAATTATTTTATCCTAAGTTATGAGTGGGTTTAATAATATCCCAACAAGTTTACATTTTCAACATGAATTTATGTCATGATCATCATCCATACATAAATAAAAATAATAAGCACACTTTATAACACATTTTCAAACACATAAATCAAGAGAAATAGTACATATATATCATCATATATAGAGTGTACATCATGTGTCTCATAGGTCAGATACCTAAAACTCGCCTTATGGGGATACATCAAAATATCATGTCCCATAGCTTGTATACACAAATATACAAAACAAGGTTAATAATCCCATACAAAATGGGGCCCAAATACCCATACATTAAGATGCATGAACTTCTATAGGAGGTGGTGGTCATATCATTTCCATAGGCAACATGACCTCTGGAGCATGTATTGTTAGGCCTATTATTGTTGCTACAAGTGGTGGTGATGGTTTTGGGGGATTCTGCACCATTTCCCTCAATCAATGTGAATTCCCAACAACCATAATCTGAAGCATCAATATGTACCATCATAACCCTACACCCTATGGGAGCTATAGACATGACACAATGTACCAATCATCTAAATCAAAAAACTCGCACTCGTTGACCCCATCCATTAGAATGGACACCCACCTCTAAATATCATCCAAAATTGCTCCAAGGTCAACCACTATTGGGGAACCCCCACCTTCCCTTGCTCTCTCCTTAGTGGCCTCCTCTCATCGGTGCCTCTGTCGATTCCCCCACCTAGTTGGCATGTCCATTGTCGCATGCACATTTGTATGTTGTAAAGGACCAATATATGCACCCAAATGAAACAACCACCCATTAGTCTCATGTATGCATATCATCAATAAAAAACATGCATATGAATGGAATCAAAACATGTACATAAACATGACACAGAGACACTCACCTATAGCATCCCAACCATCACAACCAGGTGGTGGTATCTTTGGATCGTGATGGAAATCCATCCCACTCAAATGGATACCACCCAATCGACCCAATCTGTTGTCTCCACATCTATAAGAAATGGAGCATGAATACATGGCCAACCTCTCCACCTCCATCTTTGAGCATCACTTGGGCCTAGAATATCATTTGGGGTTCCCTCAACCCCCACGTATGTACCAACATAGGTGGGTGAAGGGATGGAACCCACTCAAATAAATAGGAACAATGGATGCAACCACAAGTGAGCATCTAATTCCCTTCACTATAACCTTGTTCGTCTGAGCACACATCTTGACCAACAACATGTGTGCCTAGGAAACATGGGCTCCTCTGAGAACTCTCTCCAGTAGGAGAAGTTGACCCTGCAAATTTGGTGGGTTGTAGTAACCCCCAAAAATCTAATAATGACGAACACCACCACCCTAGTAGTGACATATAGTAAATAACTTAGATGGATTCCACCATCCTTATTTGTCTCGGGAACACCACCATAGTACTAAGCAATCAATTGGTAAAATGTTAGACATTGACCATCAAGATAATGATGGATTTCCTCCCAAATCAAAACCCCACTAGAAATTAAATATTATGGTGCTCGATAGTCATCATCACATTTCCCACTAGAGAACACCCCTACCGGTTATCCCACATCATGAGTAACTCCCATAGTAGGTTGTCACATGTCCTCATCATAGGATAGAAGAAGAACTTCAACAACCCTACATCTCATAGGATTTGTTGAATGACTAGATCATTATACACTTTCCCCAACAACTAATTATGGTGGTTCTCATGTGTCATGTCCCCACCTTAAATCCTTAATGACCAAAGTCCTAGCTCATTAATCCCTAGGGGTGGTGGTCAAAATATTTAATAAAAAAGGGGATTAAATTTAGTTTAGACTATAGTACAATTAAATCTTAAATCATTTTATTTGAATTTTGAATTTTCATAAATAAACCATTTAATTTGGATAATATGAGGTGAAGTGGTTAGACGGGGCACACCTGAAAAGCGGATAAGGTTTGTATCTAGGAAAATTTCCTAAAAAGAGAAAAGGCAAGGATAGGGTGCAATTAGGAAAAAGCAGGGAAAAACTAGCAAGTGGAAAAAGTAAGGAAAGTCTGGATTTTAGGGAGAGAGGTAGGATAAAAGCATGCAAGTTCCAAAAGAAGGATAAAAGAAGGAAAGTCCAGAAAAGTAGGATAAAAGTAGGCAAATCTAGAAAAGTAGGAAAAGCAAAAAAAGGAAAGCAGGATCAAAAGAAGCAAGGTAAAAAAGAAGGAAAGTCTAAGGTAAATCCAAACATGAAGATAGTACTTTCCTAACTTGGTCATGAGGGAATATTTCTCAAGGAGGCTTGCTCATTAATCTAATTTTTCTAAAAATCATGGAGAAGCGCACCATTCACATCTTTTGCTTGTGTGAGTTTTGATGTTGAGAGCTCTATATTTTAGACTCAGGGAGATGTGCCCCTAGTCATAGCCGAGAGGTGTGCCCCAGCTACTTTCTAGTCTTAGGTGAATATTAATGGAATTCATCCATTAATTATGTTTTATTTTCAATTCCTGAAGTCCATTTCAGCTATGTTCCATACCATTCATCAAAGCTTGAAGACCTTCCTTCAGTGAAATCTATTCTTCTCTCTTCTTCCTATCCATTCTTGGTTAGTTTGGATAGTATGGAGTATTTTAATGGGAATTTAGACCCCAAACATATGTATTTATTTATTTATATTCATTAGTCCATTTAATATCAGGTTCATACCATATTCATCCCAGTTGTAGATTTTGGGAGGCTCAACATTCGATTCTACCTAGTTTCCTAGCTCCGGGAGCCATTCTATGGGTTTAATGCTATAAAAGGATGTCCCTAAGCTTCCAGTTATGTTAATTTTGACCGTCATTGATATATTATGAAGTAATTATTTATCTCTAAAATTTTCACAACATTCTGAATATTTTTGGTCAAGTTTCAAGATTTTTTTAAAACCCTTCCTAGAATTCAATGAATAATGAACTAGTTTTCTAGTTTGAGTGATTTAAGAAGTCTAAACATATCAATTCTCTTTCCTTTATGTTTTGAAAATTCAATAAAAATTCAATGAATATATTCCATTCTTAAAACAGAATATTAGTGATCACTTTCCCGTGTTTATAAATTCTAGAAGTTGATCTCAATGCATAGTCCCAGAGACTAGTTTTTTCTAATGCGACTTGTATACTTCATTTTTATTGTTTATTATCTATTATAAAACAAAAAATTAACATGTCAAACCCCTTAAGTTATTTATATAATATTGATAAGATTCCCTTAGACATTGTTTGCTTGGAAATTGCTTGTAAAGATTTCATCCTGTTTGCACTGGTTGGGACTCCCTAAAGCCTGGTACTGGACTTTAGCCTGTCTGATGTTCAAAATATAAAAGGGAACAACATACAAGTTTTTATTAATATTAAAAATTAGTATCATTCCCTACATTATTTATATCACCTTTAAATACCAGTTATTCCCTCCCCAGCTTGCTCATTTTCCCACTTGCCAGGTAATTGTCTTAAAGTTTGTTTTGAAAATTTATTGCACAAAGTTAGGGAGCCTCAAATATGCCTTAGGTTCATTAAAATGGTATTAGATAAATTTCCTCCACTCCTGTGGAAATTACTCTCTCATGTTGAAGAAAATTGCAACCATGTCCTACTCAGATGATGATTCCTATGAGAAGTACGATGATGATTATGATGAGCAGTATGAAGAGTACTGCAAACACTATGAAGAAGAAGAAATATTATATGTTGATGGAGGAATTCCAGGAGATGAATTCTAGTTACGATCATGCATAGAATAAATCAAGTCTAAACCTTCAATGGTTAAGAAATACTTGACAAAGGTGATAGAATCATGTAAAAACATGCCTAGCTGCTACCAGGATTATCTCGCTTTGGGTAAGGAGATTTGTGCAAAAATTTATTTCAAGGAATATATTTATTTCAAGTATGGATTATGGCCCAAGAATTTTGATGAGTATTATTTCAATAGAAACAAATTACCCATAGAGGAACCAATTTGTTCCACCTCTTTGAATTTAGAAGAAGAAAAATGAACCAAAGATGAAGATTCATCAAAGCCATAGACATCTTCAATCATTATGATATTGTTTGATTTTTATTTAAATAGGGTTTCCAAAAGTTGTGAAATGAGTAACATTCAAGGGATATAAGTTTCATCAAGTTTCTTGGAGAAGCAACAGCCAATGAGAAACCATTCTTCAAAGGAGAATATCATAAACCTTCCAGGGGAAGAACCAAGTAACGCCTCTAATGAAAGTATCGATGAGGAAAAAAAAGAAGAGAATGCTTGTCCAAATCATATGGATGGAAATGATGAAGAGGATATCCAAAGGTTTCATCCTTGGTAAGAAGGCTATATTTTGAAGGATCCTCTTTGTGAGCCACAGCATTTGGGTGGATCACTAAAGGAGAGTGAAGAAAAGATCATATCATCCAAGGATGTTTTTGTTGATGCCAATGCTTTGGTATCAAGACATTTAAGGAGAGATTAATGAGGAGAATTTGAAGGAGAATATTTATTATGGGATTTGGAAACTCTTAAGGAGAAAATAGACAATATTAAGCAAAGCTACATGAACCCCCTATTAGATAGAAATCATCTTCTTGAATTGAGTAATATTTACCATCATGCACTGAAAAAGGAGGAATATGTAGCAGAAAGGATTGGTAGTGAATTGGAGGTTTCATATGATTCTTTATAAAGAACTCAAAGATACCTTCAAGAGTCAAATTTGCAGATGTATCAATTTCAAAATGATTTGAATGTGCCACACCTTTCATTTTGTATGGAAGGAAATGTTTTGGGTATAATGGAGGAATCTCATGTGGAGGATGAACATGAGAAAACTTTAGATTTGCAAGTGTTGATGAAGGAATATATCATAGAGTATATTGATCATACACTTGTCTAATTGTATAAGTACATTAAATAAGATATATCATTCAATATGCAAGAAAATACACTTATTTTCCAAGTATTAGATGAGTGAGTACATAGTGGAAATTGAGACCCAAGGATGCAGAAGTATATCTTACAACTGTAAAGAATTTTTCTTGAGATATTATTTGGAAGAAGCACCCCATGAGCTTCCTATGTGGAAAGGATATTTCACTTCATAGGATGTCGATGATAATATCTTATTTATATCATACAAAAAATTCTTATTCATCCATTGAATAGGTGGATATATTCCTCATTGAAATGGATACTTTGGGAGGTAAAAAATTTCTTTGTTTATGCAATGAAGTTTTTGTTTTACCTGACATTTCCTTGACATGTTTGCAGAAACAAAGAAATATTACGTAGACATCATACATATCCTATCCTCATTCCTCCATGGATTGGGTTTACCACTACATGGCATATTTTGAATCACCCTGTTATCTCCCAAAATAAAATAAATTTATTTTTTATAGTATGAAGAATTTAAATCATGCAATGAATGATATGAAGAGCACTAACAGTTTGAAATACTTTGTTCTTGATTTGGACGTGAATTTCACAAAGTTGTAGCTTCAGTGGCTTGGGTGAGGATCAGAATATCTCATTAGCCACCAAAAGACGGAAGATAAATAACAGGTGGAAGGCGTGTTGCTAAAATTTTCACTACCATCGAAACATTCTTAAATAGTGATCAGAGAAGATAGTAGCTAAAGGTTCCACCACTGCGGAGAAAAGAGTGACTAAAAGTGCCGCCACTGTGGAGAATATAGTGATTGAAAGCTCCGATTCAAACTTCCACCAACTTCCAATAGCGATGAAATTAGTTCGAAACTTGAAAACACGAAGGTGTTGGCGAGTTAGTCCACTAAAGAGCCGGAATGGCGGAAGACTTACTACGAGTTTTGAAACAATACAGACTCATCGGCATCAAAACTTATAAAGACTAACTATCGGTGAGCTAGTTCCCTAAAGAGCTGCAACTATGGAAGAAAGAATTACTGCGAGTTCCGAAACAATACAAACTCATCGGTGTCGAAACTTACAAGGACTAACTATCGGCGAGCTAGCTCCCTAAGGAGCCGCAACGGTGAGAAACAAATTGACTACAGCTTCCTCCATAACAGGAAATCTCCACCGATCAGAGAAACTAAATACTATGCATCGTAGTTTGAAAGCATAAACCGTGGGCGAGTTAACCCACTAAGGAGCCAAAACAATGAAAGATATACAAACTACAGCTTCCGATCAATCAACAGAAAATCATTCTGCTAGGGTGACAATGGGAAATCATCAACGATCGAGAGAGCTAAGGACTATAGATCAGCGAATTTAAGGCTAAACTCCTCCACAGTGTTGGCAGCACAGATAACTTAAGCTTTGTTTCCATCATAAAAAGACATCCAAAAGCAATAAAATTTGTTTATTTCAGCCTCTAATCGCTGAAAAGCTAGTAAGAGAAAGCACCGATGAGGAAACCATCATGATGCTAGGGACTTGGAGTGCCAAAATAGCAGTAGTGTTGATACTTGGAATGCCAATGAGCTAAAATAAAAATCCTTTGATCGGTGATTGCTGCATCAAAGTAAAAAATTTCGGGAGGATTGAACAAGACTAGGCACTTCAGTTAAACGCTGATACACTGGCTGTTGGCAGCAATTTCACAGTGAACCAGCAGTGGGAATGATCAAAAACCACTTCATTCATTAAAATACCGCTCAGTGAACTAAATATTCATAGTAGATAAACAAATAGTTAGCAAGGGTTTGAAGCCCTAATCTGGAAAAACTATTACTTTCAATTATTTTTGTGTAAACAGATCGGATTTTCAATATTTGTGATATTTGTAGAAGGCTATAAAGCCCATGATTAAATTATTAATAAAGGTTTGTCTCTGGGGATTTGTAATCCTGTTCGATTATCAAGCATCTCATCTGGTTTATTCTTGATATAAGCTCTTTTGTTGTGATTTGTTCAGCCATTTCTTTCTTTACTGTGTTTATTGCCTAAATGTGCATTTAGTTCATTGTCATATTTATTAAAAAGACGATAGCTGTCATCCTATTGGTTATTTAGTGATATTTGATTTATAAATACCATCCTTAGTAGGGTTTAGCCATTTATATGTGTGTGTTATGTGTGTAGGTCTGCTAGCCTTGTGAGTTCTCAATCCCTGTACCTTTTTGTCAAACTACTGAACAAGTTGTAACTAAAAGCCTTGTAATTGAGTGAGCTTCGTGCATGTCTTGAGAGTGATAGGTTATATAGGTTATCCAGCTTGATCCATATCAGAAAACCCCCCAAAAAAAACATTTTAAGTCACCAGGCATCCTCGAGCTACAACCTAGAGGAGTTTCCTGGAGTGATAACACACCTAATAAAAAAATTCCAACTTGCACTCATGGTAGGTTTAAGTCATCTGTGCATGCAAGAAGAAAATTGGCACAAGGTGAGGTCGAAGCACTTTCAGAACCAATGATAAGAAGGTTGGATGGATTTCTACAAAAGTAGTGGGATAAAAAAATTCCATCCAGTGATAGTTTGTTATTGATGGCACTAAAGGAGGAGAGTATGCAACATGATAAGGGGGATCTATGAGGGTAAACCACCTTTCACTTGTAGGAGTCTGTCAATGTGGAACAATGGTTTAGTTTCCTATGTGGGAAACTAATTGATGGATGAACTCACTATTTTCTTAAGTGGAGTATTAAGAGTCTTCCCAATACTCTTCCTTTTTACATTAGGTAGAGTAGAGAGAGGAGTAGGAGACACTTCCCATTTTTAAATTCACTTGGGACCAAATGGTATCAAATATTCCATGCTAGAAATTACACATGGAACTATGGGGAACAATGACCTCTCTCAAGAAGAATGATATGCATAAGTTTGAGTACGTCCTCAAAATTCATTTCCACCCTCATCATCATCAACAGGTTCATGTGGAGGAACAAGTTTTGTAATAATAATTTTCTGGTGTTCGATGTGCCTACTTGGAGCTTTTATACCTGAGCATTGAATTGATTGATGCACCCATGAATTTACTTCTTACACGAGTAGAGGATAGATCAAGAACTTTGGTAATATTGTGTGGTTCTATTCTACTACATTCTAGTTCATGGTAAGATGATGCAGAAGCACTCTCTTTTATCCGGATTTATGTGAGAAAGAAATGAAATAACCTATACATAATCATGAACACATACATATTGCAATGAAAACAAATATGCAATAAACACATATTCTATTAAATGGCAAAAATAGAACATATTGTAAATACAACATCTAGGATGGTGGTAGTTATCTCTGAGAAGAGATGTGGATGCTATGCTCATCTATGACAAGTTGAATACCAAATGAGGAGAAAAAGGCCTATTTATAATAATAATGAGGGTGGTAACCCTAAACATCCAAAACATAACCCTATAAGATGAGTCATCATAAAGTTTGCGGCCCCAAGGTGGTTAGTTGAACAGTCAACTTCCCGGTGTCATAACTTTTGCATACAATCTCAGATTTAGGTGCTTAATAGCCCATTGGAAAGGTCTATCTAAGATTTACACCATTATATTTGGGCCTAATGCATTATTTTGGAAACCATTTGGACCACCGAATCACCAAAAAACATCATTTAGGGCCTCAAAATGGCCCTAGATGTTTACGACCCAAAAAACTGTAGAAACATAACTAGGAAACTGCTAAAATGGACAATTTTTTTGAGCTAGTGGAATAGGTGGGTGACCACTAATATACATTTGGATCACTCTTTTTTTGGAAGCTATGTCATGCACTTAGGTAGATAAATCATTGTATAGATCATTCTTTTCAAATATGAAATTTGAAGGATAACAATTTTGCATTTTGATACTAGGATTGAGCATGGTAAGATATATGTACCATGTAGAGAGTCCTTTCATTTCATAACACTTATATATGCCCAATTAGAGAAAGGAGTCTCCAAGAGTATCCCACAAGTGTTCACTTACCTCTGCATGCTTAAAGAGGATGTTTTCAAAGGAGGGCATATAAATTTTGATAGTGGTTATAAGATATGACAAGAAGTTGGAGCCACATCAAATACCTTTATCAATCAAAGCAATGGAGGTGAACAAGGAACAAATTTTGAAATGGAAATTTACTACACTAGTTCAAGGTCAATCTTGACTCATAGAAGGGTCATGGTATAGCATGCAAGAGTAGAGTTCATGTAAATCATTAGATGCCTTGAAGTATGAAAAGTGGTGCAACAATTGCCAATGGTGTAAAGGAGCATTATTAGGTAAGGAACAAGTATGCAATCTTCTATTCAATATTTATTTCCAATATTTGGGTGCATCAAAATTGTGTTCAGGACAAAATGTTAAAGAAATCCTTATGGACAACCCAAATCAGATTGCTCATGGGAGTACAAGTTTATACATGCAAATTACATTCAAAAGGTATTGTCTCATAAGCATGATCATTCATGAGTTGCTGGTAAATTATGTCTGGTGCAATCCTATCAAGGAGTCCATTTAAGAAGGAGAAGATTTTGCAGATCAAATAAAGAAGGTTGAGGAGTATAATTATCAAAAAGGCACTGGGTACAATAGGAAGGACTTCTAAATGATGAAGAAACTTGGAAGGGAGAGCATATTTCTTTTTACAACATACAATTCTGAAATTTCTTAGGATAAGTAATATTGGGAAGGGAGGACTGTAATATCCCCCTTAAAGGGTTCTTGACCAAAGTCCTAACACATTAATTCCTAAGGCTAGTGGTGAACGTATTTAATTAAAAAGTGGATTAAATTTAGTTTATACTATAGTGTAATTCAATATTAAATTATTTTATTTAAATTTCTTAATTTTCATAAAGAAGCCATTTAATTTGGATAATATGAAGTGAATTGGTTAGGTGGGGTGCACCTAACAAGGGGATAAGGTTTATAGCTAGGAAATTTTCCTAAAAAGAGGAAAATAAAGGATAGGGCACAGCTAGGAAAAAGCAGGGAAAAACAAGCAAGTGGACAAAGCAAGGAAAGTTTGGATTTTAGGGAGAAGGGAAGGATAAACAAAGGTAAGTTCAGAAAGTGGGATAAAAGCAGGAACAGAAAGAAAGAAAAGCAAGATCAAAATCAACAAGGCAAAAAAGAAGGAAAGTATAAGGTAAAGCCAAAGAATGAAGATAGTACTTTCGTAACTCAATCGTGAGGGCACATTGGTAAAGGAGGCTTGCTCATTAAGCTAATTTTCTATAAAATCATGGTGAAAGTGCACCATTCACAACTTTTTCATGTGTGATTTTTGATGTTGAGAGCTCTAGCTTTCAAGCTGACAGAGATGTGACCCTAGTCACAGCCGGAAGGTATGCTCCAGTTGCTTTCTAGTCTTAGATGAAGATTAATAGAATTTTACCATTAATGATGTTTTGTTTTCAGTTCATGAAGTCAATTTAATCTATGTTCCAGATCATTCGGGAGAGCTTGAATACCTTCCATTAGTGAAATCTGTTGTTATCTCTTCTTCCTATCCATTCTTGGTTATTCTGGCTATTATGGAGTATTTGTAATGGGAATTTCTACCCCACTCATATGTATTGATGTAATTATATTCATTATTACATTTAATATCAGTTTCATACCATATTCAACCCATTTTCATAGTTTGGTAGGTTCAACATTCGTTTCTACCTAGTTTCCTAGCTCTAGGAGCCATTCTATGGGTTTAATGCTATAAGACGTTGTCCCTAAGATTCCAATTAGATTAATTTCAACCCTCACTTATATATTATGATGTAATTATTGATATATGAAAATTTCAAAACATTCTAAATATTTTTGGTCAAGTTTCATGAAGTTTTTAATATCCTGCCTAGAATTCAATAAATAATGAACTAGTTTTCCACTTTGAGTTATTTAAGAAGTATAAACATATCAATTATATTTCCTTTATATTTTGAAAATTCAATAATATTCAATGAATATATTCCATTATTAAAATAGAATATTAGTGACCCCTTTCTTGTGTTCATAAATCCCAGAAGATGAGCTCAATGCATAGTCTTAGAGACTAGTTTTTCTAATGTGACTTGTATACTTCCTTTTTACTATTTTTGATCTGTTATAAACCTGCAAATGAATATTTCAACCTGATTAATATATTTCTAGAATCTTCTTAATATTCTCTTAGCCATGGGTTGCTTGAAAACTGCTTTTAATTATTTATGTTTGCACCAGTTGGGACTCCTAGAATCCTGGTAGTAAACTTCAGCCTAGTTGATGTTCAAAACCTAAAAGGGCCCAACACTTAGGTGCTTAGGAATATGAACAATCAGTATCCTTCCCTACCTTATTTATCTTACCTTTCAATCCCATTTATCCCCTCCTCAACTTGCTCATTTTCCCACTTGTCAGCTAGTTGTCTTAAAGTTTCTTTTGGAAATTTATTACATAGAGTTAGTTAGCTTGAAATATGCCTGAGGTTCATTACATCATGCCACTCAATTACCATTATAAAATAATGTGAAATTTCAACCATAAACAAGTTATAATATTGTTTTAGTTACCCATCATTAGTTAATTAACTGAAAAAATCAAATGCAATAAAAACCACATGACATTTTCATCATTAGTCGTGCAATTTTGTGCAATTATTAACAAAAAAGCTGCACATTTTCTTTGCATGGGACATGCATGGTTTAGTTGTGCAGCTATGTGATTATTATATAAAAATTCAAAAGGCTAAAGCACATGAGAACTTCACATATTGATTGCATGACTGTGCAACTATCCAGTAATAGTTTCACATATTACCCATGTGACCTACCTGTGTACCTCCCATATTGTGCATGACTATAGAGGCAAAATACACACAAATCTATGCAGTTCTTCCTTCAAAAGGCATGCAATTAGTCAAAATCTTTTCTATGTGTCCATGCAGTCCTATAGAACCCCAAAACCAAAAGTTCAATCAGTATAAATGGAGGATTCAACATGTAGACTCACTTGAAACTAATAAATAAAAAATTTCCTGTCCAATCTCCTAGAAATAATGAAATGGATCTAGGGCATCAAACTCACAACGATAAAATTGATTTTGAAAAGTGGGCCTAAACCTTATTTATATTGCAAAGGAACAATTTTCAACACCCTAATTTTGGAGTCTCATAATTGTTATATCTGAAAATGACACTTCTCCATCCGTGACGACTTTTACATGTTTTCGTCACATAACGACACTTCATGAAAACTCATTCCAGTCACTTAAAATATACCTGAAATGGAGGAGCCATATATATATTTTTGTAAGTTTGTTTAACCTCTTCTCTAGACCATTGGAAATTTATTATACCAAGAAAAAAAATTCCATAATACATAAACCCATGAAAATGCTTAGAACTACCTTATAAAATAGCTTTGTTTTACCCACTTGCGAGTTTTCCTAAGAAAACCCGCGTGTCACTTACCCATTTGCTTAATTAAACCCATGAGTATACCATTAAGTGGACAAAAATATATAAAAACATGAAAAGTATTGAATTTAGGGTGGTTTGGGTGGTTTTGGAGTTGCTCCTTCAGTTGTAATTGATCCCTATTTGACCCTAACTCTTCAAAATACTATATAAGAGAGGGAGAGGGGTCCATGAAAAGGGACTTAGTATTTTCATTGTTATGATAGTGAAATTGGGACTCTCATCCCCCCTAACGTTTCCCTAACATTCATCTTTGTTGTAGAGCTTGGAGGCTAATATTCTTAGAGAAAAGAAGCAGGAGATCCATATCAAAGGTTTCACGAGGTGCCTTGCATGAAGAGAAGGTATACATTGTACTTATTAATATAATTAATAAATATTTAATGCTATTCCCTTTCCAAATAATTGTCTAATGGATGTTATATTTATGTTTATGATTGCATTCTTATGATTATGAGATTACGTTTTCATGTTATCTTGATTATCATTGTTGCATATGTGGTCAAAATTAGTTTCAGGAAGGTTGAAGCTTGTTTTGCAGGTCTCTTGGATTGAAGAGCAAGAGAAGAAAGAGGAGGGCTAGAGGAAGCTTGGATATTCCTTTAGTAAATAAGGTATGAACCTTTCTTACCTTTGAAACCTTGGTTATATTTTCTTGCGGAACTTTATACATCAGTCTTTATACCCCTAGTATGTTGGTGGCCTCATAACCCCCAACCATATGAACACTTTCCCTAACAACATAGGTGGATACTCTAATGGGGATGCCTTGTCTATTTTGCGGTATCCTTGCCTTGTTTTTCTAGTGTGATTGAGTTTTTGAGTCCTTCTTGCAAGTTAGGAGTCACTCTTAAGTCTATTTGAACACCTTCTTTGCCTTTGTAATGTTGTTTTACCTTTTTTAGGCCTTACACTACCCACTCGCAACTGTCAGGATGCACAATCATGTTTTCTTAATGCACACATGAATTTCCTTAAGGAAAACTCATGTCACTTCCTTATTTTCTTAAGGAAACTTGTGACTTCCCATGTTCAATGTTTTTTCACTCTTTTTGGGCATGATTGGGGTGGTTTGCTGCTGGTTGAGGGTTCCCCTGTTTGTGTATGACGAGTAGGAAGTGATTTCTATTCTTGAGGTTACTCTTTAATTCATTTGTAAGCCTTTTTTGAAGTCTTTATGTCTTTTCCTTTTCTCTTTCGCCCACCTCCTTTCTTGGCATGAAATTTTTGTGCATGGTTCTGATCAACCTCTATTAGCAGGCATAGTCTGTACTTAGGATATTTTTTTATCTATGTTTCCTTCAACCTTGTTGGTTAAATTCTTCATGCCCAAGTGGTTGGCTTGTCTCCTTATGCAAGTGTCCCTTCCAAGTAAGGTCTAATATGACTTTAGGGAAACACAAGGTCTGTTTGGTGGTTATATGACATAAGTCCTTTTTCTTTGTTTATATTATCTGCATACATTAGTTTGTAGGTTTCTTTTCTTCCTCATTCATAAAGAAAAAGTAAAAAAGAACAAGTATTTTCTTTATATGCATTTAGGCAATCGTTTAGTCTTAGGTGCATTGCATACCACTATTTTTGAACATACAAAAAAAGTCTTTCATTTGTGGCTTTCATTTTCAGTTTTGAAAAGAAAAGAGGAGTAAAATTTTTCATTTTGATTCTCTTTTGCATTAGTTATCTTTTTTTTGTTTTCAAGTCAAAACACCATTGGTTTCATTTTCGCTACCTTTGAGTGATCAACAGGCCTTAAAAATACCACGAACATCTAAAATATATTAGTAACATTTTATTTCTATGGACGACACACACTAGTCTAGGTTAGTGTTTTGGGTTAAGGACATTTTAACTGCACAAAAATTAAAACTAAAACCTAGTGCCCTTTCATTCAGGAAATACAACCTAATAAATAAAGACACCATAAATCTCCTCTAACATGGGAATCAAGCATGATGTCATGCGATACTAAGATGTGGAGATGCCCCTCCTATACTTGGTTGATAATACACTAGATCCATTGCACGTTTGGGGATTTACTCAGTACCTCCTTCCAACCCCGTGCGGTGCATGGTAGTGTTTGATTTTTGGGACTATCTACCCTACACATATGCATCAGATGGAATGACGACTATTCCACTGGAATTTCTTTGTGATTTTGGTAGCCTTAGTATATATACTTCTAGGACTCTACACAGGTTATGGTGTAAGCCTATCTCCACTATACCTAGGGAAGGCTCTAGAGGAAATCCCTTACATACAATTTGGGAAATTAGTTTGGTGATTCAAGCGCTTGGACCCAAGGTGATGTATTGTGTACCTCGAGTAACTGTTCTTGGTCCTTCACTAGTTAGTTTTGGGCCCTAATCATCCGAGACTCTCCTTTGGAAGGTATCCTTGTATGCCTGGTCTTGATATTTAGGATTTGTTCTAGTGGAGTGCTCTATGTGTTGTTGGTTTATAGTTGACCTATAAATTTGATTTCTTGTTGAGTCAAAAACTATGACTAGTACCCCTATGGACACCAACTAGGATACCCCCATGCTAGGGGATTGTTGTGTTTTTCCTTTTACTAGGAATATTAGTGTTCCCTTGATGTCCACATTGAATCTTCCTGGATTCACCCTAGGGCTAACGGTTTGTTTGTTTTCCACTTCGACAGTCTTAAATTCTATTGATGCTTCTCAAGAAAGCATCTTATATCAATGGAATCAAAGCAATGTCTCCCCTTCACCAGTAGCTACCTATCCTCCTCCTTCTACCTCATGTGGTTGAAGTTCTGATACTAGTAACCTGCAGTATAAAAGGAGTAAAATAAGGAAGAATAGGAAGAAGACACAAAAGAAAGGGGGAACCTGTTGAACCTCTACCATTCATGTTGGACCCAACCACCCAACCTCTGGAATTCATGCTGGGGGAACCCACCTAGCCTATGGAAGTCATGTTGGGGGAACACACTCAACTTCTACAAGTAAAGTTGACCCTGACCACCCAGCCTCTGGGAGTCATGTTGGGGGCACCTATCTAGCCTCTACAGGTCATGTTGAACCTAAACACCCAGCCTCTAGAAGCCATGCTGGGGGGAAATAATGTGCCTCTACAAGTCATGTTGGACCCAACCACCCATCCTCTCGAATTCATACTGGGGGAAAACAACCAGCCTCTGCAAGTCATGTTGTACCCAAGAACCCAAACTATGGAGGTTATTGTTATAGTCTAAAATGACACTTCTCTGTCTATGACGACTTTTACATGTTTTCTTCGTATGAAAACACTTCATGAAAACCACTATCATTTACTTAAAATACACATGTAATGGAGGAGACATATCGATAGTTTTCTAACTCTGTTTAACCTCTTCTCTATACCATTGGAAATATATCATACCAAGGAAAAACTTTCTAGAAGACACCAACCCCTGAAAATGCTTGAAATTACCCTAAAAAATATTTTTTTTGACCCTCTGATGAGTCTTCCTAAGAAAACCTGTGAGCTTACCCTATTCACTCGCGACTAAGATCAAGTAAAAATGTGAGTGTACCCTGAGGTGGAAAAAAATATAAAAAGATGAAAAATATTGAATTTGGGGTGGTTTGGGTGGTTTTGGAACTACTCCTTCGGTTGTACCTGATCCCTATTCGACCCTAATTCTTTAGAATACTATATAAGAGAGGGGGAGGGGTCTATGAAAGGGGACTTGGCCTTTGCATTGTTATGTTGGAGAAATTGGGACTCTCATCCCCCCTACCTTTTCCCTTGATGCGATATTCTTGTGTTGTAGAGATTGGAGCCTGAGATTCTTGGAGAAGAGAAGCATTAGATCCATATCAAAGGTTTTACGAGGTTCCTTGCATGAGGAGAAGGTATACTTTTACTTCTTCCACTTGATAATAAATATTTGTCGATGCTCTTCCCTTTCCAAATTAGTATGTTATATGCGTTGAATCTTAGTTTATGATTACATGATGATGTTTATCATATTAGGGTTTCATATTTTATTGAATATAATCTCCTTTCATGTAATTAAATTGGTTTGAGGAAGGTTGAAGCTTGTTTTGTGGGTCTCTTCGATTGAGGAGCAAGAGGAGGGATAAAGGAAATATTGGATCAACCTTCAGTCAATAAGGTATGAACATTTCTTACCTTTGAATATTTCTTATATTTTCTTGTATAACTGCATACACTTGTCTTTATACCCCTAGTATGTTAGTGGTCTCTTAACCCCCATCCATAGTAACATTTTCCCTAACAACAGTTATGTTGGGGGAAAATAGTCAGCCAATGTAATTCATGTTGGCAATGTTTAGAAAACCAACTGTTAAAAACAAAATCCCAAGTTTTATTGTAAGCTTTGCGAGAGAGGCCATCTTACTCATTAGTTCCCTTCTATTGCATATGTACGAATAATGTGGTCCAAGTCTCAAGGATATCCTGTTCCTGAACAACTTGTAGTCTCTCAACAACCTATTCAACCTTTGGTTGATCAAGTAGTTGAACCAATGAAATATTTAGTCAATACCTTTATCAAGTAGTTTAACCAATGCAATCTTTGGTCAATCCCAGTCTTCCTTTAGAGAGTGACTTTCATCAAGTGGTTGAATTGATACCATGTTCGATCAATCCCACTCTTCCTTTGGAGAGTGAATCATCTGCTAGTCATATTTTCTTCACTACCAGTTCATAACTTTCTGGATAAGGGGCACTGAATTCTCTTTGAATGAACCCACACAAATCCCTCATAATGCTTCCTTTAATCTAGATAGCCTAGCTCAACCACACCTTCCTTCTAATTCACCTTTCCAGATAAAGGTCCAAATTGGACATTACACCATTGCTCATTATATTGTAGATGAAGGAGCCTCTATTAGTATTTTATCTTCACATGCTTGGAGAGGCATGGGATCTCCCAGCCTCATGTTGACTAATAGTCAGTTACTGTCTTTTGATAGAATAACTAATCAAGATTTGGGAATTCTTACTAAAACATCTGTTACTTTGGGTGGTAAGACCATCTTAGTTTATTTTATGGTAATAGAGGACTCCTTAGACTTCAATATGCTCCTCGGGATTGACAATGTTTATGTTATATGAGATTTGGTGTCAATGCTCTTTCATGTGATGTAATTTCCTCATAACAAAAGAGTTTTCACTGTCGATCAACTGAGATTTTTTTATCCCTCTCCTAACCAAACTAGAGACCAAGTCTTTTCATTGTTGATCCCATTGTTTTGGTAGACACCACCCCACCACAGGTGAATTATGTGGCCTCATATCCCTCATGTCTAATTTCCACCGAGAAGAAGCCTAGGGATTCATGTTTACCTTCTTGGGACTTGGTCCCAACAGTTTACCAGGTGATCCTTTCAATGGGGACTTTGGAGCCTGTTCTCCACCCTATGGATCCAATCGAATGTTTAGACATGCATTCTATCTGGGATGATCTACTTCCTTCTGATGAAGTCTTCCTGGAGTTTTTGATACAATATGAACTTCTTATGGATGTTGATTAAGTTATGGTTAATTATAGCCCTAATTTTCTTAGTGATTTTGATCCTTCAGTTGATTGATCTTCTTATGTTTGCATTATTGAGCCTTTGGACTCTCCCATTGAGCAACAAGTCAGTGATCCTGATGAGTTTGATTCTTCTTGTATATTTTTTGATTCCTGTGCTACTGAGTTTGTTCCTGTAGACTCTATTACCCCTGTCAACTTTAGCTTTACTCTTTAGGTTGATATTATTGATTATAAATCCTCAGGCCTTGGAGCTATAGAGTCTTCTTTGGTCGATTCTTCCTTGACTACACCTTTTTTGGAAGATAGCAATGTTTCAAATGTTTTTACCAAAGTGACCTGCATGGGATCTTTTCTTCTGAATATAATCTTGATATTGTTGTTCCTTGGAGATAGGATTCTTAGTTGGATTCAAAACGGCTTACTGATCTCACCTTTTTGTTCAAGTTGTAACTCCATTTGCATGTACTTTTCCTGTGCTTATGATCCTGATGATGACTTCTGTTGAAATAGTGTAACTTCAATGGATATTCTAAATGTATTTTACTAATGTAACCCAAGGGAGATGTTATTATTCCTCCAACGGGGTGTTACTATTGTATTTGGTCATCATAGAGTCATGGGGTAAAGCCTCCACTTGTGTCGGGTCTTTAGTACCCTAATAAATAATATGATATACTGTTTTTGAGTATTCCTATGTGAAGTCAGCCCAGACAGTTTATTCGAGCCGACTTGTCTAGTGTAAAAGTCATTTGACACATCTGTATAAATAGAGGATCTGTGGTTGTCATTTGAATGCACACTCACTCACTTGTGTAGCACATAGGAGAGAGAGAGATAGACCAAAAGGATGAGAACAAATATTTTTGGGGTTGTCTTTTATACATCTTATACAGAGAAATTTTTTGTTGGGTTTTCTTCCCCTTGAGCGTTTCCTAGGATAAATGATGTGTCTATCTTGTGATTGTGTTTCTATCAGTGATTCTTGATATGCTGTTATGATTTTTGAATTGAATACTATTGAATATAGTCTAGAATATGAGAGATTAACATAGTATCAGAGCTAGCTTGATTAGAGCATCTTTCAAAAGGTGAAGTTCGCCCTCCTCCCTCTCTGGAACAAATTAGGGTTTCTACAAAAATTTGGAGGATTGAATATTTTCTTGCATAGAAAATTGAGCCCTCCCAGAGCACATCTATTGAACCATAGATCATTTTTTTTGGGTGGCTAGATCTTCAGGAAAGCCAAACCCTAGTTTGGAAGTGAACCAGAAAAACTGCAGTGAAACACAACTAGAAAAGCTGCAGTGTTGCAACTTTGCAAGTAGGATTTGAAGATTAAAGATTAGGGATCTCCAAAAAGCAGTTGAATCAACCAACTCACCTCCTCCAAGTGCATCTACTAGCAAGGTCAATCTCCTTTTTTGATAAATTTCATTTTTGAGTGGCTTACTGGTCAAGATGGCCCCAAGCACTAAGCTTGGGGACAAATTGGAAGGCCTAGTAAACTTCTTGGCTTGGAAGTATAGGATTGGATTCATCCTAAGAGAAAATAGTCTTGAGAAATATATCAAGAATGAGATTGCAGAACCTAAAGAAGTTGAAGCTAAGGAGAAGCATGAAAAAGACCTAATCAAGGAAATGAGGATCATTGTTGATTCCATTAAGGATCACTTGATCCCTCAAGTGTCATCGAAGAAGACACCTAAGAAAATGTATTATGCACTTTCCAAAATGTATGAAGGAAAGAACATCAACAGAAATATGAATCTAATAACTCAATTGAAGGTCACCAAGATGAGCAAAGGAGAATCTATTCAAGATTACCTCACAAGGATATCCCATATCAAGGAGAAACTAAATGCTATTGGAGATACTGTTAATGAGGATGAATTGGTTATGACTTCTCTCAATTCCCTCACCAGACCTTGGGACTCATTCATCCAAACTTTGTGTGCCAGAAAATAAAGTATGATGTTTGACATAGTATGGGAAGATTGCATACAAGAAGAAGCTAGAGTAGCCAATAGAGAATCTCTTCTCAGAGAAGATGATCAGGCTCTACCTACCCATAATAAGGAAATAAAACAATCAAACTTCAAGAAGAGTAATCATAAGCCTTCAAAGAAGAAATTCGAGAAGAAGAAGAAGAAGGATTACTCAAAGTATCAATGCTACAACTGTCATAATATAGGATATGTTTCTAGAGAATGCCCATCACCAAAGAACAACAACAAAAAAAGACATCATGCTCATCTAGATGAATATGAGAATGTAGGAAGACCTTGAAAAAAATCTAGATGTGAATATGTAGAAAAATATGTGTTATTCTCTACACTCTCTGGGTCTGTAACACCTCGAGAAGATACCTGGCTTATTGATAGTGGTTCCTCTAAGAACATGACAGGAAAGAAGACAACTTTGTCAAATATTGAAGAGAAGAGTTCTCCCCAGAAGGTATCATTAGGAGATGACTATCAATATCCCATCAAAGGTATTGGTGAATCAAGCTACAAACTTGACTCTAGGGCCTCTATGAAGATGAAGGAAGTACTGTATGTACCAGGTTTGAAAAGAACCTACTCTTCATTTGAGATCTAGACAAGAAAGGATATAGAGTTGCTTTCAGATATGGAAAAGTACTAATGTGGTCCAAAGGGAAGACACTTGAAGATGCGGTAGTCATTGGAGAAGAAGAAGGAGGACTGTACAAGCTCAAAGGACATCCAGAGATAGCCCTTGTCCATGAGACTAGCAGCTCAAGCGAATTGTGGCATAGGAGACTTTCTCACATCAACTACAAAGCATTTCTCTATGTGAGAAAGGTGGTAATAGGGTTACCATATCTGAAGATCGAACATGAGGGAACCTGCAAGGGATGTGCACAGGGAAAGAACATCAAGAATCCCTTTCCGAAAAGTGACACAAATACTAAAATTACGTTGGAACTAATCCATTCTGATGTATGTGGTCCTATGCCCTCCATATCCTTAAGTGGATATGAATACTATGTCACATTTATTGATGATTATTCAAGAAAGACTTTGATACACTTTTTGGAGAATAAAAGTGATGTGTTCGGGAAATCCAAGGAGTTCAAATCCTTGATAGAGAACCAGTCAGAAAAGAGAATCAAGACACTGAGATCAGATAATGGTGGAGAATACACTTCAAAGGAATTTGAAGAATTATGTAAGGAGGAAGGAATCAAGAGGGAACTAACCACTCCCTATAATCCTCAACAAAATGGTGATGTGGAAAGAAAGAATAGAACTATCATGGAAGAAGTGAAGACCATGATTCATGACCAAGACCTCCCTATGCACCTATGGGATGAAGCTACAAGAACAACCGTATATGTGCAAAATAGATTATCTCATAGTGCTCTTGAATTCAAGACTCTTGAAGAAGTTTTTTTCAGAAAGAAACTTGAAGTAATCCATCTCAAGATACTTGGTTGTCTAGTGTATGTACATATTCCGAAAGAGAAGAGAACCAAATTGGATCCTTCTAGTAATAATGGAATATTTGTAGTATACTGTGAAGTCTCCAAATCCTTCAGGATATACATTTCAAGATTTCACCATACCAAGATTAGTAGGGATGTAACCTTCGATGAAGAGGAAACTCTTAAGAAATCCAAAAGGTGTCATCTTGAAGAAGTACATGAAGAATATGTACCTCCCAGAAGGACATAAGTTGAACCAACTCTTGAAAGAATAGCATCAGAAGACCATGACATGCTAGAGCCTCAAGAGCTCCCTACTATGGATATCTCTCGAAAGAGAAAACCTTCTTGGGTAAGAGAAATCATACAAGAAGTAGAAATATATGGAGCACCAGAAGGATACACAAGAACCAACAAATTATCAAAGCCATATTCCAGTTATGTAGCTTTGATGTGTGATATTGTAGACCAAGAACCCAATAGCTATGAAGAAGCTGCACATAAGAAAGAATGGGTTGAAGCAATGATGGAATAATATCGGTCAATCATGAAGAATGATGTTTGGGATATAGTTTCCAAACTAGAAAACAAAAGTGTTGTTTCTTCGAAATGGATCTACAAGATAAAATATGCTGCAGATGGAAGTATTGAAAAGTACAAAGCAAGATTTATAGCTAGAGGATTCTCTTAGAAAGAGGGGATTGATTATAAAGAAACATTTTCTCCAGTAGCAAGGTACACTTCCATCAGATATATCATGGCACTTGCTTCCATGATGAAATGGGAACTACACCAAATGGATTTAAAGACAACCTTCCTTAATGGTGTGATTGAGGAAGAGGTTTACATCAAACAACCACAAGGTTTTGAAGTCAAAGACAGAGCGACTCATGTATGCAAGTTGAAAAAGGATCTGTATGGACTAAAGAAAGCTCCTAGAGCTTGGTATGGCAGAATAGATAGCTTCTTGAGAAGCATGGGCTTTACTAAGATTAAAGTTAATCCTAATATTTATATGAAGATCTTGAATGATGAACCAGTCATACTATTACTGTATGTGGATGATCTATTTTTGACTGGAAATAAGAAACAGATCAGGGATTGCAATAAGAAGCTAGATGAATAATTTGAGATGAAATATCTTGGATGGATGCATTATTTCCTAGGGATGGAAGTGTGGTAGAGCCCAGAAGGAATATTTTTGAATCAGGGAAAGTATGCAGTAGAAATCTTGAAAATATTTGATATGTTGGATTGTGGGGTGTTATATCGTCTTGATTAATTCAACTAATATTTAATTATCGACCGGGGTTGGTAAGCTTAGACTTGAAACAAAATATATGTGAAGGTAGAGGGATTCCTATGGTGTCATGGAAATATTTTAACAAACAAAAGATCGAAAGATATTTCAAAATAAAAAACCGAGTCAAACTCCTAAGAATTCAACTATTAAGGTAATTGAACCAAAATAGTATACTAGGCCAAAGTATCAAAAATACACTACTCTACTCTATAAACAATTACTAAAGAATAAAGATATATACAATACTACTTCTATACAAGAAAGTACTTTTTTCTAGTAAGGTTTATTGAATAGTTTCAAGAACTAATTACGTGAAGAAGGTTTATATTGGAAACATAGCAACAACAATTAGATTGATAATTTATTTTATAATAAAATAACTTTAGACTGAAAAAGGATACTATCAACAACTAAATTTTCATGTGAAAGACTAGGATGCAAAGAAGACCTAACTTATAAGTATGTAGAAAACTTAATAAAAAAATTAATAAGAGAAGCAAGTAGAAAACTTAATAAATCAAACTTAATAAAAGAAGCAAGTAGAAAACTTAATAGGAATAACTTTGAATTCTATCCTACAAGTCTCTTTCGGTAATCACACAGTGAAAAAGGAATAGTTCCTACTGCTATGGACAATCTACAAGGTACTAATATACTTTCCTAATGATAACACATCTAATACTAAGTTTTACATGCAAAGGGATAAATCAATCCAAAGGCATGATTACAAAACAGTACCACAGTATTAGTTGAAGGAATAAAAAACAAACAAAAGAAACAAAACATAACATAGCTCAAAACATGTTCAAGGTGAAAGGATAAAACTTTAATAATAATCTAAAACAATCTAACTTTTAGTCTTAATGTTAAATAGGACTATCATCTAACCATTATAGTCAAATCATACTTTAAAAACTAAAGAAACAAAGCTTTAAATAGGTTCAAAACAAATTAAAAACACTAAAAACGAAACGACGGATTGGATGCCAGACTAAACTACATGTTTGAAAGGGGTCTGAATGATAGTTTAAACAGGTTGTCTGAATGATAGTCTACACAACTAAAATAACGTAAAATAACCTAAATGATCTAATCTTCAGCTAAATTTGTGCACATGCAAATACAATGCATAGAGGCAGTAAATAATCCTACTTAATGATCAAATTTGACAGTGAAATAATCTTAAATTAATTCATAAAAAGAAATCATCGTGTATTACACTAAGAAACAAACTGGAATTTCACTTGAATGAACTTATAACTGAAAGGAAATGAACATAATTGAATCTATTCTAACTTAATTAAAGCAATCTATTCTATATACTTGTCAATATAAAATTGAGCAATAAAATTGGAAATGAAATGACTGGAAAGTAAATTGAAAGAAAACTATGCACGCAACTAGCTATTTAACTTCATAAATAAAACTATATTAATGCATTACATAAAAAATGAAATAAACATTTACAGTAATTTGAATGAAAACAAACTAGAAATCAAACTATACTAACTACAAAAGAAAAGATAACGAAATTACACAAGGAAAGAAACCGCTTGTTGATGAGGGGCCCTCTCAGCAATCAGGGGTGGTACCTAGATAACGCTTACATGAACACAATCATGAACAATAGAACATAGAACTTCTATTAAAAATAAGGAACAGAGTTACAGAGTTCTTCTCTTAAAAACTGATTGTCTCACTAATGAATTGATCAACCCCTTATCTCTTCACGTGGAGGCATTTATATACATAATGTTTACAGAGGTGAGAAAGTCAACCCTTTAGTGGTCGAGTGCCCTCTATATTTAGTCAACCATTACTTCTATCAACTGATCAAACACCAACAAACAACATTCTTCCTTTTCCATCATGCATTAGTTCTTCATGGTGTGTGATGTGGCGTAAGGGTCCTTCTTAGCATGGACTGGTGGTGTGGTGTCAAGCGAAGGAGGCTGCTGGCGAGTCTTCTAGAATGAGAGCCATGCTATCACCCATATGCATGGACAATAAATGGTTTCCATGATTTAACACCTAAGAATCTCTTATCAATAACGTGCGGTTAGCTCGACGAAATGAATGATGAGCTGGACAGTGAGCTGGATATGCTCTATGCATATCCAGGATGAATGCGTTGTCTGTTTGTTGGCATGCTAAAGACTATGGTCTAGAATAACAATCTCATGCTAAATTTTTAATGCCTAGAAACCTGCCAATTAATGTCGTGCAGTCTAATTAGCGAGATGGATGGAAAGATGGACATGCTATGTGCATATCTAGCAAAATGTGTGTTTGTTTGTAGCTTGTCCAAAGACTATAACCTACAAACAAATGCATACATAAATTAATATATATCAAAACATGCTCCAAATAATGTCAATTTTAATCTATAAAATCGTGAAATGATAATAATGAACAGATTTTACATAAATCTTAAATTCATTCATACCTAGGGCTGAATAGTAAGCTGCATGACATAAAATATTCAAAAAGATGACAAAACATATGTTTAAACGCATAATTTAACTGTCGAAAATGATGACAAAACTGGGATCAACATGGATTGTAAAGTCATGGCCACACCCATGGACACCAACTTAAAGTTGTTGTCTGATGAGACATTCGAGCTAGTGGACATGACTCACTAAAGGCAGATTATTGGGTCATTAATGTATCTGACAAACACAAGGCCAGATATATGCTTTGTTGTAAACACCTTGAGTCAGTATCTAATTAAACCTAGACGGGTTCACTTGATAGTCGCAAAGCATGTGATGAGGTACCTAAAAGGTATGATTGATTTGGGACTGTACTATGGGAGAGATCATTATAACTACAATTTGTATGGGTATATAGATTCAGATTGGGTAGGAAGTTCCACAGACAAAAATAGCACCTCAGGTGGATGTTATTATCTAGGATCCACCATGATCTCATGGTTTAGTAAGAAACAATCCAGTGTTGCTCTCAACATGGCTGAAGCAGAGTATATTTCATCTTGCTCTGCTTGTTGTGAAGCGATATGGCTTCAGAAGCTGATGTCAGGAATATTTGGCATGGAGGTGGACACCATAGTAATTTTCTGTGACAACCAGAGTTGTATAAAGATGACAAAAAATCCGGTGTTCCATGACAAATCTAAGCCTATAGAAATATGATATTTCTATATAATGGATATGGTACAAAAGCGATCCATCAAGCTCCAGTATGTGGGTACCGATGAGCAATTTGCTGATATACTAACCAAGTCTTTATCTTGAATAAAGTTCGAGTATTTATGCAGTAAGTTTGGTGTGGTTTGGAAGGACTTTCCTCGCAAGGAGGAAAAGTAATGGAACTACAAATGATGGACCCTCTTTGAAAAAGGAAGATTGATTCAGAGATATGAACCCTTCTCGGACAAAGGGGGAGTTATGATGAGACTGACATCAGTGATGGATGGCAGTGATGATGGTATGACATTTTTTTGTGGACGATAGTATTCTCTCTTGAGGATGGAAGGTATAACACTCTATTCATGAGAGTGGTCTTTACTAGCTAAGGATGGCCTTGCAGATGTTATTCTTATTAAATTTTCATATGCTTAACTAAGACATCAGTATTTCATTTCATAACAAAAGCATATAAACAGGATCATTGAAAGATAGACAAGCACAACCATATAAAAGGAACACAAAGATTTATCCTGGGAAAACCCTAAAGGGAAAAACCCAGCAAAAGATTCCTCAATATAGATGTCCCCAAAAAGATAAAAGATAAAACCAGCAAGGAGATCAAAGCCTGATCCTCCTCCTTCTCCAACTACTTCTCTTCTCCACTAATGCGCTACACAAGTGAGAGTGTGTGCTCAAATGAGGAGAGCTACACCTCTATTTATATTCATTCGTTCACTTCAATTAACTCATTTAAAATGTAGGCTCGAGTTAATCATGTAGGCTCGAGTTACACATGTAGGCTCAAGTAACCACACTGGGGTGCTAATGACCCACCTTTACAATTAGAGGGGACAACCTCATGACTCTTATTAGTTCTTTCGATTAGAAGCATCGGGGTACAAGATAATACAAGTGGTTCTCCCGATAGGACCATCGGGGACCACAAAAGATACATATAGAATATTCTTTGAAGTTACAATATTTCAACACTCCCCCTTAACAAGAAGGGTATTCTACAACAACATCAACAACAACAATAGTAGGAGAGAGATAGAGGACATCATCAACATCATCAGGATAACACATCTATAAATCATTGGAAGCTTTTCAACATTATTTAGTCATCATCTTCAATCTTCAGTCTTCATCATCATTAATACTTTGACTGCTTCGATCAGCAACATCTTCAGCACTTTGACCTTTCGATCAGCATCATCTTCAGGACTTTGACCTTTCGATCAGCAACATCATCTTCAGCACTTTGTCCTTTTGATCAGCAACATCATCTTCGACACTTTGACCTTTTGATAAGCAACATCATCTTTAGTACTTTGTCCTTTCAATCAGCAACATCATCTTCATCATACTCTGATCTTTTGATCAGGAACTTCATCATCATCATACTCTGATCTTTCAATCAGAAACATCATCATGAAAACATCATCATCATGAAAACATCATTATTAGCAAAACATCAACATCATCAAAGCATCATCATCATCATCATCAAAACATCAACATGATCCTTCCTTTTGGAATTACGGGATCAACATGTTTGTGGTACTCAGACGATCCTTCTAGTCGGAATTACGGGATTTAGGTCTTTACGGAGTTACTAACGATCCTTCCTTTCAAAATTACGGGATCAACACATCTGTGGAACTCAGAAAATCCTTCCTATTGGAATTACGGGATCAAGTCAATGATCCTTCCTTTCGGAATTATGGGATTTAGGTCTTTACGGAGTTACTAACGATCCTTCCTTTTGGAATTATGGGATCAACACAGTTGTGGAACTCAGACAATCCTTCCTGTTGGAATTACGGGATCAAGTCTTTATGGAGCTACCAAGGATCCTTCCTTTTGGAATTACGGGATTTAGGTCTTTACGGAGTTACTAATGATCCTTCCTTTTGGAATTATGGATCAACACATCTGTGGAACTCAGACAATCCTTCCTATTGGAATTACGGGATCAAATCAATGATCCTTCCTTTCGGAATTATGGGATTTAGGTCTTTATGAAGTTACTAAAGATCCTTCCTTTTGGAATTATGGGATCAACACAGTTGTGGAACTCAGACAATCCTTCCTATTGGAATTACGGGATCAACACACGTTCTCGAGTACCGAAGTCACCGAATCTATTATGAACCGAGGTTTAAGGATGATACAATCCTACCACCTTCTCGATGACCGAATTTCACCGGATTCATTCTAAACCGAAGTTCAAGGATGATACAATCCTGCCACCTTCTCGATGACCGAAGTTCACCGGATCCATTCTAAACCGAAGTTCAAAGATGATGCAATCCTGCCACATTCTCAATGAAGTTCACCGGATCACTTCTGGACATATGTCCTAGGATGATACAATCCCTCTTCATTCTTGAGGACTGAGGTCTCCAGATCACTTTAGGGAAAGTGCCCAAGGATGATACAATCCCACTGCAACATCATTACTCCCCCTTTCAGGGAAGACCCTTTCAAACCACACCAAGCTTGTCTTGAAAGTATTCGAACTTCACTTGGGACAAAGGTTTCGTCAACACATAAGCAACCTGTTCATCAGTACTCACATACTGGAGCTTTATGGCTCTTTTCTGCATCATGTCTCGAATGAAGAAATACCTAATTTCTATGTGCTTTGATCTGTCATGGAACATAGGGTTCTTTGTCATCTTTATCTGGTTTTGGTTGTCACATAGAATTACGGTAGTGTCCAACTCTATATTGAATAATCCTGATAGCAAATTCCAAAGCCATATGGCTTCACAACTAGCAAAGCAAGCTGCTATATATTCTGCTTCGGCAGTGCTTAGAGAAACACTAGATTGCTTTCTGCTAAACCATGAAATCATAGCAGATCCCAGACTATAACAACCGCCTGATGTGCTTTTTCTGTCTGAGATACTTCCAGCACATTTTGCATCTATATATCCATATAATCTGTACTCATGGCTATTATCATAGTATAGCCCAAAGTCTATACTCCCTTTCAAATATCTCATCACATGTTTGGCGGCTACCAAGTGACTCGTCTAGGTTGAACTAGATATTGACTTAAAGTGTTCATAGCAAAACAAATGTCTGGTCTGGTATTTGTTAAGTACATCAATGACCCAATGATCTATCTATAGAGAGTCACATTCACTAACTATGATGAGTCATCAGTTAAAAAATTTAGGTTGGAATCCATGAGGGTGGCCAAGGCTTTGCATTCCAACATATTGAATCTTTTCAATATCTCTACTGCATACTTTCCATGGTTGAGAAAGATTCCCTCTGAAATTTGCCATACTTCTAGACCTAGGACATAGTGCATTAACCCAAGGTATTTCATCTCAAATTCTTCTACTAGTTTCTTCTTGCTTTCCTTAATTTGTTGCTCATTCCCTGTTAAGAATAAATCATCCACATATAGTAACAGGATGACAGGCTCATCTTTTACAACCTTTAGGTAAAGGTTAGGATCAACTTTACTTTTGGTAAAGCCCATGCTCGACAAGAAACCATCTATTCTTTCATACCAAGCTCGAGGAGCTTGTTTAAGACCATATAATCCTTCTTCAACTTGCATACGTGTGTATGTCTATCTTCAACTTCAAATCCTTGAGGTTGTTCTAAGCATACTTCTTCTTCGATCACTCCATTTAGGAAAGTTGTTTTCATATCCATATGGTGTAAATCCCACTTCATCATGGATGCAAGTGCTATGATAGTTCTAATCGAATTATACCGTGCTACTGGCACAAATGTCTCTTCATAATCAATTCCTTCTTTTTGAGAGAAACGTCTGGCTACAAATCTTTCTTTATATTTCTCGATAATTTCGTCAGCTGCATGCTTTACTTTGTATATCCATTTGGAGGATACTATACTCTTTCCTTCTGATCTGGGAACTATATCCCATACATCATTCTTAATTATTGACTGATATTCTTCAGTCATTTTTTCTACCCATTCTTTCTTCTGGATTGCTTCTTCAAAGTTTGTAGGTTCTTGATCTACAAGATCACACATCAAGGCTACATAGTTGGAGAAGGTCTTAGGTTTCTTTCTTTCCCTTGTGGAAACTTTGGCTCCAGGGGCTCCATACCTTTCTTCTTCTCATATAATTTCTCTTGTCCAAGAAGGCTTTCTCTTTCTTGTTATTTCCATTATGGGAGGTTCTTGAGGTTCTGCTATGTCATGTTCTTCAGGAGCTTCATCTTCAGGGATACATGTAGATTCTTTATTTCTAGGAGATGTCTCTTCTTCATACACTTCTTCATGTTGGCATTTCCTATATCTCTTGAGGGCTTCCTCTTCATCAAATGTCACATCTCGACTGATTTCCATGTGATGGAATCCAGGAATGTATATTTTGAATGCTTTGGATACCTCACAGTATCCAACAAATATCCCCTTCTTTTCAGATGGATCTAATTTGGTTCTTTTCTCTTTTGGTATATGAATATATACTGGACAACCAAATATCTTGAGGTGACTTACCTCAGGCTTCTTTCCTATGAATACCTCTTCTGGATTCTTGAACCCAAGAGCATTGTGGGATATTCTATTCTGTACAAACACAGCTGTTCTTGCCGCTTCTGCCCATAGATGCATTGGAAGATCTTGATCATAAATCATTGTTTTTACCTCCTCCATGATGGTTCTGTTCTTTCTTTCCGCAACCCCATTCTGTTGAGGATTGTAGGGAGTGGTTAGTTCCCTTTTGATTCTGGAGTCTTTGAAAAAGGCGTCAAACTCTTTTGAGGTATACTCTCCACCATTGTCCGATCGAAGTGTCTTTATTTTCTTATCTGAGAGATTCTCTATCAAGGCTTTGAACTCCTTGAATTTTTCAAACACTTCACTCTTTTCTTTCAAGAAGTATATCCAAGTCTTTCTTGAAAAGTCATCAATAAATGTGATATAATATTCAAAGCCACTTAAATATGTAGAAGACATTGGACCACATACATCTGAATGAATCAATTCCAACGTACCTTTTGTCTTTGTTTCACTTTTCAGAAATGGATTCTTGATGTTCTTTCCCTTTGCACATCCTTTGCAAATGCCTTCATGCTTGATCATCATGTCTGGTAATCCCGTCACTACTTTGTTCACATGAGGTAGAGCCTTGTAATTGATATGGGAAAGCCTTCTATGCCATAGTTCACTAGGGTCAGTTGATTCATGCACTAGGGATGTTTCTGAGTGCCCCTTTAGTTTATACAAGCCTCCTTCTTCACCAATAATGATTGCATCTTCAATATTCTTTCCTTTGGGCCACATGACTACTTGGCCATCTATGAAAGAAAATCTGAAAACGTTCTTATCTAAAGCTGAGATAGAAAGTAAATTCTTCTTTAGACCAGGTACATATAATACATCCTTCATTTTTAGGGGATTACCTGAATCAAGTTTGTAGCTTACTTCACCAACACCTTTGATCGGATATTGATAGTCATCTCCTAAGGATACCTTCTGAGGAGAGATCTTTTCTTCAAGTTTGGACAGAGTTTTCTTTTGTCCCGTCATGTGCTTTGAAGCACCACTATCAATAATCCAGGTGTCTTCTCCAGGAGTTATATATCCAGAGAGTGCAAAGAATAGCACATACTCTTCTGCATCTTCTTCTCTTTCTTGTTTTCTTGGGGGGCCTTCTTCTTCTTCTTCATCTGCTAGATGGGCATGGTGCCTTTTGTTGTTGTTGATCCTATTTCTATATTCTTGCCCCTTTTTAGGACAATTTTGGGCAATGTGTCCTATCTTGTTACAATGAAAACATTCAAAATCAGAATAGTCTTTAAAGGAAGGATTTTCTCTTACCCTTTGGATTCTTCTAGGAGGATGAGACTCCTTGAAATTTCTTCTCTTGAAGTTTGATTGGCCTCTTCTTCTTTTAGTGTGAGTGGCTAGGGCTTGATCATCTGCTTTTAGTAAGGATTCCCTATTTGCCACTCTAGTCTCCTCTTGAATGCAGTCTTCCCATACAATATCAAACTTCATGCTTTCTTTTCTGGCACACATCATCTGAATAAAAGACTCCCAGGGTCTAGTGAGAGCATTGAGAGCAGTCATGACCTTTTCATCTTCATCAAGATTATCTCCAATAGCTTATAGTTGCTCTTTGATCTAGTAAACCCTTGAAAAGTAGTCTTGGATGGATTCTCCATGACTTATTTTGATGCTCTTCAGTTGAGCTCTTAGATTCATCTTCCTGCTGATGTTTCTTCCCTCAAACATTTTGGAAAGGGCATCATACATTTCTTTTGGAGTCTTCTTGGATGACACTTGAGGAATCAAGTGATCCTTAATGGAGTCAGCAATAATTCTTTGTGCCCTAATCATATCCTTTCTGTGCTTCTCCTTGGATTCAGCTTCTTCAGGTTCTGACACTTCTTCTTTGACATACTTATCAAGATCATTCTCTTGAAGAATGAGACCAATCCCATATTTCCATGCTCGAAAATTCTCTATACCTTCTAGCTTGTCGTCAAGCTTAGTGCTTGAAGTCATCTTGCTAGAGAATTACAAAACAAATTGAAATTTTGTGGAATGAGAAACTGAACTTACCAGGAGATGTGCTTGAATGAGGTGAGTTTACTGATGCACTTGGATTGTAGAAATCTCAATCTTTCAAATCAGACGATTCAACTTTTGCAGAAATTCCTGTCACTATTTATGTGATATCTCCGCAATTGCTACCCCTCTGTGTCTGAAATTTCGTACTGAGGTAACCTCGTATGTCCCTGATCCAACACCATAGGTTTCATCAAAATTGGTTTCACCAATTTGTATTTATGATCCTTTTACCAAGGTGACCTGTTACAGGACTGTTCAGAACAGCGAAGTTGTACGGCCTACCACATGTCACTGTTTCATCTTCTGGTTCTGAACTTCGGACCACAGAAATTAAAGTCCGTGATTTTTTTGGAACATATTTAGGAATTCCATTTGGATATTTGTATCCCAAGCTACAGTAGTTCTCCCCAGGTGTCCTGTTTATGGATGAATTCTGGAAGAGGATGGAACCCTAACTTGGAGGGATCATATCTCCAAGAATATAGCGAATATGAGGCTGAATTTTGGACACAGTGTACATCAAAATTTAAATCTTCGGCCTCTACAATTTTCAGCTCTTGATCCTTCATCAATATCAGAATATAGAAAAATTATCAAAACTTAGCAGTTTTAGTATTTAGGGTTTTTCTAGCTCGGGGTCAAACTAGGGTTTGACTTTCCTAGAGTTTTACCCAACCAAAAATATTGATCCAGGTCTCTAAACTTCGATTTTGATGAGGAGAGAAATCCTATGCTGGGCTCACTCAAAAATTCCTCTTCTGCAAGAAGCCCTAATTTCCTGCACCGAAAACTGAAAATGCCTGGAATCGAATTCCGCTTTGACAAAAAGATGTGCCCTTCAATGGAGAGTCATCCTAGCCTTTTTTTGCTGATTGATTTTGGAGAGAGAACCAAAAAATAAGAAGCCCTAGATTCTGTAGCTGCACAATGTCTTCTTTCAGGGTGGCTCTGATACCATATTAAATTTTCATATGCTTAACTAAGACATTAGTATTTCATTTCATAACAAAAGCATATAAACAGGATCACTGAAAGATAGACAAGAAAAACCATACAAAAGGAACACAAAGATTTATCCTAGGAAAACCCTAAAGGGAAAAACCCAGCAAAAGCTTCCTCAATATAGATGTCCCCAAAAAGATAAAAGATAAAACTAGCAAGGAGATCAAAGCCTGATCCTCCTCCTTCTGCAGCTACTTCTCTTCTCTACTAATGCACTACACAATTGAGAGTGTGTGCTCGAATGAGGAGAGCTACACCTATATCTATATTCATCCATTCACTTCAATTAACTCATCTGACATGTAGGCTCAAGTTAATCATGTAGGCTCGAGTTACACATGTAGGCTCAAGTAACCACACTGGGGTGCTAATGACCCACCTTTACAATTAGAGGGGACAACCTCATGACTCTTATTAGTTCTTTTGATTAGAAGCATCGGGGTACAAGATAATACAAGTGGTTCTCCCAATAGGACCATCAGGGACCACAAAAGATACATATAGAATATTCTTTGAAGTTACAATATTTCAACAATTCTTGCATGGAGAGTACTCACATTCACTTGCAGAGGATAGTATCCTCTCTCGAGGATAGCAAGTATAACAATCTGTTCATGAGAGTGGTCCTAACCTATGTGGTATGGATTCTCTATGATGATTCCCCATGAACTACGTAGTATAGCACTCACTTGGGAGTTGTCCTAACCTGTGTGGTATGGATGTTCTACGATGGTTCGACATTGTGTATGCAGTCAAGATCTGCTTTGTAGACAATACTCTTACATGGTAGAGTATACCTACACGTGAGTGTAGATACCGTAGTATAATAACACTCACTTGTGAGTGGTACTAACCTGTGTGGTATGGATGGGCTACGATGATTCCTCACAGATTATAGGGCCATCACAGGGTGTGGTCGAGATCTACATTTAGTTGTAGATGATTCAGCTGATCGATTTCATGGATCATGCTGATGGAGGATTGCATTGTCCTTGGACTTATGTCCTAAAGTGATCGGGATTGATCATCCCACAAATAGATCATTTGTACAGCAGGTAGCGTGGTGGTGAAGGATCAAGTAGAGCAAAGTACAACAACAAAGGGTCAAGTAGATCGAAGTGCAGTTGCAAAGGATCAAGAAGGATCGAAGTGCTGTTGCAAAATGATCGAAAGGATCAAAATGTTGCTACAAGGGATCAAGAAGATCAAAAGGCTTATGTATAATATCAAAGTGTTGCTGCAAAGGATCGATAAGATCAAAGTGTTTCTGCAAAGGATTGAGAAGATCGAAGTGCTACTGCAAAGGATCGAGAAGATCAAAGTGCTGCTAGATTGAGAAGATCAAAGTGTTGTTGTAAAGGATCAAGAAGATCAAAGTGCTACTGCAAAGGATCAAATTAATACAAAGGATCAGAAGATCGAAGATCTTCTGAAAAGGATCTGAAGATTGAAGTACTACTACAGAGGATATAGAAGATCGAAGTGCTGCAAAGAAAGGATCAAGTGATCATGTGATGCAGAAGAGTAAATGTTCCAAGTTACTAATTGTGAAAAACTTCTTGTGACATATAGATTTATCGCCTCAATGTAATGTTGTAATTTTCTCTTTGTTCTCCTATATTCTAATGATGTTGTTAGTGGAATAACCTTATCATTAAGGGGAAGTGTTGAAATATTGTAACTTCAAAGGATATTCTAAATATATTTTACTGATGTAACCCAAGGGAGATGTTATTATTCCTCAAACAGGGTGTTATTGTATTTGGTCATCGTAGAGTCATGAGGTAAAGCCTCCACTTGTGTCGGGTCTTTAGTACCCTAATAAAGAATATAATATACTATTTTTGAGTATTCCTAGGTGAATTTAGCCCAAACAATTTATTGGGGCCAACTTGTCTAGTACAAAAGTCAATTGACACATCTATATAAATAGAGGAGTTGTGGTTCTTATTTGAACACACACTCACTCACTTGTGCATCGCATAGGAGAGAGAGAGAGAGAGAGAGAGAGAGAGGAGGAGAACAACCTTTTTTAGGGTTGTCTTTTATACATCTTATACAGAGGAAGTTTTTGCTAGGGTTTCTTCCCCTTGAGGGTTTCCCAGGATAAATGTTATGTCTATATTATGATTATGTTTCTATCAATGATTCTTGATATGCTGCTATGATTTTTGAATTGAATACTATTGAATCTATTCTAGCATAGGAAAACTTAACAACTTCCCCACTTTTATCCCATTATATAATCCATCATCTCTGCTCTCATCATCCCTCAACTTAGTATCATTTTTTACATTGCAACTTGACACCTTTTACTTGGAGGATACGTCTCCAAATTGTCCTTATCTTTCTCGCTTTCCTTGCACTATGCTTAGGTTTGTTCCTTGCACTTGGAACTAATTCTGCATGTCTTTGATAGTCGTCTTCTCACATTTAGAAAATTCTTCATGTTTTCCTTTAAGCTCATTAAAAATAGTAAGGAGGCCATGATTTGACTTTTTCGAGCTCATTAAGACTTTATAGGAAAGGTATGGAGTTACCTTTAAGCTCTCTTATGACTCCCTAAATATTACTATATTGTCGGGTTTCCTTGTCCCTCCAAACTCATTAAAATTTTGTGAAGGAACATCCACATAGGTATAAGTTTACCCCTTTTTCGTGCCATGTGTATTACTTACGAAAAAGGAATACTCTTGTTTTTTTTTAGTAGAAGAGTATCTTCGGGTATAGGTTTATCTCTTTTTTGGGACTGAAGGACTAAGCTTATAAAAAAGGAACCCGTTTGATCTTACTTTTCTCTTTTTCGTGCTCTGGTTTAAACTATGAAAAATATTCCAAGTGTTCTTTATGCAATTTGTCATGCTTTCTTAAACCCTAGGACAAAAGCATTGAGTGATCTTGTTGTTCTTCACACTGGCTAAAACTAAAGAGTTATTCTTTCCTTTGAAAAAGTGTCGATATGGTGATAGTTTAACCCTTTTCCAGACCTTGTCGACTAACTATGAAAAAGGAATACATTGGTTCGTCTGAGCTAAGATATTTCTCCTTTGGATTGGTTTATACTTTTTTCAGACTTTGGAGACTAAAATTACAAAAAAGTTACCCCCTAGAGTCTTCTTTGGCATTTTCAGACTCTGTAAATATTGTGAAAACTCCACTAAGCTTCCACTAATTCAGGCTCATAAAATTCATGAATCATTTCTTTATCAAGCATTCTTTTGTCTCTTCTTTGAGCTAGACAACAATGAAGAAAGTCCCAATTTTTATTTCTTGGACTTGTTAAACCTTTACAAGAAAGGGGGGAAGGGAATTTCATTCAAATGTCTTTTGTATCATGGTAGCAAGTATCGTATCCTTGAACAAAGCACTAGTTTTGAGTCTATCAATAGTTGGGTTCTAGTTTTTTACCTTAGCTTGATCTCAGATTTTTTACTCCTCTAGTTGGCTACTTTTCCAATTATATGGAGAATCTGTCAATGTCTCTTACATTGAAGATTTGTATCGTTGGTCCCTTGGTGTCAAAATTTTTCTTAAGTCACTTTTGTGTCATGCTCACTATTCAAGGATAAACCTTTTTCAGCCATTCTACAGTTGCATTGACCTTTTGTGTCGGACACTCCCTACTATCGGTTCATTACATCAAGTCTTCGACGGTCCTTGTTGCAAAACTTTGTACTAGTTCCATATCCAATTAGTCTCTGATTTACCTCGTTTTGGATGATGGAGGATGCCTTAATTCCTTCCTTCCAATGGATCTCTTCATCTCGACTTCAACACAACTTGCTCTGGGAACGTGATTTAGAGTTTATGAAAATACCTTGAGGATTGCAATCATCAGTGGAAATTTCCATCACTATTGGGTAGTGGGAATACCTTAATGTATCCTACTCGATGGAATCTTTAGGAATTTGAATTCAATAAAATTTACTAACACTTGTTAGAATGTACTAGGTACCTTGGGGACCATTTTCATAAATGGTATTTTCCCTCACGTTTGTTAACAGTTCTCATCAATGACAGGTAATCAAACAGTTTTCTCCATTTTTGACTTCATCTCCCTTATTCACATGGTTAGGATTCATACCTTTGGGCGGCTTGGATTGAATACCTTTGGCCAACACTAACATCATCCTCTTTTTCTATTTCCTGAGTTGCACAAGACCTTCTCACACTTTATATGACATTTTCTTAGACATAGATCCACCTTGTATTCTTGTGGCTATTATCAATTATTGAGCATGGATCCACCTTGTTCATTTGTGTCCATGACTCCTTTAGATTTTATATGGCACTTTTTTGCATATTGTGCGACCATGATAGTTACATCAATTATACACATGTTGGATACACATGTATATTTATGGTGATCATTTTCATATGGACATGTATGTCCCAGAGATCAGGTTTGTATGACATTTATCTCTCTTTCAGGTACCTCTGTTTGAGCCTACGATCTTGGATCCTTCGTCTCTTCAACTTCTCACCTCAGCTATTTCCTTTTTATAATGTATTTCGGATATCGTCTTCCCCCCTAACCTCATACATTAGGGGGCATCTATTATATCCCAAAATGACACTTCTTTGTTTATGGCGAATTTTACATGTTTTCATCGCATGACGACACTTCCAGGATGACACTTCATGAAAACTCATGGTAGTCAATTAAAATACACATGTAATGGAGGATCCATATCTAGATTTATGTAACTCCATTTAACCTCTTATCTATACCATTACAAAGGAATCAAATGAACGAAAAACTTTCTAGAATACACCAACCCCTAAAAATGCTTTAAAATACCTTAAACAATAGAGTTTTTCACCCACTTGTGAGTTTTTCCTAAGAAAACCCGCATGTCACTCACCCATTTTCTTAAGTAAACCCGTGGGTATAGCCTAAAGTGGAAAAAAATATATAAAACATGAAAAATCTCAAATTTGGGGTGGTTTGGGTGGTTTTGGAACTGCTCCTTCAATTGTAACCGACCCCTATTCAACCTTAACTCCTCAAAATACTATATAAGAGATGGAGATGGGTCCATGAAAGGGGACTTAGCCTTTGAAATGATATTTTGTGCAGAGCTTGGAGGTTTAAATTCATGGAGAAAAGAAGCAGGAGATCCTGATGAAAGGTTTCACGAGGTGCCTTGCATGAAGAGAAGGTATATATTGTACTTCTTCTTCTGATTAATAAATATTTAATGATATTCCCTTTCCAAATCGTTGTCTAATGGATGTTATATTTCTGTTTATGATTACATGCTTATGATTATCAGATTAGGTTTTCATGTTATCTAGATTATCATTGCTGCATATGTGGTCAAATTCGGTTTGAGAAAGGGTGAATCTTGTTTTGTAGGTCTCTTGGATTGAAGAGAAACAGGAGTAAGAGGAAGGCTAGAGGAAGCTTTGACCATCCTTCGGTATATAAGGTATGAATCTTTCTTACCTTTGAAACCTTTCTTGTATTTTCTTGCAGAACTTTATACATCATCCTTTATACCCCTAGTATGTTGGTGGCCTCTTAACCCCCAGCCATAGGAACACTTTCCCTAACAACAATAATTCCACTTGATAAATCATTAGCACCATTGCAATAAACATCACGAATTGTTTTGTATGGTTCCATTCAATTTGTCACCCCTAGAACTTCATCTAACAATCAATTTTCAGTTATTCCTCAAGCTATAATCAACTAATGTCAATATTGATTATTAGTTGATTCCCCTAATGTCAATGTAAGGGGAGTGATTCCCCTTACACTTATGACATCTATGACACCAATGATTGAGATTCTATGATAGTTATAACAAAAGTCAGATATGAAGGCTGAAATCTGACATATCTGACATATCAGGTCGAAACAGAGCATCCAATAGAGCTCTCATGTGATTTGAAGAAGCCCAATGGGTTCCTACTCAATTTAGGAGAAGATGGAAGGTGAAGAGAGAGGCCACATGGCATAGCATGAGCAGCCACACCAATTCGAATTGGATTTGGTTTATGGATGTATTTGGAAGTTTAGGATACCATTAATTTATATAAAATTCATGGATAATCCATGACAAGGATCTTTTTTATCAGTTGTGAAATTTGTTGTTGTGAAGAGAAAGAGCTAGTGAGTGACTAGTTCATGCTTGAGCCAATTTCGAGGTTGAAATATTCCCATCCTAATTGGTTATTGGAGAGGCCAATCAGGTATTTAAAGGATATTCAATTAATTTATAATATACAGGTGCAGCTATAGAATCTCGTGGAAGCTTCAATATTCATCTCATCTCACATTCTTTCACCATATTTCAGCCCAATGGAGTGAGGTGCACTTGGTGAGCCATTTATCTTTTTGAGGGAGCTCCCCTTTCTCCAGAATTTTGTATTCTGATGTAAATAATCTGATATATCTTCTCAGAAATTTATCAGGTCGAAATTCCAAGCGATTTTATGTATTATTAATAAGTAATAAAGAAACAGTGCCATTTCCCAGTTCTATGTTGCAAACTCTTATAATATTGGTATATTTGAATGGTTGTGTACAATATTTATTATTAATGCATGAATGGAATTTAATTGAATAATTTTTAGGTTTCATATTCATTAGCTGATATTTTGTGGCCATTGGGTCGAATTCCATAACCATTGGATTAAATTGCATCTCATTTCCCCAAGGGTTCAAAACTAGTTTTTATATATCTGATTGAAGGAAGTGATAATAACCATGGGAGTTCGATTGGTTCAGAATATGAGTCCCTTTTTATGTCTTATACACATCCCCTACCTCAATTTTATAATTTTAGTGGGATTATGTACATTTGGGAGGCAATTCCAGCAATTACCTAGGGGGGATTTGAGCCCCAAAATTGCTAGTTAAAGCATCTATCTTATTCAGAATTTTATATAGACTTTAAGAAGTAATTGGAATTCCATAATACATCCCTGAAAATTATAATTGAGTTATTATATCACTCATACACCTTCTAGTACAATTCGGGAGCATTTGGAGCTATTTGGAGTCATCTACCATTGGGGGTTGGAACCTCAAAACTACTAGTAAATTCATGGAGTTCTCTTGAATACATATTCGAACCAAAAACCACATATGATGCTGAAAATATAATTTAATTAATGTTTTATAACAGAGAGAAGTATGATACCCACCATTAGTGAATTTTGTATAGTGCTCGGAAGAGATTTGTTCCAGGACCTAGGGGGGATTTTCACATCCCAATTTGACTAGTCTTGTCCCGAAACTTATTCCATTGCAAATTTAAGACCATGGTTGGGTATATCAGTTGATTATATGGCTTATATATGTGCTCATATGTCCCATAAACCCTCGGGACCTTCCTCCCCAATTTTTAAAGCAATTGGAGGAATTTTGGGATCAATTGAATCCATTTAACTAGAGTTGTAAGAAGTTGAATTTGAGTACATTGTGAAATAATTGAAGAATTGGTATTTTGATAAAATTTCCAAAAAGGGGACATTAAAGTGGTATCATAGCATGGTCTTGGAACCTATTGAAGTTATGGATGGTATATATGAATTGAAGAAATTCATTAAGTCAAGTGGTGAGGATATGACCAGGCAGGTTAAGCAAGCATTCGAATTGATGGCTAGACAATTTATGGGTAGTAGAATTTTCCATCATGAAGAGACACATAAGACCATCCATTTTGAAAACCTTAATTATTGGTTGAAGGAATTTATGAAAAATAATTCAAATAAGAACTCATTAAGGAATAATCATCAATACATAAGTAAGGAGGAGACCAAGGAGCTACAAATTTCTATGGGTGGTGAAGAAGAAAAATAGTTATATCAAGAGGATCAAAATTCACTCCCAAATGAATTTGAAAAACATTATGAAACATCACATGATAAGGAAGAACATTACCTTGAAACTATTGAATATCATTCTGAAACAAATTCTACTATGGACATGGACCAAATGGAATCTACTGATGGATGTTTGAACTATGAAGGAGTACACAATGATGGGTGCTCATAACTCTATGTTGGTGACATAGAGATCAGATTTGAAAATGTTTCTGCAATCCAAATTTCTCATGAGCATTAAGATGAATACCTTGTAGCAGAAAATTAAGAACCAAGATCAACTTCCCCATCACCACTTGAGCTTCAAGGAGTTGATCAAATCCAGAATGAAGAAGAAGAGGAGGTTCACTCCCATGAACCATACTTCATTTAAGGATAATTGAATATGAGTGAAAGGTATATCCAAGAATCCATTAGCATATTCCATGACACTCAAGCATTGGTATCAAATTCTTGTTGGAGATCCACCTCCTTGGAGGAGCCACCATTCCTTGAAGACATGGAGAAGATTCAAAGAGAAATGTGCAACATCGAAGATTGTCAAATGGTAGATTGTTTGGAGGATTCTCATGACATGGAGGATCATGAGAGATGTGGAAATTTGAATGTGCTTGATGTGTTTTAATTTTAACTTGAATAGATTCAAACACTTGATGTGGTGGAAGAGGAACTTGAATTGTCTCTTGATGAAGGTTATGAAAATTTTAAAGAAGAGCATGATTCATCTACATTGTAACCAATCTATGACAAAGGTTTCACACTTTTGAAAGAGATGCATGATACTACCCATATGGATCCTTACCATGATGAAACCTCTGCACTTTTTTATCATTTGGGTGAGTTATTTCATTCTCCTACATCCTACAATTCCGTATTTTGCAGCATTCATCCTAATGAAGTATGGGTGAAAGGTTTCTTTTTTATGGTGGCACATGAAGAGTATGTACATTCTATTTATCCTTTTGATGGTGGAATTATTAGAGCATAATATTATTTGAATTTGCATCAGAATCCTTATTTACATTATTATTATACACATCTCCATGGGCGCACCTATGATGTTCACTTGAGTCACTTGGAGACTCATGATTTTCGTTGCTCCTTTCATAGTCTATTTGAAGTTGGAGGCACTTCATCCCACACTTAGGTGAAGAGTTATATTATTGGAAAAAACATCCTCTGATGTTACATGATGACATACATATTCATGAGTATATTGATGAGACTTCTTTGAGCCACTTGAAGTCTTCATGTTTTCCTTGCTCCTTATTTTTCTCATATTTTGGTGGAGGTTATCCGTTCACTTATTGGATGAAAGAACACATGGGTGATTATATTGATGCACATTACGTATCATTTGGAGCACATTATTATTCAAATTTGCAATAGCCTTCCGTGTTACCTTCTGATGATGCACATCTACATGATGCACCTATGAGATGCATTTGAGTCACTTGAGGACTCATGGTTTTTATTGCTCAACACTTGGTTCATTTGATGTTGGAGAAACTTCATCCAACACCGGGGTGAATATATTTATGATGAGAGAAAAATTTTGTTACCAGCCACATACAATATTATATATTTATGATTCACTCATTCATGGATGTATGGGTGAGACTTCGTTGAGTCATTTGAGGTCTCCTTGTTTTTCTTGCTCATTATTTGGTTCAGATTTGAGTGGAGATTGTTCATTCACTTCTTGGATGAAAGAATACATGGATGAATATTTTGATGCATATCACATCCTTTTGGAACAGAATTATAGGACACTGGATCCTCACCTATGTCATTGGAGCATATTTGATTGGTCACTTGAAGCATTTATGCACTTGGGAAATGGTAGTCTACTCACTGGGAGGTATGAGCACTTTCATGATTTTTTGGTGAGGCACCTCCTTGATGTACATTTTTATTATATTGTTATATAATTTGATGATATATATTATGTACTCATGATTTTTGGAATAATGCATACAATAAAATGGGATCTAGGAACTATATTTCCAAATGGTAGGGGTTGGAGAGCACTCTTAATTGTTGGAGTGCAATGCAAGCAATGGGACCCTGGGATAGTATTTAGTCCCATTGATTTCAAATTCTTTAGGAAACAAGAAGTATGGGAGAGATATTCCCCACTTAATAAGGTGATGTTAATCATATTAGTGCAGCAGAAATCATGGTGGTTCCTCTCTAAAATATTCATGGAATCCCTAGGACTCAAAGTGAGCAGCTCAATGGCCACTTCAAAGAATCATACAGAAAGCAAGTTCTTCAACAACCATGTTTGAAATTTCTTGAGGAAAAAAAATATTTGGAAGGGGGGATTTGTAATGTCCCAAAATTTTGCATTGGTTCATAATGGAAAAATCACACTTTCCATATTCATGAAAGTTGTCAAATTGATGCTAGAGGTCAAATAATTGCCAAGGAGGAAAATCACTAGTTTCCTAGGTTGGGGGTGGAAGCTTTGAGATTTGGAATAACAAGGACAATAAATGATGTTTGAAAATTATACTAGCATAAATATTTAATAAAGGATATAAATAAATAAATACAAGGGAAAATCAAAGTGGCAAGTGATCATGATGAAACATGGAGGATGTGGGACCCACACTAGCTAGAATTCTTATGTTAAATGGAATCCACCTCTTGCAATCCAAAATATATGGAAAACATAATGTTTTAGATGGATTATAAGTTCAATATACTTGTAGATATACTTCATAGGTCTAATTTTGGATGAAGGGTAACTTACATGAGCAAGGAAAGGCCAAATGGGGATTTTCATGGACACTTGGCTAGATTCCCCTTACACTTATGACATCTATGACACCAATGATGGAGATTCTATGAAAGATATGACACAAGTCATATATAAATGCTGAAATATGAAATATCTAACATATCAGGTATAAATATAGCATCCAATAGATCTCTCATGTGATTTGGGTAATCCCAATGGGTTCCTACTCAATTTAGGAGAAGATGGAAGGTGAAGAGAGCTCGGCCACATGGCATAGCATAAGAATCCACACCAATTCGACTTGGATTTGGTTTATGGATGTATTTGGAAGTTTAGGAGATCATTAATGTTTATAAAATTCAGGGAGAATCCATGAGAAGGATATTTTTTATCAATTGTGAAATTTGTTGTTGTGAAGAGAGAGAGAGCTAGTGAGTGACTAGTTCATGCTTGATCCAATTTCTAGGGTGAAAGATTCCCATACTAATTGGTGATTGGATAGGCCACTCATGTATTTAAATTAGCTTCAATGGATTTATAATATACAGGTGCAGATACATAATCTCATGGACACTTCAGGATTCAGCTCATTCCCCCTCCCATCTCACATTCTTTCACCAAATTTCAGCTCGGTGGAGTGAGGTGCACTTGGTGAGCCATTTATCTTTATGAGGGAGCTAATATTTCTCCATAATTTTGTATTTTGATGTAAATACTCTCCTATCTCTGTTAATAAATTTATCAGGTCGAAATTCCAAGATATTTTATGTATTATTGATCAATAATAAAGAAACGGTGCCATTTCCCACTTCCTTGTTGCAAACTCTTATAATATTGGTAGATTTGAATGGATGTATAAAATATTGATTATTAATGAATGAATTGAATGTAACTGAAGAATATTTGAGGTTTCATATTCATTAATTGATATTTTTTTTCCATTGTGTCGAATTCCATAACCATTGGATTAAATTGCATCTCATTTCCCCAAGGGTTCAAAACTAGATTTTATATATTTGATTGAAGGAAGTGATAATAACCATGGGAATTCAATTGTTTCAGAATATTAGTCCCTTTTTATTTCCTATACACATCCCATTCCTCAATTTGATAATTCAAGTAGGTTTCTATACATTTGGGAGGCCATTCCGACAATTACCCGAGGGGGATTTGATGCCCAAAATTGCTAGTTAAAGAATCTATCTTATTCAGAATTTTATATAGAATTTCAGAAGTAATTGGAAGGAAAAAATACATCCCTGAACATTATAATCTATTTATTATATCACTCATACACCTTATGGTACAATTCGGGAGCATTTGGAGCTATTTGGAGTCATCTACCATTGGGGGTTTGAACCTAAAAACTACTAGTAAATTCATGGAGTTATATTGAATACCTATTCGACCCCAAAAACACATATTATGATGAAAATATAATTTAATTAATTTCTGATAACAAATACAAGTATCATACCCACCATTAGTGAAGGTTGTACAATGCTTGGAAGATATTTGTTCGAGGACCCAAGGGGGATTTCCACCTCCCAAATTGACTAGTCTTGTCCTGAAAATTCTTACCTTGAAAATTTCAGACCATGGTTTGGTATATAAGTTGATTATATGTCTGATATATGTGATCATATGTCCCATAACCCCTCAAGAGCTTCCTCCCCAACTTTTAAAGCAATTGGAGGAATTTTGGGATCAATTGAATCCATTTAACTAGAGTTGTAAGAAGTTAAATTTGAGTACATTGTGAAATAATTAAAGAATTGGTATTTTGATAAAATTTCCAAAAATGGGACATTACATAATCCCCCATGGGTATGCACACCATTACAACCTCCTCTTCATTTTGACACCCATGTTTCTACCCCTATTAGCCTCAACATTTTGATAATTAATTGTCTCGCCAAGAAAACCAGATTCATCTTCTTGTTTCATATCGATGAACACCTGTTAAAATTCCCCAGCACATTTTACAGTTATGATTCACTTATGGCCTCTTATCCCCATGACGATCAATAAACCATATTATTTCATTTTCTTTTCATAAACCATTGAGAAGACCACCAATGGGTCCTACCCTCTATATGCACCACCATTATTTGATCATCCCTGCAAAGAAGCTTTGCATGGAATTTATTCATTGGGCACTTGTCTTCTCATTTCTACAAACCATCCACAAAATTCTTTCATTTCTTTGCAAAAAAATATTCCCCGATTCACTCAAAACATGGTAACCACATCATATCAACTTATTATTTTGGAAGCACCCCATGACCACCCTTGATTGGTGTATTTATGTGAACTACCCACCAACACCTTCAGTCTTTCTTTTGTCATACAAATCCACCCTACTCTCATTAATATTAATTTGAAAAATATCATAGCATGACCAATTTGCAATGTTTATCCCCATTACAACATGCAAATTTGTTTGAATAATGTTTTCATACACTAACCACCTAGTTTACTTCGATCAAGGGAACTCATGATCCCCATGCTTATCAGCCTATCTTGTTTACCTTCTATCACTATCCAAGTTTATTGCAAAATGTTCTTGGTTCTCACGATAATACCACTATATTACCATCATCTTTAACTCTCAACGATGCCAGCTCATTTCTTCTAAGAGTTATGGTAGCAATGATTGTACACTGGTTTCCATTCTCATCAAAGTAAGGGTTAACCTTGGACTGAGAAGAGAGATTCAACAATGCTATTTTCCTTAATAGTCTCCCCTATGTTCTACACTAGATAATTTATCGCATTAGGGATATTTGTATGTTCTAGTGATTGGATTGTTTGTAGTTATGATTGAATACATTTTTCTATATGACATAATAAGGTTTCCCACCAATGACATTCATTATTATCCAGATACCCTGTCCTAGTGGGTTGTTCAGTAATTTTGGGATTAAAGTTGACTTCATCCCTACATTAACAATTTATAATGAATACCCTTAGCCTCCTCCTCTTATTGTAATTCAATTTGACAGAATTTCTCCAGTATATGGATGCCTACCTCATTGTTATAAAACCATATTTTTTGTGTATCACATATCAATTATTCACTTCAATTATGATACCTACATTCCCCCAATGGGAATTCCTTTACTCAACAATTCCTCTATTACTATAATAGTTCATAATATCAACATGAGGTCATGAAGAAATGATGTATTTTAGGAATATGGGTCCTTCCTAACCACACACACCAAGGGGAATCTATTATCACATAAATCTTGCACACATGTGAAATTTCGACAATTATTGCCGAAAGACATCATAAACATACAACATGTAGCTCATTAGCATCATCCTAATCAAATTCAACATAATAAATGAAAATTAGAATAGAATAATACTTACTTTAGTATAACCATGTGGATTTTATAAAGGAAACCCACATGGATCCATGCAAGTAAAGAATTTAAATTTTAAAATGTACAATAAAATATACTTTTAACTCTCTGTGGCACATTCAAGTCTCACAACCACATTCTGGTGCCAAAAATTCCAATTGGTCTCCTTCACCACGTGCTTGTAAAATTTCAATATCCTCGTACACGTACCTTAAATACCACTTTAGGAGGTGGATAATTTAAATGGAGAACTAGATGTTTGAGCTCTAGCCTATAAAAGGAAGCCATGATCATGAGTTTCATATGATAAATATCTAGAAATGTTACGTTGCAAGAATTAATTTGTGAGATCATCTTTCATACTCCTTCTTATCATTATTTGTAATTTCAAATATCCCTTGACTTTTCCCTCAAGAAACAAGTGTTTATCCTCATCATTCCAAGTTAGTTAGAAAACAATTTGAGAGAGTTCAAAAGGACCCATCCCAAATGGGAGTGTTGGATACCCTTGGAGCTACATTATTCTAGGTAGCACCATTTTTATACAATATTTTCCTTTGGAGGATACTAGTTGGTTCAATCTAACTCATTCTCTTTATTTTATGTAATTTTAGAACTTGATCATCTATTTATTTCACTATTATTTTTTGAGTTGGTTTTAGCTTGTTAGATTTTAGTATTATTAATCATCACTCGCATCATTTTCTTGGTTAAAACCTGCATGGAGAGGAGGAATTACTCACCGCTGTGAAATTTTTCCCAAAATAGTTTCCATTGACTTCTCATTAGAGGGTCATTTCTTATCGACTATGACACATTTCTATAAAACATTTACCTAGATTTAGTAGCACCATATTCCCATTTTCATAATTGGTAGGTTACCTTGTTCTCAAGAGATGACACTTCATTATTGATCAATGACTAGGTGGATTCCCATGTGCTCCATAGTAATACCTTTCATCATGGAATGGGATTGATTCTATACCATGGATTCTTTTTTCATCAGTGGCAGAATACCTCACTGTTATCGGTAATTTTCATTATTAGTTATTGTTTAGAGGGTATTTTTCATGTCCTAGTTACATTTGGTGCATGCGATAAGCGTACTCAGTGCTTTGTTTGTGTAAAACGTTGTCCAATATTTTTCAACCTAAATTATGTTCTTGATTCCTACTCATGTTGTTTGATGGAGAATTCCCTAATACCTCCTTCCACTGTATATATTTGCATCAACAAAAACTCATTTATTATTGGATTGATATTTAGAGCCATTTTCAGTACCTTAGGGATTTTAGTCATCAATGGAAGGATACCTCACTATTTACAGTGCGATTTCATCAATTTCTCCTTCTTAATATATTATAATAAGTGTTTGGTATCAGCTAATGTACTCACACTTCTTGAATTGTACTAGTGCACATTGAAACCCATTATCATTATCAATTTTTTATCTCATGTTTATTAATGGTATACATTAATGATTGGTAATGAATTAGTTTGTCCCATGTTAACCTTCATATCATATATTCACATGGTGTAGATTTATACAAATTAATGGGTTGGATTGAATACCTTGGGACTTTAAGTATCATTCTCCCTTTTTGTTGTTGTTTTAGTTTCTCAAGAACATACTACACAATTTATGACATTGGTAATTTTAGGAGAAACCATTTTGTACTTCTTTTTTTTCTAGTTTTTCTCCTTATATACATTAATACATAATCCACTTTGTACTTATTAATGGCTATGATATATTTTGAACATGAATCCACCATGTATCTTTTTTGTGGCCATGATTTTTCATTCTATATACTTTATAGAACAACAATGTACTTGATTTGATGGCCATTATTTTTCACACCTAAGAATGGGTATGAACGACTCGAGGAAGAGAGTAATATGGTACCTTGGTTGTTTATCGCGAATAATTTTCTGATATGTAGTCCATGGGATTCTACTTTGTTCCACTTGGTAGCTTCCTCTATAGTATTATAATGTATTTCATCCATTATATTCTATTTTAACCTACACCTTAGGAGGGAATCTATTATAGCATTATTTGATAACCTTGATTCATCTAATGAATGTATGGCCTTAATATCAATAATTTCTAATCAGTCTATAGAAATATTTTAAAATCAATACTTTTCTACCCATGTTCTCTTCCCCTCAAGTAAAAGTGGTATATATCCACTTTATCTTAATGCAAGGTGTGTATGCCTTGGAAAATGTGAAAAAATATTAGTTACAGATTAGTTGCATGTTTATCATTGGTAATTATGTGTCCTACATAGTTATTGAATCATTATTGTGACTAAACTTATAAACTAAGTCTCAAAAGTATCAATAAGACTCATTTGTTAGCAAAAGAGACTAACCCAAAGTGAACCCTTATGTTGAAGCATGGATTTGTGGAATAAGTCTTAAGTTTTATGACCTTCTTGTTACATAAATCCTTCTTTTTGAGTTATTGATTCTTAATTTATTTGGAATATATTTTTAAGATTTCTATATTCCTCAATGCTTTGCTTGGTGACAAGTTCGAGTCCATAGGTTGTCATTAATGGCATAGGATTGGAGGACCCCATATGATGGTTATGAAACGTGACGACAATAGAATATCAAGCACATCTGTAATATATTTTATCATCAATAAAATTAATAAATATCTTCTTCCTTCCCCCTCTACCAAATACAATTGTTCTTACTTTATTAATAATTTCAATTCATATTTGGGTGAGTAAATTAATTTTCCTAACTAAGTTAGTTAAATTAGTTGTTTTGATATTTTATTTCTTTGTAACCAATTGTGTTAAGAAATGTTGTGTTTTGTCCACAGGTTCCATAGTTTGGATTGAATTAATGGTGATCATATACAGATCAACATGTCAAATTCTTATCAAGAAAATAGCTGAAATAAGTTGCCTATTTTATACAACCAAAAGTTATTTATTGCAAGTAATGAAATTCTAATTTTAGGAAAATAATTATGGTGTTCTTTGAGTCGATCTAGTATAGTTTGACACTAACTATTTGGGAAATTTTGTCTCTAGCATTAGGGATCTATTTTAGGAATTTATTCATAGAACCAAGAAAAATGGACCGTGTACTCAACTTCTTACCAGGGGGGGAATCGGTGCCAATTGAGAATGTTCTCGATAATTCTAGGTTTGATAGAGATCTTGATGGGTTTTTTTTTTGAAATTTTATCTAAATTACCTTTTGCAAACACGTCCTATGTAAGAATAGGGAATTAGAACCAATCAAGATATCCTAGATGTACAAGGATTTAGGTTCAACTTCCATATTCTCAAGATTTATTAAAAGAGATTTGCAACGATACATATAAATCCAAGGTAATTTCATATGTGACAATGCTTCTATGATGGCTTCATTTTAAGGAAAAAATGTGTCTAAGGATTCAATCAAAGGAAGAGAATTGATATCCCAAAAGTGTGAGAATTACTAATTGTACACCTCCTATAGGAGTATATTTGACCAATGTCTATGGAATCCATCTATATGGATTGATAATACATTTCAAATGTAGATAAATACATACTTCATATCATAGTTCTAGACAATCTCGGTAGCACCCAAGGATCCTTTTCCACGGTCATGATGGGGACAAAAGTTGCGGTGAAAATGGGAAAACTATTGATCTAGAAAATTGATGGGGGTAGAGTAAAACTAGCCAAAAGAGATTAATATTTAAACATCACCACGCTGATGACATATCGAGTTTCTTTAAAATCACCAATAAACATAATATCCAACTCTTAGTTTGTTCTAGAATCGAGTGTATAGTAATATAACTAATAGATGGAAATGCTTTTTCCTTCATGAAGAAAACCAATAACCCTAAAGATAGAAGATATGACAGCCATGATCACATATGACCAACTATATCCAAAAATAAGATTATAGTCAAGTGGTCCATCAACCACCTCTACTTCTAATGAGGTAGTATCTCCCCCAAATTACTAGAAAGGGTAAGATTATTTTGCGTGGTTTAGAAGAGATACCATCAAAATATTTCCATAGTGCTAGGACAATGAGTTATATCTCGGAATCCCAAAACTCACTAGCAAGCTAATGACATGATGTAGGTATAGGCTGCTTCATCAATTACACATAGAAATATGTTCATCCCTCATGATTATACTTGAATGTGAAACATTATAAGGCGTGGTAGCCTTGAATGTTTTTGGTTGATATTAATTGTGAATAAACAAGAAACTATAGAGTAGATTCCACCAATGACCTTAAATAATTCTTGTCATTATGGTGGGTATATTTGTAGCATTTCCAAGGTTGACAACATGCAAGGGGAATGAGAAACATATTCGGATATTATAGTTGTGTGTTTCTCAAGTATTGGGGTTATGTGTTATTTGAAAGCAATGTTCCTTTAGGAACTCTAGGAAAATGGTCATTAGGTAGTCTCCCAATATGAAGAGAACCACCTGGATGAGGTGGAGAAGAATAATTATTTAAAGGTACGCCATTCATATTATCATAATCTTGGGTTCTAGTCTAAAGGTTTAAATCTTGATCACACATAAATATGTTCACAGTTGAGGTATTTCCCCCCTATGGGGGGTTTCCCTTGTTTCCCCATTCCAGGGCTATAGGAAAATGTTGAGTGAGGACAATGAGATATTGTGAAACCCCATGTTGGCTCAAGTAATGATGAATTTTTTCCAACTTGGAACATTCATATGTAGGGTTGTCTTCGGAAAATATTTTACATGGGAATTTGAGTTTTTTTTTTACCCCAAACATTAGAATTAGCCTTTGAGTTTCCTATTTGTTTATAGTAAACCACTATTACATGTGGGCCCTTCATTAGACAACCATTATTACATATACATTAACTTCATTATGTATACATTAAGTTCATTACATATACATTTAACCCCACATATGCCCCCCTTTTGGTCATTTGGTCATATCATATGCATTTAACCCCATATATGGCCCCCTTGAGTCATAATACTTATAATCATTACTATATTATCTAAATAATGTGACACAACTAGACTAAGTAATATTACTAAGGGTTTATTTATTCATGAATGTATAAGAGTGAGTTACACTTGAATGAATAGTGACTTTCATAAGTATATAAGAGAACCATGTATGTTGGACTAAATTTCAATCACAACAACCATGTCGTATGATCCCCGTATGTCCTTTCGTCTCACCATAATTCTTCAAATTATTCCTTCCCCTATCTGTGGATTGAATATTCCATTACTTTGACTATAGAGGAGCCCCCTTATTATATGCCAATGCATACCTAATATGAATTTTAACCAACAATATTTGTAGGGGGATTGTGATAGATCCCAATGAACACCAATAAATAATTTTTAAATGGGATTTAGTTGAATCAACCAATAATCAAGTTGAAGCATTGTCTCTTTATCAAGGGCTCAAGATCCTGGACCCAAGGTTGATAAAAAAAATGATAGTCATTGGAGACTCAACAATCATTATAAGATACATGTACTATTCATCCACCATGTATGATTGTAATTTGAGAAGGCTCATATTGAGAATTCATATAGAGGTGAGATGGTTTGACTCAATTGATTATTAGCATGCCTTTGGAGCTTAAAATCATCAACCAAACCATTTGGTTAATGAGGTCTCTCATCTAGACGTGGGAAAACTTATAGAAAAATTTGGGATCTATACTTCATATATCACTTAACATAATTATTTTTCCAATCCAAGTTTTGTTAAGTGCTCCATAAATAATTACAAGTGGCACTATAAATTTAAGAAGGAAGGATGTGACTTAATTCTTTTGAAGAACTTAGTACACTTGCACACTTTAAGGTTGATGGTGGAGCAACCTATTATGTTATATATTATGAAGGTGAAGGATGAAAGTAGGAGGATCATGGAGGATAGTGTTATAGTTTACCTCTCTAGTTCAAGTCATGATTTGAAGCTTATAGAGTACCATTACACATAATATTTGTATGTCTGGGTCTCAAAGATTGTTTGCAATAATTTAACATGGGAAAGTTTTTAAAAGTTGACATGGGCCTATATCGGGCGTGAATTCATTCAATCCCCAAGTACAACCTAGAATCTTGAGTGATTGGTCACACTATTATCAAATGAGAGATAAGTGACCAGGCGACCAAAAAATGTGGTCACCATGGTTTTTCAAGGGATAAACGACCAGATTTGAGCAATTTTAAGTGATCCAACTAAAATGACCAAGATAAACGACCAATGTGGTCATAGGATAAAATATACGACTAGATAATAAGTAACTAAACTAAAAATGACTAAATAACAATAACATTAAGAATATGAATCGGTTTCTTATTTAGTCATTTTTAGTTGTGTCACTCCGACAAAGTAAAACAACAATTTTGACAATGAGTTTGTAAAATTTACTAAATTTTAGCACTGCAAATGGATTTGGACACCCATTAGAATGGAAAGGGGTCTCTGAATTCATCTGCAACGCTAAAATTTAGTAAATTGTAACATTGTAGATGGATTCAAAGACATGAATGATCATGTAAATTGTGTCACTCGATGGAAAATATGAAAAATTGTAATCTTGACAATAAATTTGAACAAGTTTACTAAATTTTAACACTGCAAATGGATTCAGAGACCCCCTTATCCATTTGCGGTGTTAAAATTTAGTAATTTGTAGACCTCGTCATGTGTGGACACCACAACAACACTAACTCAAGAGATAGAAACAACCACCACAATAATTTATCAACCCACCATGCCCAACCAATAAGCGACCCAACATAATGATTTTGTATATATACATTTGCTATGGAAATAACTATGCAAATACACATATATACATTTGTTTTTTAGATGTTTTGTAAATAAATAATATTAATTATTAGGTTTTTTGATATATATATATATATATATATATATATATATATATATAAAGTTTGGAAATTTATTATAATATGTAAAATAAAATAAAAAACACAAAATTTAAAAAACAAAACATATCAATTAAACAAAAACAAATCTTCATTCTGCAAAACCACACCATAATGCATATAACAATTGGACAATTTGGGTTTTGGAGCCAACATGAAGTAGAGGGGAGTTGGATTCCAAATTTGAAATTTCCCATCCAATCCATATCATTTATTGATATTGGTGAATAATAGAGCAAAAGAATTGGTGGAAGGCACCAGAAGGAAGAGGGATATAGAGATGGAGCTATATAGTTGAGTCGAATCTTGGATATTTGTCACCCTTCCCTCTAGGCATAGAAATGTTGTGGAGTTCGTGTCATTATGTTCATCTCATCGTAGTGGTCACATTCATATTTTGTTTGAACAAAATCGTCATCATTTGACCCTCTCAACCTAAATTTGTTAAAGTTTCGGTAAGTTCATATATTTTGCATCATGTTATCCAAAAAATTTCAATTCACAACCTCCATTAATTCTCCATATGCATCCATTTATCAATATGGTTCTCCTTGTACTTGAGTTTATAAAGTTCTAAAGTCCCCTAGGGTCCCTTCCCTGCCAAAAATCCCCAATATCATCCATTTTGAAAAGAAAAAAAAATCCTCCCTTTCTTAATATATATATCATTCCTCCCCCTACATATATTATATCTAAATTAATATATAGTTTATAGTTTAATAATATCTAAGTTAATGTATAGTATTATAGTAGATTAATAATATGTTATATAATATAATATAGTATAATATAATATATATAGTTATTATATATATAGCTAGTATACTATATAATATGTAATGTTAAAATAATATAGTTATTATATGTAATATATTAAAATTGCCCGCAGGGGTGTAGCTCAACTAACGATTCGCTTGATATGAAGGACATGTTGTAAATGGAGCTCATGAGTTCAAATCACCTCATCTTACCCGTTCCCCATGCATTCGAGCCATGTGGGTGTACCTAGGGGTATAGTGTTAGCAGGATTGGATCCCTAGACCCCATGTCACGCGAGTATCATCCCAGTCCTCAGTTGTCGATTCCCCTAGTACAATTTATATATATATATATATATATATATATATATATATATATATAGGCCCTAAGCAGACAAATTCTAGATATTCTGATATTCAATGACTCAAAAATGGTGGTAGACTCATAAAATGGAAGAAACAACATGAGATAACCCCCCCTTCAACATCTACTCGTTCAGATACAGAACTTGAAGGCTCAGATTGGAAGGATATCTTGTGCCCACATATATAGAGAACTCAACGAAGAAGCAAATACCCTTTCAAAACAGGCTCTTTCTTTTCAACCATTAATCTAAATAGCTTTTGATTTTTATTTTTAGTGTATTTTTTCATGTTTAGAGAATTTATGACATCTATCAAATATCGGGGCTTCCATACATTATAAAAGAAAGAAGGTTTTTCCATCTATCAAATATTGGGGTTTCAATTCATTTTAAAGAAATAATGATTTTCCCATCCGCAGAGGCTAGTATCAAAGGTAAATGTAGAACTTTTGGATGATAAACAATGATTTTTTTCCTTTTTACCATTTTATTTAAACCTCTTTTCCCTGTGTTTTTTCACACTTTTATTTAAGCCCTAGATAATGCTTAGTTTCTATTTCTTTTTCAATTTTCCTATAAATTTAATGGTAGGAAGCATAAAACTCTTTCATTTAAGCCCCACATCATGCATAAAGGTGGGATCTATGGAATGCTTCACCTGAGTTTACATAGAGTGACCAAAGAAACATACACATTTTCTTATAAGAACTTTATTCGAAGTAGAGAGATGCATTACTTGAGTAAGAGACGTGGAAGTTGGTAAGTACTTAAGGAAGAGTCCTTTATCGTTTTCTTATCTACTAGATCTTGTTTCATTTTGTTAGCTGGTAGGGTATGTTTACACAGTTATTCAAAAGATAGGATTGCATCATAAGATTGCATTGTATTGATCAATGAGTAAGATTGCATTATAAGATTCCCTCATTATAATATCACCATTAATAAAAGAGAAGGATGCATCATCATGATATTGCTTCATAAGGTTGCATCGTAGAGTTTCATAGTAAGATTGTATTGAAAAGTAAGAGTTATAAAAATGCATTTTAGAATTGTTTCAATAGATAAGAGTTATTTTAATGGGATCCCATTTATCGGAATACCATGTATTACTTCCATATATTGTCTATTTACTGAAACATATTGTATCATACATGTTTATATTGTTTTTCTTGCAACTATTTGATTTTAGCTAAGCATTGAAAGTGTTTTTCCTCTCTTGGCTCTTTTAAATTGTTTGATAGTTCAATAGCCGAGTGTTGAGGGCGTTTTTCCTCTCTTGGATTTTTTAAATTGTTTTCCAGTTCAATAGTTGAGTGTTGAGCTCGTTTTGCCTCTCTTGGCTCTTTTAAATTGTTTACCAATTCAATAGCTGAGTGTTGAGGGTGTTTTTCTCTTTTAAATTGTTTACCAATTCAATAGCTGAGTGTTTTTCCTCTCTTGGCTCTGAATTATTTTCTCTTAGTTATTTTATTTTATTTATTTATTAAATCTTTTGTTTGTTTTATTGTGTAGATAAGAAGGTTTAGCTTATCTCTTGCTGCATACATGACATTATTTTTAATTTTTACATTTTACTTTTGTAATTTTTTTTTTACTCCTTTTTAAATTTGGTTTTATTATGTCCGCGACGGAGGATATATATATGATTCACGTAGGTGGGTTAATTCAGGAGGAAAGTCTAATTTTTTATTACCCTAAATGTTTTTTCTATACTATGGATCAAATTTTATTTATGGAATTACTTAAATTTTGATATAACTTGGATCCTATTTGTCCTGTGCAGGTGATGTCATCTTAGGTTTTTTTGTTTAGAGACTTGGCGGTGATTTGGTGTAAGCATGGATTTATTGGAAAAAGGTTTTGTTTCTTTAGGAAGAGAGTCTTACGGGCCAAGTATTAATGCAAGTGAGGGATCCTGTTGATTTGGTTTCTTGTGAGGCTTATACTGCTGCAGTCGAGGTGCATGTGATACTATACCTATAATTAAGGTCCTCCCACATCATCTTCAATAAGAGAAAACACTTCCCTAACATTCCATTCATCTCAAGCAACAAATTACAATGGTGGGATTGAGCAGTAGCAACAATCCATAACACTACTCAATATTTTCAGTCCAAAATATGTGGAATTGAAATGGTGCCTAAATGAGTTTCTACTCATGGTGGGTCAATCAAGTTGGCTTCAATTATTCTTCCAATATTTTACAAATTAAAGGCTTCTTATCTATGTGGATCATATGACGAATCCCTACATAGACATGAATAAAAGCACAAAGATGAAATCTAGACTATTAAAAATTGGAGAGATGATCTTAATCATATTGGGGTATAAGAGGCTTTGAGATGGAAGGGTGAGGATCTCCCACTATCCCAATTCATTTTAGGTTTTTTTATATTTGTTGGATTGAAAAGTATATGGAATTTAGGTAGTATTTTCTCACAAGTTATTTAACTATAGATGAATGAATATTCAAGGACAAAAGTTATCTCTTGTATAACATTATACAAATATAGCTGGATAGGTTAAAAAAAATCACTAGAAAAATATCCAACTAGTTTGGAACAACAATTATAAGATTTTGATAGAACGGTCCAATCGAAGGAGGGCGAGAACTGTGTGGAGTCCAAGTTTGCGGGTATTATAGGAATTGGAGGCATTGGCAAAATGACATTGGTAGGACAATTCTTCCACCGTGGATATTAGATTGCACTCGATCCTTGTTTGTATCTAAGGTGAGGGTAAAAGTAGCGAAAACTAATCTCAATTTATTACAGACTGGAAACATTAAGGACCTTCTAGATATAGACATCACAATTTAGAGATGTGAATAAGGTATAAAGATACTTGAAAATATAATAAATTTTTTGTTGAAATAAATGTAACTTCAAAAGATATTTTATTATACTTTAATTGCATTCCTCCTTCATAGATGTTATTCTTCCATTTGCAGATCTACTTGGTGTAATTGGTCATGTAGAATTCATGGCGTAAAACCTTTGTTGTAAGTTGGTGAAATAGTACCCACAAAAGTATTATATAAATGTTATTTTGAATCTTTCTAGGTAGGTCAGCCCTAATTAGAGAACCCGACCCACCTAGTTAGGTAATTGAGTCACTCACTTGATGAGTATAAATAGGTGAGGCACCTCCCTCATTCACATACACTTGTCATTCAAGAAGTTGCTTAAGAGAGAGAGAGAGAGAGAGAGACATTATACAACAGAAAGGGAGATTCTATTATTGTTCTTTGATTCTTACACTGTACTTGGTCGAATTCCATATCGAGGAATTTTTCTAGGTTTTCTCCCACACGAGGGTTTCCCAAGATGAATATTTTTGTTCTTTTGTGTGGCTATGCTTGGATTTTTTCAGTGATCTGTTTACATATAATGGTTATGATTTTATGATCGTAAATGTTTTAATATCTTGTATAACCATCAAAATTATAATATGGTATCAAATCCACCCTGAAATAAGTCTGTGTGTAGCCAAAACACTGCTACAACTGCAGCTACTGGAGATTAGGGTTTCATGCTAGAAAACCCTAGAAGGAAAAATCTAGTCGTATCGGTATTTTCGCTATAAATAGAGTTTGGTAAAGCTCTAGAGATCAAACTTGGACATGACGAATTTTAAATCTTGATGTACATTGTTTGTGATTTTTATCCTCATATTCACTATACTTTAGGAGATATGATCCCTCCAAATCAGGGTTCTAGCCTCTTCGAGAATTCAGTATTAAATGGGTGACCCAGGGATAATTGTTATATCTCATGATAGGAAGGTACAAATAGAATTTAGAAACATGTTTCATATAGGGAACAAACTGTCACGTTTTTTTGTTGTTTGTTTGAGGTCCCAAAGTTGAAAAAGTTACACATGAAAGTAGCTACAAGTTCGTTATACTAAACCAATCCATAAACATGTCACCTTGGTAAACTTAGCATAAGTTCCAATTGGTGACTCCAATATTTGTATAACCTATTGGGTTAGAAATATGACATATCAAGCCATCTCAAGAGGAAGTTTCAGACCCTGAGGATCATTAATTTCAGATATACATCATAATCAATACTGGACAATTATGTAGAAGAAATTGAAGAAACTAGGGCTTCCTGTTTTGAGAAATTCCCTCCACAAATCATTTGAAAAATGAGGACCATATAAATCACACTAGGAGGGAGAATATTTATATGGATATAGTTTCTAATTATATGGATTTTCAACTTTTTACCTAACATTACTTTCGGGAAAACTAGGGCATCATATATTTTCCAATTATGTCCACAACTTTAGGAAAATATGTATACTTCTTAGATCTCCTTGAGGAGGAACCTATTTCTATCCAATCAGATCTAAAAGACACCTAAGTTGAAAAATTAAGGTTTCTCTATCAATCCCTAGGTCCAACAGAGGAATTCTTCCAAAAAAGCATTGAAGAAAGCATCCCGTTCAAGCACTCTCATTGGTAAGTTATATTCTCTCTTTTTCCATTTAAAATTCTCACTTTATCATGATTACATCAATATCAAGATCGAGGACACGCTTGAAGGAGCGAATAAATTTTGTAAATGGAAGTATAAAGTGATCCTCATAATAAAAGAGCATGACTTGGAATATTATTTCAAAGGAGGAGATGCAGATCCATAGGGAGATGAAGACAAAACTAAAGAAGCCTAAAAGATCATTGCAGATTCCACCGAGGGTCATTTGATACTACATGTATCATCTTTGAAGACTCTCATGGAGACCTTTGATGTATTGAAGAAAATAATATCAACATGAATCCCAAGAGTATGAATATGTATATGTCAGAAAGTTTACAATATCACTTCACAAGGGTATCCCAAATCAAGGAGAAACTAGAGGTTATTGGTGTTGGAGTAATTATCCAACCACATATCATTATTTGTCTTATTTTTCCTAATTTACCACTTATCCTGAGTTTTTTACTCAAATATGTGATTGCATCATCAACTAGATCTCGTCCTTCAATCAGGGAGCCTAACTAAGTCTTCTCCTTCAATCGGGGAGACTAACTGAGCCTCCTCCTTCAATATAGGAGAAAATTTGGGTTGTTCTACATGACATATACACCCCATTAAGTTAATTGAAGGTTTTTTCACCTATCTTTTAGTTAAATTGAAGTTGCAAATGTTTATTCCTAATCAATTAGCATATTTTTGGTTAATTTCAGTTAACTGGAGTGATTAAAGGTGCCTCCAACTACTTTTGGTGACTCATTTCAGTGGAGTTTAGTTAATATCACCTAACTGAAGCCATATAGGTTCCCTCACCTACTTGTTGGAATGCATTTAAGTTCAATTCAGTCATACTCAGTCTAAACTGCCTCCGAGTCAGTTAGAGTCAATTAAGTTGAAGTTAAGTGGTTAAATGATGTGTAGAGTGGTGTTTAACTGACAATTAATCCACTCTCATGTAATGAATTCGAGTGACCTCTCCGGAATTTTAATTGCATGGCTATTTATGACATTATATTGCATTGTATCACTACTTCTGATTAATGATACAAAAATATACACCTGCAAGTCTTTTTGCATTGTCTTATGTCATTTTTTAGTAAAATTGATGCGTGAAATGTATTGTAAGTTTATTTATTGTTCCTTATATTTATATGACTCCAATTTTATATGTTATCAGATCCATGGAAGGACAAGTAAATTCTTCTATATGTTTCTTGCTGGATCTATGAAGAATATTGAGCAAAATTGCTCAAAATTATTCCAACACTACACCAGAAGTGGAGAGTTTACCACATAATTCCTAGATAATCTAGCATCTGGTTCATCATTCTTGCTTGATTAAATAAGCCAAGTGTCAAGAAAAATCCAAAAGTGCAGGTTGTTCGACCTTATTTTGTTTGTTTTGTGTGATAGCAGGTATCTCAAGCACTTCTATTGCATTCGCTACAACTGGAAAATGGACTCCTCTTCAAGAAATATTCTCACTCATTTCAACTATCATCAGTGGAAGGAGGATATTGAGATATCATTGCACTTTAAAGGACTCTTCAAAGTCACCATGGGCACATAGATAGAGCCGAATGTAGTAATAGAGCGAAAAATATTAGAACAAACTAAATGAGGTGTATGGTTTCCTATGCCTCTCCATTTCTAAGGATCTTCTATTCCATCTCTCTAGATTGAAGACTCCCAAGGAAGTGTGGGAAAACTTGCTAAAATATTTCAAAAGGAGGATGATTTGAGAGCCTATCAGTTAGAGAATAAACTGATCTCTCTCAATCTGGGAAACTTTGAGACCATCAATGAATTCTTCACTAAGTTTAAGCACCTTGTGCTCCAATTGAAGCAATGTGAAGTTGAGAAGAAATATTATCAACTCATTCTTTATGTTCTTTTGAAGCTTGGACCATACTACTCTGTTTTTGTGTCAACCTTCCATACCAAAAAGATTCCTATTCCGAATTGGAAGATGCCGACCCTAAATGCATTCATTGAGCCCTTACCAATGAGCATGATAAACTTGTTCAGATGGGATCCTTGAGATCCTCCAAAGATCAATCTTTGTTTGCTGGAGGACCCAAAGCTATGAATGAAAAAGGAAAGAAAAAGAAAGAGAAGAAAATTTTTGATCCTCCCAAGTAGAAGGAGAAAAACCAGCAGTTGGATGAGCCCTCAGGATTGAGGAAAAACAAAAAACGGGGAAAAGAGAAGACCAAGTGATCTTACTATGCAAGAGGATTTCACCCCAAAATCTATTGCATGAAGAGAAAAATTGATCCAATGGACCTTCTCCTTGATAAAATCAACATTAATATTCCATAAGGCGCAAGGAAGAAAGACGTTGGAGATCGGAATAATCATCCTGAAAGAGGGCATGATCTCATGGCTAATGTTTCGAAGGCTAGATATCTACTCATTGACTCAGGTGCTTAAAATCATATGGTTGCAAGCAATGATTCTTTCATATCATTGGATTTTGACAACTGTATATTCATTTACATGGGAGATGATTCTCAAGTCTTATCAAAGGGAAAAGGTAATGTCCAACTAGAACATGGAAGCTTAAAATATGTTCTATATGTGCCCTCCTTTGATTCAAATCTTTTGTCTTTGTATAGAATGACACAGAATGGTTTTCCCAAAAGATTTATATTCATACCAAATGATGTTGATATCTCAGAGATAGAATCTGAAAAAATCATTGTTGTAGGGAAATCAAATCACACTGCTAAGACCTATGAATTTTCTAACTTTGTGCCTGATTCAAAGCCATCCACCCTTCTGACTCATGGGAATGAGGTCAACCGAATGTGGCATGAAAGGTTTGGAAACCTAAAATAAAATTATTTACAATTTCTACAAAAGGATTCCATGGTGGAAGGCCTTCTAGCAATCAAATCCTTGAAAGGGATCTGCAAGGGATGCGTAGTCTGCAAGCATCTTGAACATAAGTTTGATCGAGGAAAAACAAGCAGAGCTACATGTATTTTGGGACTGATCCATTATGATATTATTGGTACAATTCCAAAAACCTCCATGAGTGGTTCAAGGTATGTGATTAATTTCATAGATCACCTTTCAAATTTTACATGGGTCTACTTTCTCAAAAATAAGTCGGAAGTTCTTGAAAAAATTCATAGATTTCAAAGCTTCTGTTGAGAATGCTACTAGGAGAAATATCAAAGCTATCATATCTAATAATGGAGGTGAATACATAAAATAATATATGCTACAAATTCTTACCCAAAGTGGAATCAATTTTCAACACGACGTTCCCTACACACCTCAACACAATGGTGTAGCGGAAAGGAAAAATCGGGTACTGAAAGAAATGACAACCTGTATACTTGAGTCTAAGGATTTGGCTAAAAATATTTGGGATGAAGACATGAATGTTGCTTCCTAAATTCAGAACAGGGTTCCACATTCATTCGTGAAAGGAAAATTACCTTTCAAAGCATACACTGGTCACAAATCGGATGTGTCCAATTTCAGGCATTTTTTGGGTCCACTACTTGGGCTCGATTTCCACTAGATAAGAGAAATTATTTGCAACCAAAGAGTGTTGAGTGCATAATAATTGGGTATTCTGAGGAAGAAAATGAATACAAAATATTGAATATCATAACTAAAAATATACTCATTGAGATAAATGTATTCTCTGAAGAACCTCTCCAAGATTTGAAACTAGTAGAGGAAGAAACTATTGAAATTCCCTCTCTTTTTGCTAAAGATTCTGGAGATGAAAATGAAAGTGTGAGATATGATATTTCAGATCTGATGTATGACATCAGTGAGAATGAAATATGATTTTCTAAATCATATCCGAATGATCCCTCTCATCCACCAAAATGGGCCGAAAAGACTCTCTCTTCTGTCGAGCCAAATGTTGGAAATCCTGCTGATCTAAGGAGAACTTGGGCATATTTTCAAAGAGAAGGTATTGCTCTTTCTTGAAATAATTATTTTTTTTCTGAGAAGTGATACATGAATCATGATTATTGTATCTAATCTTAATTCATATTTCCATGCTCGGAGTGATCCTTGATGGCAAGCTAGAAGGATGAAGATTTTAACTCTCTCCGAAAAAATGCAACCTAGGATCTAGTTTCCCTTCCACCTGGGAGAAAAATTGTTCAATGAAAATGGGTCTATCATCAAAATGTTTCTGCATATGGATCAAAATAAAAATATAAAGCATGTCTAGTTGCAAAATTCTTCTCCCAAGTCCAAGGTGTGGACTACACTGGGACCTTTGCACCGGTGGAAAAAATGGATTCTATACATCTAGTCTTAGCCATTTCTTCATCCAAACACTGGGAGGTGCACCATATGGATGTAAAAAGTGATTTTATTCATGGAGACCTACAAGAATATATCTACATGAATCACCCTGAAGGATACACATCATATCCATCATTATTTTGCAAGTTGCATAAATCCTTGTATGGCTTAAAACATGCCCCAAGAGCTTGGTACGCCAAAATGGATTCGTTTCTACTATCACAAAACTTTGAAAGATGTAAGTCTGATCCAAATGTGCACTTGCAGAAATATGAAGGTAATTTTATGATTATATTTATGTATCTTGATGATATATTAATTACAAGAATCACCCTTGTTTCAATGGGATTTATAAAAACTACTTTACATGAAGATTTTGATATGAGTGATCTAAGCATGTTGAGGCAGTTTCTTGGGCTAGAAATAACTCAATATTTTGATGGTATCATGGTTTCCAAATACAAATATACTTTATACCTATTAATTAAGTTTAATATGGTTTCTTTTAAGTAAACACCTTTACCATTCCTCTCAAGAATCAGTCTTGAAGAAGGAAGTACTACTCCACGGGTGGATTCTACTCTCTATCGTCTGTTGATTGGAAGCCTTCTCTACTTGACACATTCAAGGCATGAAATTTGTTATGCCATGAATTTTGTATCAAGGTATATGCAGAATTCTCATGAAATTCATTGGATGGAAGCCAAAATGATTCTATAGTACGTGCAGGGTACTAGAACCTACGGCGTTCACTATGATGTTGATTCCGAACTAGACTTGGCAGGATTCACAAATTCATATTGGGCTGGAGATAACCTTGATCAAAATTCTAATTTCGGCTATGTTTTCATGTTTGGTGGTGGGCCTATTTTTTGGTAAAGAAAAAATCAAGCCACCATTTCACTAACTTCAGTAGAGGAAGAGTACTATGAAGCGGTCAATGCATGCATACAGGAAGTTTGGATGCAATGTATTTTGGCAGAGTTCGACATTGGTAGCACTTCATCTACTTTCATTTTTTGTGAAAATAAAAGTTCTATAAATATATCGACAGATACGGTTCAGAGACAAAGATCCAAGCACATCAAGATCCACGTGCACTACATCAGAGAACTTGTGTATGACAGAACAATTGTTCTGCAATATTACCCCACAGATGAGCAAATTGCAAACATTTTCACAGATGAGCAAATTGTGAAAGTGGAGTTGACAATCTTGAATGGTCTCCCAAGATCATGGGAATATTTCATTCACAGAAATTGTATTATAAGAAATCTCACCTATGCGAGGAATGCACACAAGAAGAAGCTCAATTGATAAAAAAAAATAAGAAGAGATGGATGAAGATGAAAATCAATCCCTAATAGCTCATACCAAGAAGATAAATAAGAAGAAGAAATAATGTTCTCACAATAATAAAAATACTTCAGAAGAAGGACCTCCCACAACTCAAATGTTTCAATTGTGATGAAAGAGGACACTTTGCAAAAGAATGTCCCAAGAAGGAATAATGGAAGGATAATATGAATGAGGAGTACCAATAAAGAATAATGATGGTCTCAAGACCTCAAGGGAATTCTATAATGTCTTCCAAGTAGACATATAAGATCAAGCATACAACAGATGGCAGTATCAAGAGGTACAAAGCAAAGTTCATGGTTTCTCTCAGAAAGAGGGAGTTTATTATTAAGAGACATTACTCTAGTATCCATACACACTTCTTTATTGAAGTTGAAGTGCATATCAAGCAACCTCCAAGAATAGGGACTCTTTACAGATATTCACATGTGCACAAAAGGTTTTGTACAAGCTCAGAAGTCACCTATCAAATAGCACATAAAGTTACTTGAGGATCACCTAGAGTGATGGAAAAATCAACCTTTGCTACAAGGTTGAAGATGGAAGCCTACATAGAATGAGAATCTCATAGATGGGTACAATAGGAACTTTCAAAAAAGTTCGAGATGGAGGATATTGATATCTAGATACCTTGAGAGATGACATAGATGGATACACATAATATCAAGTAGCAGAGGAGGCTACATGTCACTCTAGTATAAAATGTTCCTATGCAAAGATTATAAGATGCAGAAGGAGGATGGTGCTCCACCTCAGAGGCAGTGACTAAAATAGATCTCAAATTTTGAGAATCTTGACATGATTCTCAATATTAGATGTTTGGTATAATACAGAGGAGAATTTCCTTGGCCAAGGAAAATATGCAGTCGGAATTTTGAAGAGGTTTGAAATATTGGTCTATAGCTACAATAATGACATCAAACTTGGAGTTTCTATGTGATCCTACTTCGTAGATAGTTGATGTCATAATATACAGGAAAAATTTTGATTCATTAATGTACTTGATGAACACAAGGCTAGATATTTGCTTTTGTTGTGAATACTTTGATCTAGTACATAGTGGAGACGATATGGGTTCACATGGTTGTGGCAAAGCACATGGTGAGGTACCTGAAGGATACATTTGAGTATGGATTCAGATATGAGAGAGTTCATAGGCTCTTCCTGCAAGGATATGATGACTTTGATTGGGTTGGCAGTGATACAAACAGAAAGGGCAATCTAGGATGTTGCAGAAAGTGGACCAATATTTCTCTTAGTGGAACCAAGCATGAATATATTGAAACTAAGAAGAAAGAAATCAAGGATTAATCAAGTGATGAAGAATATGTACTTTGATCCAGAATAATTCTACCAATAAATATGAAGATCATTCTCTTATCCATTTCAACATTGGATAAAAGGGGATGCATTTGTAGGACACACAAATTCAACACTAATACAGAGTTCTATGTGATCTGTATTGTAGAAGACTTGATCAGTATTTCCTATCATAAGCAAGATAGGAACAGGTCCTCAAAATCAAACGATGAAGTAAAGCACGTTGTCATGGACTCCAGTAATTCTTGTAAGGACACAAAGATCGAAAGGGAGTCTACCAAAAAGATAAAGATAAGTATTTGAATTAACATTTTTTGTATATCTAGTTGTTTAGATGATATTGTTTAGTTGTGTACATATATATATA
>LPNX010933370.1:95575-142016 GCA_001517045.1 Pseudotsuga menziesii
GTGTTGTACAACATTACATTGTTACTTATCTAGAATGATACTTCTTGGCTGACATGTTGGGAATAATGCATGCTCTTAATAATGTCCTGGTATATATGGAAGGTATCTAGAAGATTACCATATGTATACGAGATATGGATGGATGTTATATTGGATGAAATAGTTGCATGAATGTATGACACATATATCTATGCATAATAATTTGTCATTATGAATATGTTTTTGAAGATTATGAAATATTTCTAACCATGGCACTGTATTTTACTAGTAGGAAGGATCGTATGCAATAACCTACAAGAGAAGAATGATGAATTTGTGGATGTACAAGAGAATAATGATGAAGTTGCGGATGTACAAGATAAGAATGATGAAGAACAAGTGATAAATAACAAGTTTCTGATGTGTTGAATAAGCCTCTATCTCATGTAAAGTTTGAATACTTTCAAGACAAGCTTGGTGTAGTCCGAAATGACCTCACTTGAAAGAGGGAGTAATAATGATGATGATGGTGTAGTTTTTTTGTTGCAGTGGTGTGGTAGCTCAATTTAAGTATGGTATGTCTAGCTAGGCTTGTTTTGCTTGAAAGGGTTAGTAATCAAGACAAGGCCTATTTGATTCTAGGGGGATTAGTATGTCTAGCTAGGATTGTTTGGCCCAAAAGGGTTAGTGAGCTAAACAAGGCTTGTTTGGTCCCCAGGTAGATCCATTTTTTCTGGATAGGCTTGTTTGGATTGAAATGGTTGGTAATTTAGACAAAACTCGGTGGATCTATCAAAGTACCCACCATGATACTTCTTTAGATGTCTTAAGGGCATGATGATGCAATCACAAAACTCTATGCTAATGATGATACCAACACTCTGTTTTGATGATGATGTGGTTCCAACACTCTATGTTGATGTTAATGATGATGTGGTTCCAACACTCTATGGTGATGTTGATGATGTTGTGGTTCCAATACTCTATGTTGATGTTGATGGTGATGTTTCTCCGACATTTCTATACTGATGATGGTGATGATGTTTCTCCAACATTTATATGCTCATGATGATGATTCCTCAACATTATTTTTTGATGATGATGATGTTTTTCTAGCATCTCCATGCTGATGATGCAGATGATGATCTAGCATTTATTTCTTGATGATGTTGTTTTAGCACTAACATGCTAATGATTTTGTTGTTGTTCCAGTATTTACATACTGATGATGTTGCAACTGATATTTTTTATAGTATTTACATACTGACGATGATGATGATGTTCCATTATGATGATGATGTTCGACGATTGATGATGTTACTTGATGATGATGCTCCATGGTGATGATGTTCCATGATGATGACCTTCCATGTTGATGATGCTTCGTGATGATGATGTTCCACGATGATGATGATCCATGATGATGCTCCATGATGATGTTCCATGATGATGATGTTCCACAATGATTATGTTCCATCATGATAATGCTCCATGATTATGATGCTCTTTGATGATGTTCCACGATCATTCCATGATGATGTTCCATGACAATGTTTCATGACAATGTTCCCTAACGATGTTCCATGACGATGTTCCATGATGATGACAATGAATATGTTACATGTTGATGATGTTCCATATTGATGCTAATGAAGATGTTTTATCTTGATTTTGTTCCAGACACATGATGTTGTTGTTGTTTCAAAATTTCATATGACATATAAATTCACCAGTTAGTTGTACATTTGTTGTTGTTCTTGTTGTTGATGATGTAGAATACATTCCTTGTTAAGAGGGTGTGTTGAAATAAATGTATCTTCGGAAGATATTCTATTGTACTTTTATTGTATTCCTCCTTTGAAAATGTTATTCCTCCATTCAAACATGTCCTTGATGTATTGGTCATGTAAAAGTCATGTGGTAGAAAATCCATTGTAATTCGTGGAAATAGTACCCATAAAAGTATTATATAAACGATATTTTGAGTCTTCCTAGGTAGGTAGGCCCTAATTAGAGAACATGTTTGACCTAGTTAGGTAATTGAGTCACTCACTAGATGAGTATAAATGGTTGAGTTTCCTTCCTCATTCACACACACTTATCACTCAAGAAGTTATGCAAGAGAGAGAGAGAGAGAGAGAGAGAGAGAGAGAGAGAGAGGTAGTCTACTACGGAAAGGGATATTCTATTCTTGTTCTTGGGTTCTTACACTATACTTGGTCATATTCTATATTGAGGATGTTTTCTGGGGTTTTCTCCCCCATGAGGGTTTCCCAGGAAAAATATCTATGTTCTTTTGTGAGGTTGTTCTTGTCTTTCTTTCAGTGATCCTTTGCTTATGGTTATGATGCTAAAAAATTTAAGATCTTGTATAACCATCAAAATTGTAACATTTTTTCCATGTTCTCATAATATTAGATGATGTATATCATGTTAATAAGTTGGATGTCATCGAACCAATTAGGCATGTCCTTGACCCTAATAGTTTTATTTTAGTTACCTTTAATGACAAGTAAGCTATTATAATTTCAAGAATCCCAGAAGTCTCAATTTATCATCTATTTGGCCTTAATAGTTCACACTTAGAAAGATATTTTCTACAATCATTATTTGTGTATCCACATCCACTACGAGGATTTTAAAATATTGTATATGTATTTGTAAGTAGATGTTGTGGATTGGCTTCATCATTGATAATGTTTGGGAATATTCTCCATGAGAAATAAAATCATACTAAAAAACAGAATTGTATAGCATTCAAAAACTACCCAGGGACATAGATCACACACTTAAAATTAGTTATGACTCACTTAATGGATAAGAGAAGCACAAATTTCAAGATATTGTATGTTTTTCCATAGGAAACGACTGGGACATTTAGATAGATATACGAGGTTAATCAAAATGGAATGGTTTGGTGGGGTTCTATAATCTACAAAACAAATCTCGTGTCGAAGTTGACACTCAAAATACAATAAGAATGCACAAGCAAATTAGATATTTGGGAATATGTATTGTTGATTTTTGGAGGGGGGTGAACCTTATGGAGAGGAATTTATGGACGGATACTATAGGGAACCTTCGTGATCTGTTGGAGAAATCAGAAAATGTAAGTGCTTCAATGATTATAGCCATTATTTCCATTTTAACAAGTGATTAAGTATTAGTGGACAAATTGAAAATTGGTTATGAATATTGTATTGTGGTTATGAAAATTTTCAATATGGTTATGAATATTAGTCGACAAATTTATTGAAAATTTGTCAATATGGTTATGAATATTGTATTGTGGTTTGTGGTTTGTGATAAAAAACACGTTGTCCACTTTTCAAGTGATTAAATATTGGTGGTCCACTTTTCAAATTTACAAATTCACTAGGGAAACTCAGGAACCTAGTAAACATTGTATCAGAGGAGACATATCTAGCAACATTACTAGAATATTTTTATCTGCCCTACTTTAAATATCTAAAGCTAAAAAACTAGCTGATGTTCCAAACTTCGTTGGAAAGTTTACCAATCTCGAATTAACTGATGGAAGATGTTTGAACATGATTTTTTTTATTTTTTATAATTTAACAAATCAGAATCTCGCCAATCTGGAAGAAAGAGAAGGATGAGGTGAAGTAATATTGTGGAAAATGAAGATCTAAAATAACAATTGGACAAGATTCATAATTTTATTTGGGGTATCAATGGATCATTGATCACAAAAAATATCTTTATGCATCGAATTCGTAGTGCACAATACAGTTAGAGATGAAAAACAAGTAAGTGCACTAGAAGGAAGTATACCCATAGTTCGTATGTGTGAAGGTCCTTCTTAGTAAAAACATAGATCATAGAAAAACAAGTGTGATTGAGTCAGAAACTCTATTAAGATCTAGAATGCAAATCAGCAGATGATACATAGATCAACGGAGAATAGGAAAATCGTAGTTGTTTTTGCACATACGACATTTTGGCCAATTGTCTATTCAGACGCAGATACATAGACACATATCAATGAAGATGCAATAGTTGCATATGGTGAAGACATGATAATTTTGTATTTTCATAGTTTCTTCTATACACTCTTATTTCATATCATGGAGGTCAGATGGGGCAAGGAGAATGGGGTCACAACCTCCTTTCAGTTGGTGCTGGAAAATATAATCAGGGTGTAGCAACATCCTTTCTATCGGTGCAGATAAAAATTAGGGAGTAGTAGCCTCCTTCTAGTGGGTGTTGGAGAACAAACGGAAGTTGTAACTTCCACAATAGGGGAGCATAGTTTTTCCACTGGTAAGCACTTGAAGTCATAAGTTGTAGTTTGTGCAGTAGGACTAATATATGTTCAGGTTGGTGCCTAGAAAATGTGCATTAGAGGAAATGTGGGGTCTAAAATGGGCCTTATAAGAAAACGATCCAACCATAATTTCTTGATGAGTTGGAAGTCAAGACCCAATATAATTTCAATAAAATGAGTCAACTATAATGGTTGAATTGACATATTTTTCATAAGAAAAACTATTTTTTTTGTTCTTATTTTCATGATATCTCCCTATTTTTTTACTCAAAGTGGATGTCATCACAAAAAAAATTCAGGTATTTCTTGTTTTTGGAAAAGTGGGGTTTGTCAAATGTATGTAGTGTGGGCACATGTTGGATTCATAATTTAATTATGCATTCAAAGAGTGCTCATGCTTGAAATTTGAGTAAAAGAATAATGATATGTGTTGAAAATATGAACAAAAAAATGGTTTTTTTCTTTCTTCCTCCAAAATTAATAAATATTATTTTAACTATTATTTTATTATTTTCCTTAGGAGGCCCATTTTAGACCCAAATTTTTTTTTAATGAGTTGGTGCTTGCATAGATAGAGGTTTTTGCACGTCGGTGTCAGTAGCTCGTAGATTGTACTCGGGATCAAGTCAACGCATGAAATGAGTGGGTTATCATACATACATACATTATTATTGTGAATGCTGGAAAGTTTTAAATCTCTAGAAAAATCTACATAAGTTGAAATTGTACATATCTGTACAATTATTGATTCAACCCCCTCTTAGTAATAACTTAATACCAAGAAGTGGTATCCGAGTGGGTGTCTTCAATAATAGACTAGCATATGGAAGAAAATATCAAGTGCAGTTATGGATAAGTATGAAGGTTTGTCTACTAATAGGGATCCAAGATTTGATGGCTCAAACTATACTTTCTGGAAAATCAGTCACAGTTGATCCAGAAAATAGAAAACAATATGAATGGATTGTGCAAAACAATAATGCCATATTGTGTGGGTTAGTTGATATTGAGTTCACTTTGGTGATGTAGTGCACCACTATGAAATAATTATGGGATAAACTATGTAGCATATCTGAAGGCAATGACAAAGTCAGGAAGGCCAAACTATGAACACTATATGCATAGTTTGAAACTTTGAAAATGAAGGAGGAAGAACATGTTGCCTTATATTTCCTAAGAGTGGATGAGATAGTGAAATCCATAAAAAGACTTGTAGCTACTATTAAAGAGAAGTATGTTGTGCAAAAGATCATGAGAAATATACCCACATAGTTCAATCCAAAAGTCTTAGTTCTAGAAGATAGAAGTGATTTGGACGAATTGACCAAGGATGAGCTATATGGAATTCTCACAGCATATGAAATGAGAACAAAACCTAAGAATGTATCCATGAAAGAATTTGCATTGCAAGAGACGAGGAAGCCCAAATCTAGCATAAATAAATGTAGAAATACAGTTGATCTGTTAAACAAAGAAGAGGCCAACTTTGTGAGGAGGCTAAAGAAAGGACAAGGTAAGTACAAAGGGAAAATGGCTTTTAAATGAGGAAGAATTGGACATTTTTCTTCTAAATTCACATATGAAGAAACTCGGGAAAGTGAAACCGAGGAAGAGTCGGAATGAAGAGGCAAGTATCAACAAAACAAAGTTGTGAGCAAGAAGAATAGTGTTTCATATGAAGAAGATACTGATGATATTCCAAGAGATGTGTTGTTCATGGTTGTGATTCAGGATGAGAATACCACAACAGAAAAATCGACAACCAAAGGATCTCTCATGAGTTCATTTAAATTTCCAAATTAATGGGCGTGCAATGGAATTTACTTACCTTCTCCTAAATTCGATGAGAAGAATAAATCAAGTAGCTTGAAAGAGCTATTCAAGTTGGAGAAAATTTTCGACAACAAACACTCATCCGATCAAGTTACACGAGCATTTTTTAGTATGAAAATATCAGTTTCTTTGAAGAAATCTCAAAGTCTAAAGATGAGGACAATTCTGGTGTCGGATGGGAAGGTGAACTCATTAGCGCTCTAGATGATTTGAAGAGATTGAGAAAAGAGATAAAAGAGTTGAAGGAACAACTTGAAACAACAGGAAAACATACTAAGGAAATTGAGGATATGCTTGAATACTTGAAGAAACAAATGGTATCTAAAGAAGTCGAATCAATGTGCACAAAAGAAAGAATTAAGGAGTTAGAAGAAAACAAGTGTGTGATTGATAAGTATTAGAGAGAGTCATAATTGATAAATGAGATACTGCAGAAGCAAATTGTGTTAAAAGAATGATACACCTCACTGTTAGAAGAAATTAGTGCAATTCAAGGAAAGTTCAAAATAAGTATTGATGTAGAAACTCAAAATAAGTTCAACAACAGTTCGATTATCCTCGATGAAATTTGAATCTTTCAACAGTATTTAGAAGATAATACAAGTATTGGTTTTGTGGAATTCGACAGGGAAATATGTGACAAAGAATGACCTGGCCTCAACCAAAAGAGTACTTATCATAGAAAACTTGAACTGTGTGCAAGGAATGAGAAACCTAGCTATGTGAAGGCTTCTAAACACAAAAATACAATCATATGTTGGAGATGTAATTTGGTCAAACATATAGCGAAATATTGTCACACTATAAACTGCTACGCATGTGATAAATGTCTACACAATTCCTCACAATGTTTCCTGAAATTTTAGCAGCAAAGGAAACCTGGTTGACACAAATCTGTGGAATATTTTTTCACCCTAGGATCAAAGGTCAAGTGTGCACCATAAGGCTTGGAAGATAAATGTCTCAGGAATGCATAAAAAATCCACACAATGAGAATACAACTCAACCTAATAAGAGGATATGGGTCAGAATAATATTTGAGGAATATACAAATGATGAAAACAACGGCTACACATTAGAGGAAATTTGAGGTCTAAAATGGGCCTCCTACGGAAAACAATAAAATAATGGTTAAAATAACAAAATAATATTTATTAATTTTGGAGGAAGAAAGAAAAAAACTAGATTTTTTGTTCATATTTTCAACATATATCTATGTTTTTTTACTCACATTTCAAGCAGGAGGGCCCGTTTGATGTGGAATTTAATTCATCATCACGTTTTTCAAGTATTTCTTGTTTTTGGGGTAGTGGGGTCCGTCAAAAGTATGAATCATCATGTATTTTAGGTATTTCTTGTTTTTTGGGTAGCGGGGTCCGTCAAAAGTATGTAGTGTGGGTACTCGTTGGATGCGGAATTAAATTTCACATCCAACAAGTTATCCTGCTCGAAATTTTAGTAAAATCACAAGGGAGATATGTTGAAAATATGAACAAAAAAAGTAGTTTTTTTAATGACAAATATGTCAAGTCAACCATTATGGTTGACTCATTTTATTTAAATTCTATTGGTTCTTTAATTCTAACTCACAAGAATTTATTTTTGTCTCATTTTCTTATAAGGCCCATTTTAGACCCCAAATTTCCTCTAAAACAGTATCAGTAGCAAGTGATTGATGCATACATGGCTAATACTGAAGGGATTTACAATATCCTTCAGTACAAAGACATGTACATACATAACTCAAGGATTCATAAAGTAGGATTTCATTAAATTCATTTGAAGAATTGTTACTGTGTATTTATAAAAGAAAATTATCCATACATAAAACAATAAGGAAGTGAAGGTACAAGTAAAACATAATGGCTGCACAAAAGTAGATTTTGTATTATATTCAAATATGATTACAAAAATGTGGAGGTTTGAATCTCATACTACAGCAGGACACAATTGGGTGCTAAGGATAAAAATTGAAGCTTAAAAAACTTCTTAATATGATAGAAGGTGGATCATAGATGCAACTCAAGGTGAACTTCTTCAGCATGACTGGTAGGCAGAGGTGAAATATGCTAGTCAAAGTCCATTGGAGACAACTCTACAAGTTTATATGACTGCAAAAAGGGAAGAAGATCCAATGTCGATGTTGATAAATTGGGCACAACCCCAAGAGGACTCAAAATATTGAACGTCTACTGCTGCTACTGTTTTAGAATATCCAGTCTCCTACTCAAACTAGACAGCGTATCTGAAGTAGTCTAGTTAAAGTAGTGATGTTGGAACCATGGAAAGAAATTGGACTTAGTTACCTCGATCTGTCAAATACCTATTTTTAACTGCATCCTTCCAAGGTACTCCTACTAATATTGAACCACTATGTGAAGGGTTTCAATGGACTTATTCAAACTTTGAGAATAAGACATTCTGGTGAAAGATGACTAAATAATGGAAAATCTAAACTCAAATAACAAGATAATCTTGACAGAGTACAAACCAGGATGGTGAACAAAATGAAAATACCTCCAACTTATAGAACTAGGAAGAATCGTACCACTCATTTGAACATAAATTGAAGGAGCATTGAAGCTGGAGAATTCATGCATTGTACAACCCAAGGAAAATCATGTCGAGTCAAAATTTAATGCGTGAGACGAAAGGTGATTCAGAAGAATGATGTTGGAGCCAAATATACAATACAAACACACCATGTGGATAGAATATCAAGCACATAAAACATTTCTGTGAAACGAAAAGTTGAAGATATGTGTGATTACAGGAAAATTTATTGAAGGAAACAAGGCATCGCATGTTTGAAGCTCAAGAAAATATTGTTGGCAGGATAGATTAAATTAGAGGTAGACAATGTGATTTTATGCGACCTGGGATCATCATAGCAGTGAGCATTAATCCATGGGGACACAACAAAGAAAAAGGGTCCTTTTTCCATTGATGTCAAAGGGGGATAAAAGCTAAGAAAGGGAAATGCATCCCAATGAAAGGGAGAGCGTTGATAGGGGAGCCTATATGTGTTGGGGAGCATTGATAGGGGGTTTCTATATGTGTTGACATCAATGAAAAATGGGGATATTGTTGAATATTTTTTTTCATTCATGTCAAAAGATCAAATATCAAAAGAATATGTAGGCGTTGAACAAACCTCAAAGGTCATATGTGATGTCATTGATCAAAGGTTATATGTCTCATCATTAATGTAAAATATCAAGGATCATATGTTAGATGTGTGAGCATTGATGACGGTCCAAAGCCACATGAAAGCAATTATACCAGCATGACATTGGTCACAATGCACACATAATAACACACTTAGAAGAATATTGACAATAGAAACAAATGTGTAGATCTACTATTTGTGTGACTAATGATTAAAAAGAAATAAAATTGTGTAAAAGTCCCATAGAGGAATTGGTAAGTGGTACAAATATTTGTAAACAAACATAGTAAAAAATTCGACTTGTGCCAAATTCCCATTTGGATGTTGGCATATGTGCATCATAATCTACACAAAGATGATTTGTGAAATACCAGCACGTCGATGCAAGTCCTAACTTTCAAAAGATGTAATCCAATGGGATGTCATCTAAATTTAAGGGACTTCACCAAGTGGACACATATCTTAATTCAAGAATATTATAAATAAGAAAAGATGGATGAGGTGAAGTAAGCTTATGGAAAATGTAGATTTGAAATAATAGTTGGACAAGCTTCATAATTTTATTTGGGGTATCAATGGCTCATTGATCACATAAAGTATCTTTATGCAGCGGATCCATAGTGTGTAATACAGTCAGATATGAACAACAATTAAGTGCACTAGAAGGAAGGATACCCGTAGTTCATATATACGAAAGTCCTTCTCTGTAAAAACAAAGATAAGAAAACAACACGTGTGACTGATATAGGAACTCTATTAATACATAAAACATAGATCAATAGAGAAGACACATAAAAATAGAGAAGATGCATATTGTTGTTGTTTTTGAACATCATATTTTTGGAAACTGCCTGTTTAGATGTAGATACACAGACATAGATCAAACAAGGTGCAACAATTGCAGATTGTGAAGAAAAGGTAATTCTGTATTTTCACAGTTTCTTTTATACACTCATATTACATATCAGGGAGGCCGGATGAGGCAAGGAGCAGGGGGTTGTTGCCTCCTTCTTGTTGGTGCTATAAAATATAATCAGGGTGTAATAGCATTATTTTTTCCAGTGCAGATAAAACTCATGGGGTAGTAGCCTCCTTCTAGTGGGTGTTGAAGAACAAACAAAAGTTGTAACTTCCACAATAGGAGTGTGCAATTTTTCCATAGGTCAGTTCCTAAAGTTGTAATTTGTAGTTTGCACAATAAGACCAATATTTGTTCAGGTTGATGCCTAAAGGTCATGACTTGGTTCTCTCACTAATATAGGTTGTTGCAGGTCGAAAATCCCACATATTATACTTTGGATCAGTTCAATTCCTGAAATGAGTGGGTGCTCATGTTTGGAGACTGTAATCTCCCACTGATGTAACTAATAATATATATATATANATAGCTGCACAATTACTCATTCATCCCTCCTCTCAGTAATAACTTAATACCAACACAAACCTCAGACTACTTAATTTCATGTTGTATAACGCACAGTGTGACATTGAAGCTAATAAAACTAAATTGATAGACACAAAAGTTTCAAATATAAAAGTAAATAAAATCCATATACCTTTTTCAAAAATTCATCTCTTAGGAGGAGCAATGATCCTGTACTTGAGTCATGTGCGACTAATGTCGACATTTCCGACCCCGACATCATGGAACCTGAATTATGGCCTATGTAGGCTAGAAATAGAGATTATTTGAACCATTCCTTAATTTAGGAATTGGAGACGAGAAACATGGATTTGTTTGGATTAAGGTGGTAGAGAACGTCCAATCCTCTGAAATGATTTTGAGATTCTTCAACCCCTTGATATGATATCCATCCCTAGAAAGGAATTTGCTAGTGGTGGGTTCACTATATTCTTTACTTTGTGGGGGGTTTATCTATTGGAATGACATAATAGAATACAAGAGGGAAAATTCCCATAACCCAAACATTCTATTAACCATGAACACATATAAATACAAATTGAGAACTCTCCTGAATGTTCAACATGACTAGAAGCTTTAGTAGATTAGCTTATTGGAGAAGTTACTCAAGATAAAATGCCACAACTACTATCTGAACACTTCACGTGACTTCGTATGGGAGGTGATGATGTGGATGTTAGAATTGCCTTCCAACACTTCCCCTTAATTTAAATATCCATATTAAAAATACATAGCTTACAAAACATTATGGCCTACTAGTCTAAAGTCTCATCGAGGAAACTTACATATACTCACAATTTAACACTTCAATTTTCTTCCATTCCCTTATTGTTGTTATTGTTTCACGACTCTTCATCATCACATTGCTCTTTCTCTCATGTCTTAGAGAGCCTTATGACATATTTGTTGTTGTAGAGGATCTCTCAACTTCAAATTGAAGGAATAGGCTTGCTCTACGCTCTTCCTTCCTTGCAAGTGGAATACTTCAGCAAACCACTAGTAAATGATGGAGGATCACACAAAGATATCAAAGATGAAAAGGATACAACCTTCAAAAAACAAAATTCATTCTTCAGGAATAAATTTCAGCAACAAACATCATCAAATTCATCATCCAATAGTGGCTTCATCTAGAATCATCATTCTTAAAATCAAGAATTCAAATTACTAAGACAAAACAACAAAAAACTATACAAAAATTATTTGAATATTTATTCATTGAAAGAACGGTAATTTCCTTTTTCCATTTTCCAACGATGCAAGACTTTGATCCAGTTATGTTATGGATTCTTCATGAATCTCATTTTAACTTTTTTCTTCTTGTTTATGCTACATTTTAGTTTCAATACTCCAGTTCTTGCATCTCTAATACTGCAATCAAAACCTGCAAAAACGCATAGAGATAAAACATTAAATAAAGAAAGATTGTATTTCTCTCTGGCATATTGCAATGCTACACTTGAAACCTCCATGGTTGCATTCTTCTGATCTGCATCTTCAACTTCTACAACAAGGGATTCAATAAGCATGGGATTTTCTAGACATTCCTTGATAAATCTCATATCAGATTCATAATAAATAGTCTCAACATATTCATCTTCTCCTTTCATGGATGAGCCATATTCACACACAGAGAGATTCATATCAAACGCAATGCTTCACTCTCACAAACAAATTTTAGCATGATCCTCTTCATCAAATTCTGGGGTTCAACATCTACCAGGGCTACGGCCCTTTCTTTCTCAAATACAAGCATAGATTCTCATACAACCACTACTTTCATGTCAACCACATGACCTCCACAATGACAACAAGGGTTTCTGCAATGTCAAACAACTGAAACCTCTTTCAAGAACCAATGAAATTCAGTTTGGTGAGAACCTCGACAGACTATTACAAGATGTGTCCTGACTTGGAAGGCCCAACCAACAGCAAGGATATATATTCAGATATAGATCTCCTTCATCACATGGCCTCCTCTAAAAAGGAACGAAAAACGAATTTTGTTAGGTTTCGCATATAAGAAACCAGGAGAGAGAAAAAACAACAACATTGGATAAAAATACAAGTTTTAAAATGTTAAATAATTTGTTAGTGTAATTTTCTATGTTAGATACCTAAAAAGAGATATAAAAATTCTAATAAATTCCATATATAGTGAACTATAATTGAACTTTAAATCTTTTTCCAAAACCAATAGAATTAATTGTCAGCTTTTTCCAAAGCTATTTCTGAATTTTTTTCTCATTGATGTCAACTAATTGTAACTGCATTTTTTTACTGGAATAATTTAAGAATAAAATCAAAATTTACTATATAAAAAAATACATAATTTAACAACCTTTAAGGGCATCATGATTCTATAATTATTTCTATAATTCCTAACCATACTCACAAACAAAGTTTATGAAATTAGAACTATGAAATCTTATGAAATTAGAACTAAGAAAGCATTGCAAGTAGATTGAAAATCTCATCTCCATTGGAGCTGGAAAAATAGACAAAATCAGATTTTCACTATTTTAAATGTCAAAGAAACGGAAGCACCATAATTAGATTGAAAATCTCATTATACCTAGAGCTGGAAAAAAAGACAAAATAAAATTTCACTCATTTTAATAGTCAAATTTTATTGTTTAATCAAGAAACGACCTTAAGAAACGAGAAAAAATGAAAGTGGTTTCATAAAAGATGGATTTGACGCTTGAAAAACAAGAACGTCCATAAGAAACGCCTTCTTTCTGTCCCGTTACTGTTTTTGACCTGTTTTTTAAGGAAACGACTGCTGCCATCCCGTTTCTGGTAACAATGGCCTCCTCCAGTATTCTATGATTTCACATAGATGAAAGGAGACTCTATCTCTTGGGAGAGGTTTCCACGCAAACTTTCTTGCACAAATCACACATGCATGGAGTCAATATTGTAGGCAGTTCGTGACCAAGACAACAAATAAGTAAAGTGCAAGATCCTCCATATGCATTTCTAAACCAGTGGAGGGTATTCGCGATGTTGGAATATACCAACTAGGACCCTTTCATTTTGGTAAATGAATGGGTATCCCCCTCTTCATATTAACAAATTTTTCTAAGATATCAATTATTAATTCACAAGGATATTATTTTTGGTTGTAGGCTTCGTCATATTTCCTATTTCATTTTTTTACTTTGTTTTGCACTCATGAGTTTTTTTTTTTTTTTGATCTTATTGATTGCATAGAATTCAGATGCCATGAACTTTAACTGCTTGTTGGTAAATATCATCACTTACTCTTGTGAGTATAGTTGAATGATCTTTGGAAAATAATAATATTGGTATGATAATAATTAACTTAGAGTTCCATGACTGAAAGCACAGAACTCGATGTTATTCATCATCTACAATCATACAATGTCACTTTCTTTGGTCTTAATCATTTACAGATTTCATGAAGGCTAACTATGTTACTAAAATTGCCAAAATTAATATAAATAACTATGTTACTAAAATTGTCAAAATTAATATGAAGAATATTCTGTAGCATGAATATAATTTATATTCATGCTTTTGTAAATGTGTGAAAATTTTACATGCTTTTGTAAATGTGTGGAAATTTTATTTACTTTACCAATTATGGCTCTAATAACCTAATGAATACTAATACTTGCCATACTTTGGTACCATTTGATGACTCAGTTAGAGTGTATTTGCTTGATATTTTCCATTTTATTTAACAATACACCTTATATCATCTCTAAAGTGTTTTTTGTTTACCTTAGTGTTATCCTTGTATATCATTAGAGTGGGAATTGTCACTACGTTACATGGTGATACACATTTAATCATTTTTTACCTTCGGTTTGAATATGAATGAAGGTGCTCATTATTTCATTTATATGTTCATTCTTGAATGTTTTCCCTAGTTCCATATACATAATTAGTTATGTTTTTTTTTACCTGTCGGTGTCATTTTATATTAATGATGCAAGTGAGATGACATTAAACACTTCGATATTGGATCATATTCTTTAATAATAAGAATCTGGGATTGTCATGATTAATTGATGTGTAATATTTGTATTTTTATACTCAATTTATTATCATACTAAGTCATCTTATCATTCTTGGACTATGGGCATAAAGAGTTATGATGACTTTTTTGACATTAACGAAATCACGATTACAATATTAATGACAATGATCTCGGTGCCTCATGGTTTAGCCTATATTTATTTAATTCTTGATGTTTTGCTTCTCCTCAACCTGGACATTTATTGTCATTATTAATCCTTTGATCATTTCAAAGTCTGAATCAAAGTTGAGTCTCGAACCCAGATCACATGAAGGTCATGATGTTACTGAGTTGGCCCTTTCCTTATAATCCTATGACACCTTTGTACAAAAGATATGATTTAAACCTTTCATATTATGTACTTTCAAATCATGGCACATTTCTCTTGAGTTTTGGGGTTTGGAATGGATTTTTCTCAAATACTCACCTTTCATTTTCACAATCCATATTTTCCTTTCACATGCCTTCTCTTGTTCTCTGTCAGGGTTCAATATTGTATCCTTTTCTTGTATGCTAAAAGGTTTTGTTTCCCTTTCTTAGGACATTTGCGTCTCAAAAGTGTGTTTGTTCACTTACAGTGCTCCTATACCATGGGATTAATTAAGAAAATTGATCCTATAAATTCTAAGTTAGTTGATCTAGATGAACAGTTGAGTGAAATATTCTTTGCACTTGGTTGGATGGAATTTATTTGTAAATTCCATGAACATAGTTTGGGGCCTGTAGAGGCTTTTACGAAATCCTTTGATGGAACAAGGGCACTCATTGGTGATATTTAGTTGTCATTTATTGAAAATTTTTGTGTCTCAGGCTACAGAGTTGTCGATTACTGGTGGAAAATGGTATAAACATGCCCCTTTGAAGAAAGTACCATGGAAGAATCTCTTGGATAAGCATGGAACATAACATGGCTAAACCAAAGGTATGATACTTTCGTTTTTATAATTTGTTAGTGGAACTTATTGGCTCCTATCTGTAAATTTATTACATGTGAAGGGATATACAACAAAGTGCTTAGATACCGTGTCTGAATTTTCATGGATCTGCTTGGTTTTAAACTTAATATTCCTTATTTTCTATTAAAAATATTAGTGTTCATGTCAATAGGATATCATAGTAATTTTGAAGGGTCTTATAGGGTTCTCTGTCATCATGCCTTATTCAAATTCTAGTGGAGTTTTGACTTAGTTATCTAGGTGATTATTTGCATGCATTTTGTGTAAGGAACGACTTTAACGATTTTCCTAGAACAACATTTAGTATCCCAAAATTGATTATTTCCAATACCTGTATTCACACAACTTCTATTCAAGAACTAGAAAAATTAGTCATGGAGGGTTTGAAGGAGGATGTGAATTAAAACTAAGTTGACAATCCTAATACAATAGATGAATTGGATACCAATATTGTCATAGAATAAATTCGGTTCACCAGAATCAAGACTTAACTCACATGGAATCGAGTTCCCAAACTTATGGAGAGACTAATTTTACTCATTATCCTTCTATTGGCCCCTCTTTTATCTTACATTATGAGAAATATTATTCTACTCTGATGATGATTCTTCTACTACAGTGATTCTTTCATAAACCCTAATCATTGCTCAAACATAGGGGGTTTTCCATTCTATTGATAATGAGAATGATTGAGTGAATTTGACTCGACACTAGTAAAACAAGACTCGATTTCTCCTCATAGCATTAATCTAGTAAGTAACGAGAATGCTAATTCTCAAAGTACTTCGTCTCATGACCCAAATGACTCTTTGGATGATGTTCTGAATAATTATTTGGGAAATTTGGGGGTAGTTCATTTGCTTAATTCATTAAATGGTTTGAAGGAAATCCTTGATAAGGAAACTCCTAAAGTTATTAATAGTAATACTATAGGTAATGATTGCAAGGTTATCAATGAAAAAATCAGGAAATTAGTGAGAATACGGTCACAATACTTGAGGTTGTTAAGGTTGAAATTAAAAATGGCAAATGGGATCATTTTCAGCCATCTAGTAAGCGCAAAACTCCATTAAAACATGGAAAATGAAAATTGAGAGAGCCTCATAAGATTACAAACGACGTTGTTTCCAAGCAATGAGCTAGGATATTTTCTCATTTCACCAAAAATAGGAAAACCAAAATTGATAGGTCTGAGTTAAATCCTCACTCTATTCTAGTGATTGATATACAAGATGAAGAAGAATTCAAGCCTAAGAAGGTTACTGAGAAGAATAATTTGAAGAATAATCAAGTCCCTTAGTATGAACTTGTTAGAAATCTTCCTCCTTGTTTAAAGTCAAACCTGGAATTCCCATGTATTATTGTAACCATGTGAAATTATAAAACATAAGTTTATTGTTTTGTTAATAAACCATGCCCATGGTAGGATAATAAAATCATTGAGCAAGGATGTAGTTTGAATTGTCAAAATTTAATACTTTATTATCAGGAAAATATATATTCCGTGACTGAGCATGTAGACTATCTTCAAGATGAAATCAATCAGCTTAAGACCTAGAGAAGGGTACTCAATGAACAAAATCAAGAGGAGGTTCGAGAACTAAGGAAAAAATTGAAGGATTCTACTAATGGTGTGGTAATTAATACTTTTGGTGTCCATATTTTTGTTAATCCCGGATCTTTAGCATTGATCAAGTCAAAGTAATTGAAGTTCATTTGTTCATACTGTTTGATGTATATATCGTTTTGCATCTTTTTTTTTTTAAGCAAAGGTAAGTCAATTTATTTTCCTTTATTTCATTTTTACTTAATTTGTTTTGATACTTTCTTTATGCATATTTATTTCATTTGTAGTTGTTTTTTTAAGTAAAGGTAAGTTAGTTTATTTTCCTTTATTTCATTTTTACTTAATTTGATTTGATAGTTTCTTTATGCATATTTATTTCATTTGTAGTTGTAGAATCAAATATTCTGCAGCCACTTCATTTCAATGTTTTTTTTTACTTTTATTTCGTTTAATAAATATTGCTCCTTGTTTGTCTTAGGAGTAAATGCTATGAAAATTATCATGGGAATGCTCTGAATCAAATGTTCCTAGATGACAAGAAATGATTTGACATTTGGATACATTCCTGGATTTATGTAAGATCGAGATTCATTCCTTGGTCTATCTTTTGGAAGAAAATTATTGTGTAAAGTTAGGATAATTTGTTAATTGAGTCAAGACAAATTTGGGATAAGACAATATTTCACTTTTAAAAATTTGGATATTTGATTTCTCTATCTAGTGTAGGGAGCCTTGGTTATAAATAATTGATCTAGAACTAGAGAAAGGGGGATTTTTTGAATTGGAATGGTTAAATACCAAAGTTAGACTTAATGATTGATTGTTCATAAATCATTATTATAAATATATAAGAAGTTTTTCTATATGTTTTCATGATTGGTTTTTCCATTATTGTTATGATGATGTCTCGGGGTTTGTAGATAGAATGTTTACTCTGTGTGGATCTATGTCATGAATTAGACAATTGTTTAATCATTTGATTTTTGTCAATTATCAATATTTACTTTTTATATTATTCATTGTTCCATAAATTTTTCTTGCACTGCATTTTAGTTTCCGTTATTAGGTTTTATTTGAATTCGAATATCTTAGTATTCAATATGATTTGATAAACATATGTGATATAGGGTTGATTTTCCTAGTTAGAAAGTAGCTCGATAATGAATATTGATCATATGCTTAGTTTTTAAGTGGTGTTTGATTACAATTAAATTGATTGATTCTTGTTGGAGGCGATAACCTGAATTAGTTACTTGGACCTTATCAATGAATGTTTTTAGTTTTATTATCATTTTAATCTAATAATTTGTTGTTTTTATTGTGATAGAAAATCATTATTCACTCATACTCCTATTAGTCAATTTAAACAGATCTGTTGATTTTGATCTCGATCGAGGAGACATATTTCTTTCCATTCTTCTGTTAAATTTGTGTGAGTTTAATTGTTTTTTTTTAATTTTAAAAAGTAAATTTGCTACAGTTCAAAGATTCAAATCAATTTTGGTCTGAATTTTCATACCATTAATATCTTATGCACTTAGTATGTTTGAGATATCATCCTTTCTAATGCATCTGAAATATTTTAATTAGTTATTTATTTTTATTGAAAAACTTTATCTTGTTTATCACAACTCTTATTTCACACAATAACTTCATTATGAAGATTAACTAAGACACACGGGATCCCTAATATTAAATGTACATTATGTTAATGTAATTGTAACTTCAGAATGTATTCACTTGTATTCCTTATGTATTGTACACCGATGTTTATTCCGGAATGTGTCTATAATGTATTTGAGTCATGTCATGCCCCGATATTCCTATCGGGAGTTTCTATAATGTAAACAAGTCATGTCAAGTCATTGTCGGTAACCCTCCTATTGATCAAGGGTTAAAGTCCTCGCAGTTCTAGGGCACTAGGGTTATTAGACTCTCCTAGAAAAGTCGGCCCTAGTAGGTTATTGTCAAGTTGGGAATTAGTATAAATAGAGAGTGAGCCTCTCTATTTATCACACACTCACTCACACTCAGTTGTAGTGCATAGATGAGGAAGAAGAAGATACTGGGGATAGGAAGAAAGAGGCTACTGCTGTCGGGAGATCATCTTACTATTTTGGGGTCTTACTTTTGGTGTTGATTCTATCTCTGAGGAAGTTGCGGGGTTTTCTCCATTTATGATTTCCCCGAGGAAAAACACTGTGTTCATCGTCTCTTGTGTTTGATTATTGTCCTTGTTATTCTCTCAGTCAAAGATCCTAATATAATGCTAGATCAATGTTAAAAATCTAAGATGGTATCAGAGCTAACCTAAGAATAAGACATTGTGTAGTTGCGGAAAATATGGCTTCCTAATTTTTGGATGTCTATCTACAGTTTTCAGCAAAAGAAGGTTGGACTAACTCTCATCCCTAGGGCGCATGTTTCTGACAAAGCAGAATCCAATTCTGGGATTTTTATGTTTTGGACCTGACACTACTGCCAAAAATTAGGGCTTTCCACAGAAGTTGAATTTTTCAGTGAGCCCAGGATTGGATTGATCTCCTATTAAAAATTGAAGTTTAGAGATCAAAATCAAAGCATTTGGTTGGACAAAACTATGGAAAAGTCAAGCCCTAATCTATTCCTGAACCAGCACTACCGAAATTTAGCTCCAAATCTAGATCCGACATCTTAACCTGGTAAGATCTAAATCTTTTGTATTTCCATTTGAGGTTCTCAGTTAATATATCTCATCATACCAAGCTTGATGAAAATCTTGAGGGAGCTGATAACTTCCAAGCCTGGAAGTATAGGATCTCCATGGTCCTGGAAGAAAATGAGTTGGACTCCTATTTCAATGAGGAGGTTCTAATTCCAGAGGGAGATGAGGCTAAGGCCTTACACAAGAAGAATTCAGTTATGACAAAGAGGATTATTGTTGATTCAATCAAGGATCACCTCATACCACAGGTGTCCTCCCTAAAGACACCTAAACCTATGTTTGATACCCTAACCAAACTATTTGAAGGGAAGAACATAAACCAGAAGATGACTCTGAGAAACCAACTGAAGAATGTAAAGGTCTAGAATGCAAAGACCATCCAGTCTTACTTTACAATGGTCTCTCAGATCAAGGAACAACTGGAAGCAATAGATGAAGAAGTGGAGAATGCAGATATTGTAATGACCACCTTGAATGGTCTCCCTAGATCAAGGGACTCCTTTATTCAAGGAATCTGTGCCAAAAAGAAGTTAGTCAAGTTCAGAAGGCTATGGGAAGAATGCTCTCAAGAAGAAGCTCGAATAGCATCTCAAGAAGAAAAGATGGGAAGTGCAGATCAAGCTCTCACGGTACACTCCAAACAAACCAGAAGAAGTTCTCATCATCCTAGAGGTAAGCACTCTCACAAAGATAACAATAAAAAATATTTGTCTAGAATCAGATGTTATACATGTGACGAGAAAGGACACTATTCTAGAGAATGTCCTAGAAACAAAAATGTCTCTCACAAGAAGAAGGGAAACAAGAGAAGACATCATGCTCATGCTGCAGAGGATGATGAACCTTCCACAAAGAGAATTAGACATGAAAGTGATGATTCCTCAAGTGATGAAGAATATGTTTTTATTTCCGCTCTCATGGGAAACATTACACATGGAAGCAATGAATGGATTATATATAGTGGGGATTCCAAACATATGACAGGATTTAAGGAATCTTTTGTGAAACTATTAGAACATGAATCACCACACAAGGTGAAACTTGGAGATGACTACCAGTATCCAATAAAAGGTAGCGGGGAATCCTCCTATAAGCTAGACTCTAGAAATTCTATGACAATGAAGGAAGTATTTTTTGTAACAAGACTAAATAAGAACCTCCTCTCCATATCTGCATTAGATGCAAAAGGCATGCCGGTTGCATTTATAGATGGCCAAGTTATCATGTGGCCAAAGGGAAAGACTATTAATGATGGAGTAGTGATTAGGGAACAAGAGGGAGGTCTATAAAAATTGAAGGGCCATCCAGAACAAGCCTTGGTCCATGACACAGTAGAGCCAAATGAAATTTGGCATAGAATGCTTGCACATGTGCATTACAGAGCACTACCACTTGCAAGAAAAGTTGTTGAAGGTCTTCCAGAAATTCAAGCAAAACATGATGTATTCTGCAAAAGATGTGCGAAGAGAAAGAACACAAAGAAGACATTTCCAAGTAGCGAGAGAAAGGAAAAAGGAATCTTGGAAATCATCCACTCCGATGTATGTGGTTCAATGTCATCAAGTTCATTAAGCGGGTATGTATACTATGTTTCTTTTATTGATGAATTTTCTAGGAAGACATGGATTTACTTCATGAAGAACAAAGATGAAGTGTTCAACACATTCAAGGAATTCAAAGCCTTGATCGAGAACCACACTGAAAATAGGATCAAGACCTTTCGATCAGATAATGGTGGAGAATTCACATCAAATGAATTCAAATATTTATGCAAAGACTCAGGGATTAAGAGGGATTTATCCACTCCATATAATCCACAACAAAATGGGGTTGCAAAAAGGAAGAATATAACTATCATGGAAGCTGCAATAGAAATGCTTCATGATCAAGATCTCCCCATGCATCTATGGGAAGAAGCTACCAGAATAGAGGTGTATGTACAGAACCGTACTCCACACAGAGTACTCGAGAACAAGACACCTGAAGAAGTCTTTTTCGGCAAGAAACTGGAAGTCATCCATCTCAGAATATTCGGCTGTCCAGTGTACATACATATTCTGAAAGAAAAGAGGAAAAAATTAGATCCTTTAGGAATGAAGGGTATATTTGTGGGATACTCTAAAAGCTCAAAGGCTTACATAATATACTTCCCAAGATTCAAGAAGATCGACATCAGCAGGGATGTAATATTTGATGAAGACTCGAACTACAACAAATCCAGAAAGAAACTTGCTGAAGTTCCTAAAGAATCGGAAGCACCTAGAATTCATGACATGACCATGAACGAAGAAACTCAAGAAGAAGATCGAGAATTTGAAGAACCTCAAGAACCTGTAGATCCACCTCAAGAGAAGAATCCTCATAAGAGGAAACCTACTTGGGTATGAGAAGCTATCCAAGGTGCGGAAAGATATGCGGCTTCAGAAGAGAATCATAGAGAAAGAAAGAGGACCAGGTCCTACTACAGATATGTAGCATTATTATGTGATTTCATCGATAAAGAACCTTCCAAATATGAAGAATTAGTGGAAAGGAAAGAATAGAAGGATGCTATGATCGAAGAGTATCAATCGATCATGAAGAATGATGTTTGGGATGTTGTCCCAAGACCAGAAGGAAAGTCGGTTATAACTTCCAAATGGATCTACAAGATCAAGCATGCTGCAGATGGTAGCATAGAAAAATATAAAGCAAGATTTGTTGCTCGTGGCTTCTCCCAGAAATAAGGAATAGATTATGAAGAAACTTTTGCACCTGTATCTAGATACACTTCCATCATATCAATACTTTCTCTTGCTACAATGATGAAATGGAAGATACACCAAATGGATGTCAAGATTGCTTTCTTGAATGGCGTAGTGGAAGAGAAGTGTATGTGGAGAAGCCACTCGGTTTTGAGACACATGACATGGAGTCTCATGTGTGTAGATTGAACAAATTCCTATACAGTTTGAAACATGAACCCAGGACATGGTACGGAAGAATTGACAGCTTTCTATCTAGTTTGGGATTTACCAAGAGTAAAGCAGATTCCAACCTTTACTACAAGGTTGAAGATGGCAACCCAATGATTCTCCTACTGTATGTAGATGATCTGTTTGTAACAGATATGGATGGGTTGATTTCTGATATGAAGAGGAAGCTTGCTGCTGAGTTCAAAATGAAGGACTTGGGTATGATGCATTATTTTCTAGGCATTGAGGTGTGGAAAAATGCAGATGGAATTTCCCTGGGAAAAGGGAAATATACGATAGAGATCCTGAAGAGATTCAGGATGATGGACTGTAAGGACATGACCACACCTATGGCATCGAACCTAAAGCTACTGAGTGATGCTTCATTAGAAGCGGTTGATGCAACGATGTATCATCATATGATTGGGTCCTTGATGTACCTAACGAACACAAGACAAAATATTTGCTTTGCTGTGAACACCTTGAGCTAGTTCTTGACAGATCCGAGACATGTTCACTTGATTGTTGCAAAGCATATTCTGAGGTACCTGAGGGGTATAGTTAATTATGGGATCAATTATGAGGCAACTCAAAATATTAAACTGGAGGGTTATGTTGATTCAGATTGGGAAGGAAGTTCCATCGATAGGAAGAGCACTTCAGGGTGTTGATTCAGTATGGGATCGGGTGTGATCCCTTGGTTTAGTAGGAAGCAATCCTATGTGGCACTGAGTACAATTGAAGTAGAGTATGTCGCAGCTTGTTCATCTAGTTGTAAGGAAATATGGCCGAGGAAGCTACTGTCTGATTTATTTGATCTCCAGTTGGATGCTACTTGTATATATTGTGACAACCAGAGTTGTGTGAAGTTGTCGGAGAACCTGGTGTTCCATTACAAGTCGAAGCATATCAAGATCAAGTATCACTATATCAGGCATATGGTGTAGAGGGGAGCAGTGAAGCTCTAGTATGTTGTGATGGACAAACATATAGCTTATGTGTTGATGAAACCATTAGCCAGAGTGAAGTTTGAGTACTTCAGGGAGATGCTTGGTTTTCTCTAGATAGAGGTTCCTTACAAAGGGAAGTGATGAGTCCATGATCCATTCTGACATGGTGATAGCATTGGTTCCTTCCATGGTCAGACATAAGGGATGATCCATTCTATCATGGTGAGAGGATTGGTTCCTTCCATGTCAGATAAGAGTGCTGATCCATTTTGATATGACTGTAGGATTCATTCCTACATGATCAGATATAAGGGCTATTGCCATTATTTGAATGGAGGTTCCTGGTTAGTTACCAGGAATACTCAGTCTAGGACTAAGGTTCATGTTTGATATGACTGTGCGATGTAGTCTTACATGATCAGATGTGAGTGCATGGCCATTCTGATGTGATTGAGGGATGTGTTCCCACTTGATCAGATATAAGGGCTATTTCCATTCTTTGAATGGAGGTACCTGGTCAATTACCAGGAAAGATCAGTCTGGGACTGAGGTCCATTCTGATATGGCTATGGGATGTTTTCTCACATGATCAGATATGAGTGCATGGCCATTCTGATGTGATTGAGGTATGTGTTCCCACTTGATCATATATAAGGGTTGTTTCCATTCTTTGGGAGAATGGAGGCACCTGGTTAGTTACCAGGAACCCTCAGTCTAGGACTGAGTGCCCTTCTAACATGGTGAGAGGATTAAGTTCCTTCCATGGTCAGATGTAACTGATGTGCCTCTTCACAGATGGTAGTAGGTGTGTCCTACCATGCTAGTGATTGTAAGTGTTGTGCCTTTCCATAGATGGTAGTAGGTGTGCCCTACCATGCTGGTGGATGTAAGTGTTGAGCCTTTCCACAAATTATAGTAGGTGTGTACTATCATGCTAGTGGATGTGAGTGCTGTGCCTTTTCACAGATCATAGTACATGTGTCCTATTAGCTGGTGAATGTAAGCGCTGGGACTTTCTGACATGGTTGTGGGATGTGTTCCCGCATGGTCAAATGTGAGTGTTGGGTGTGCCTTTCTGACATGGTGTTGGATGTGTTCCTCTCATGGTTAGATGTAAGTGTTGGGCAGGACATTATTACTTAGGGTCATATATAAGTGCTGAAGAAGACCTACATGGTGGCTAGGCCTACAACTAGCATGAAAAAAGGGCTAGCTCTATAGAACTTCTTGTGATGAGAAGAATCATGAGATAGCACCTGTGATGATCCAGTGATGATGATCTAGCAGTGATGATCCATATCCAGTGATGATCAAGATCTAGTGATGAACCAGATCTAGTGATGATGTTCCAGTGATGATCCAGATCCAGTGATGATCCAAATCCGATGATGAAGATGACTTGAAGATGAAGATAACTTGAAGATGAAGATGACTTGAAGATGAATATGACTTAAAGATGACGAGGACTCAAGGATGATCTAGATGATACAGAGAAGAAGACTTGTGCTAATAAATTGTGTCACGATAATACCTTCCTAGTTAAGAGGGAGTGTTAATGTAATTGTAACTTTAGAATGTATTTACTTGTATTTATTATGTATTGTACCCCGATGTTTATTCTGGGATGTGTCTGTAATGTATTTGAGTCATGTCATGCCCTGATGTTCCTATTAGGAGTTTCTATAATGTAAACAAGTCATGTCAAGTCATTGTGGGTAACCCTCGTATTGATCAAGGGTTGAAGTCCCCGTAGTTCCGGGGCACTAGGGTTATTAGACTCTCCTAGAGAATTTGGCCCTAGTAGGTTATTTTCAAGTCAGGAATTATTATAAATAGAGAGCGAGCCTCTCTATTTATCACACACTCACTCATACTCAGTTGTAGCGCATAGCTGAGGAAGAAGAAGACATCGGGGCTAGGAAGAAAGAGGCTACTGCTGTCGGGAGATCATCTTACTGTTTTGGGGTCTTACTTTTGGTGCTGATTCTATCTCTGAGGAAGCTACGGGGTTCTCTCCATTTATGGTTTCCCTGAGGAAAAACACTATGTTCATTGTCTCTTATGTTTGATTGTTGCGCTTGTTATTCTCTTAGTTAAATATCCTAATATAATGCTAGCTTAATGTTAAAAATTTAACACATTATGTATTGAAGTATGAATTTAATCTACTTTCTGTATATGTTTTATTTTAATTTTTGAAATAGCATTTTAGTCTTTGTTTGTTTTTATTTTAGATTTGTCCCCTTAGTCAAGAATAATCTCAGCTAACAAAGCCATAAACCTAGTAAGGGTTGGTTATTTCAACAAATTGAGGTAATTTTGACACCTTCGGATTGGGAAAATTCCACATAATTGACGTGAGTGCTTAAACTGCACATCAAAAAATGGCACTAGAATGAGGGATATAACTCATTATATATGTTATTCAATGACTAAACACAATCAGATTAAACCTCCTCCTGCTCATTCTCCCATAGCGACTTGCAGCTGCTCTAATCCCATAGCCACATCAATAAAAGTTATGACTGATACCTAACCAGATCCTATTTCCACATCATTACCACAAAATACCTCTTCTCAAAATGATCTAATTTATTTGACCCCTTTAGTTGACAATTGATACTTTCAATAACTCATTGAGAGTTCGAACGAATTACTTGTAAGGACTGAGTCTGTATTACATAGGATTCAAGCAGTACATAAAAGGATGATCAATCATATTGAATATAATACTAAGTGAACTCAACAAACTAATCTAGCTCCTTTGGACCTTCCATTGGCTCACGACTTCCCATGGTTCCGTAATTTTAATCAACCCTTGTGCAATATTGTAATAGAACAAGTCATTCCTAATAAAACCCCTGAAACAGATCATCATACCCATAAGCTTGATTTTCCTCCTAGTGATCCATTATTTCCACTTCAACCTTGATTGGTTTTCAAATTAGGCATATCAAGATAACCACGTTCTCTACCTAACTCACCTTCAGGTTCCTTTAGTGAAAGTTTATCTGAGGAAAGCAGCTCTAAGAGTCAATATAATGGCTCATCTACTAGTTCTCATCAATCTAAAGGAAGCCTCATATGGATCATAATTGAAATCAAAATGGGCCTTGGATGGATCGAGATGTTGTAGTCATACCCAGGCCACACCATCCCTTTCCCAAAAAATCCTAAGAAATGGCTAACTAAACTTGACCTTGATACAAAACAACCTATCGACGACCATATTAAAATGTTATGTTGAGTATGAGACTTAGAAATGTAGAACATGAGGACATAGTCTATAGACTATTTCCTTACACTTTTGAGGGAAAGGCATCCACCTGGTATTTTACCTAACCGAAGGGTATTATAACTTCATGGGATAATTTGAAAACAATTTTTTAGAAAAGTTCGAGGACAAAAAAACTTTTGAGGATCTAGTTATGGAATTATCTAAAATAAAAACGAAACGTAAGGAGAAATTTAAATATTTCAACCAGAGATTTCTTACTTAAAAAATAAAATCCATGAAGATTATATACCTATGGAAAATGTGCAAATTGAATATTATGTGAGAGATATAGCTCATGATATTGTTGATTGGGTTAAAATGTCTCATAATACAACTTTACAACAAGAATTCAATGAAGTAATCCTAGTGGAAAAGAATATGCTTAGACTCACAGATATCACTGACACACCAACCAATCAACCTTCTTCTTCTAGAAAAAGAAATAAAGCTCCAAAGAAAACCTTTGTTCTCAAGAAATATCAATTAGATATATATCTAGGAAGTATTAATAAAACAATCCAAGATATTTCCAATGAAATTTTTGGTCTCCAGTGTAATGTAGGTGATTATTACAAGTCATCCTTTAGGATAATTTTCAGTATTAGCCCAACAAACAGGTTCCATTAGGTGAAGTTATGACTGTTGAAGATATAGTCGAAGTACTTAAGTATTTGGTTGTTGGTTAAGAACCATCTTCAAACAAAGAAAATCAATCTACCAAACAAACATAAGAAAATGAAATTGAATGTTTAGATCAGGAGGAGGATGATTCTCCACAGGTGGTAAGTCATTTTTGGGATGTTACTAGTTGTGAATATTATATTGAACCTTCTTCTTTCAATACTAATTATCATACTTATAATACTAGGAGTAAGGTTCTTGTTCTGTCAGACACCCCTACTTACTGAAAGAAAAATCAAATCTCTGCTTCCAATTAAAAAAATCAGACCACAGTAGTTAGATCATCCCTACCTCATATCGGTCATGATCCCATAGAACATATGAAAAGGTTAAAACCGAACATATATCTCTATGATATTTTTAATTTGTTTCCAGTAAAAGAAATGGTTTTCAGAAAGAGTCCAAGAATTCATCTCAAAAGGTTAAAACTAGTGTTTCTTCCAATAATTCATTTGATCCTAAAGTTTCCCTAAATGCTGAAAATATGAAGAATCGATACACAGTTAATGCTTCGTCAATAGGGAAAAATTCTAGCTCGACTACTCCACCTTTTCTTCTTACTTTTTAAATATTAATCAAAATTTCCACAACTATATGGTGGATTCAAGTGCATCCTCTAACACCATGCCTCTTTCGGTATTCAAAATGATGAATGTTAAATCTACACCGTCTAAAACACAGATCATACAGTTAGATTGCTCTAAGGTTAATAAATTAGGAGAGATGAAACATGTATTGATTGGAATTTCATCCAATCCTAAATTGCACCAAATTATTGAGTTTAAAGTTGTTGATATACCAGAGGAATACAAATTATTTCTTTGTGGAGATTGGTTTGAGTAACTTGAAGGATATTTTACAACAAATTGGTCACAGATGTGCCTTCCCTTGAACGATAATCCAAATAAAATAAGGTTCGACAAAGAAAGGTATACGAAACACACCATAACCAAATTAAATTATCCTAATGAACCATTCATGTTTACTGAAAATATTCTTGGCAATTTTTGCTTTGACACTTACTTTAGTGATTTTCAGGCAAAAAAATATCCTCTTGTGAATCAACCTCAACAATCATGGTTATGGAATTTCTCATAGGATAAACAATCTTGTTCCTTGTTTCAAAGTGTAAATAATGTATGTATTGATTTAAATAATCAATTTTGTTATCTGTATTTTGATGGGTTTTGTTCTAACAAAGGAGCTAGTTGTGGGTTCCTACTCATTGACCCAAAAGGTAATAAAGTATTTTTATCCCGTCACTGAGAATTTGAGTGCATCAATAATACTGATGATTACGACTCACTGATCCAAGGACTCGGGAAGGAATTAGACTTGGATGCCAATATAAATATAGATTTTTGGAGATTATAAAATCATCATTAAATAGGTAAAGAATGATATTCATTACAATTCTGTTCATTTGAAAAAATACCAGTCTGAGGTATGGAATCTTATTTCTGTATTTGATGCATTTAAGATAAATTCTATACCTAAGAATATGAATTAGGAAGTCGATTTACTAGCCAGTGTAGCATCCATGACTATACCAGCTGAAGTTTTTTTTTCAAATGCTTTTTCTATAGATCTAACTTAGAAATTAGGAAGTTGATTTACTAGCCAATGTAGCATCCAGGATGACACCAGTTGAAGGTTTTTTTTTCAAATGCTTTTTCTATAGATCTAACTTTTCTCCCATCAATTCCTCACAATATTTTTAACTTGCATGTTTTTTACTCTGATGAACATATTATTGATTTCCTCACACTCAAGGATACATTTAAATATTCTACCATTGATGAGATAACACATTATGAAAACCTACATGAATTTTTCGATAATATATATTCCTCACTTGGTAAATAATGCATGTCGAATAATAAGAAGCAAAATAGCTACAAAACACACAGTTCTAGTATGTATTTTGAGGTGATTAATTTAGGTGCAAATGACAATCCAAAAAACATCAATTTAGGTTATGATTGTACCCATCAATCGAAATCATCCTTCATCAAGTTATTCAGGGAATACAACGATATGTTCTCTTGGACTTATGATGAGATGAAAACATTTGAACCAAACATTATTCAGCATGTTATACCTTTAAAACCGCAAACCAAAGGAAAACACATCCCAACTTGCAGACATTAGTAAATAATTAATTAAATAAATTGTTAGTTGATATGATTATCTTCCCTATAAGACATAGTCAATGGGTTGTGAATTTAGTCCTATTCTAGAAAACGAATGGATATATACGTTTGTGTGTTGACTTTCGCAATTTGAATAGGGATTCCAATAAAAATCATTTCCCCGTCCCTACTATGGTTCAGGTGTTGCAGAAAGTTTCTAGTTCAAAAATTCTCTCTCTATTAGATGGATTTTATAGTTACAACAATGTCTTATTTGCACATCCTGGTGTTGGCAGTCAGCAACAACCCCTTCATTTTTCATTGAGATGAAGGGAGATCAGCTCTCTTTCATGATTTACCTATTAAAGATTATAAAAGAGTGCCTTCAGAATCATCGATTTTGAAGGTACTCTCAATTGTAGAAGAATCAAATGACATATTAGAAGTTTATGAAAACATTTTCATAAACTTGATAATTAGCAGCTGTCAGTTTCATAAATTTTATATATAATCAATTCTATCAGTAATTAATTTATCTAATTATACATGTTGATTTAAGAGATTTGAAAGGATAGTATGCTAATTGGTGTTTAAAGGAAACACATTTTGAATTCGTTTGGGGCTTGGTATTGATAAGATATTATAAGTTCTTGAAATCACTAGAACTAAAGGCGATTTATTAATTAAATTTTTTATTAGACCTAAAGTTCACATTTCATGTATAACTTAATATCATATCATTGCTTTGTTAGCTAGTGAAAGTGCAAATAAATAAATATCATTTTGAAAGTTTCATGTAAATATAACCATAATAGTTTATAAGCTTTATATCCTATTCAATCTGGTTTTGAAATATTAATGGGTGGGATTTCGTAAAATTGTAAAACTATATTTCAAAATGAAACTTTATGTGTATACATTGTTTAAGTGTTAATTTGGATCATGAGTTAGTTATATTTCAAGAACATTAGGGTTTACTATTTTAACACTATATCTTCATATTAATAAACACAACCAACTTTCACGTGTAATCTGGAGTAAATCATCAATTGACCATTTTATGAAGAGACATGACTCATATGGCTGATAAATGACACTTGTTACCAGGATCGCTGCATTGGTATGAAGATTTGGTTAACACCTTTCATATCAATTAACAGTTGTGACTGAAATAATGAAATCATATCAGCAAAATTTAATGTTGTATATGACTGATAACCATTCCATTCCAAGATGCTGTACAAGCTCATCATGCCAAACTGCGTGTAATTAATGTCTTGGTTTATGATTCATGAATCGAATGATCTCTGATATGAAGAATTGGTTAAGAGTTACATCTAGTCGTGGATAATCTTCCATTTATCATAACAAAAGCACTAGCTATTGTCTTAATCATCACCGAATTTGGTAGAAATTGCCAAAGTTGGAGCTCTCATCTCTGTCAGGTATGAAGCATGTGAGGATTCGATAGTTCGCATAATGTCTTTCACCTAGGTTCCTATCCCTTCCATCTTCACGACTCCATTCATTTCAATTCGTAACCTGAGTAGTAGTGAGGGAACTATGGCTTCCCTTAGTCATTTTGAAATTTCAGGACCAGAGCTTATTGAAGCAGATGAGAAGGCTGCCCTGTTATTTGAAAAAATTGGATGGGGTGAGTTCTTTAGGTGCTTTAGTGGCCATAACATGGGGGTTACTAAACAGTTTGCTTTGAGTTTGAAAGAAAACATAGCACAAATTGGGGATTTTAAGTTTGTCATTGACGAAGATAAAATTGCAGAAGCTACGAAGCTTCCACAAACTGGAGAGCGATGGTTTAAAGGCGGGAAAGTGAATAAGAAGAAATGTTAGTCCTTGATGTTGCCCTTTCTAGCTAGTGCAAAACTAAATATTGGGGTTTTGGTTAAGTTTCTAAAGCCAGAATGGCGATCATTCTATGAGATCTTGGTCAGGTATGTATCATGTGATGGATGATTCTCTCACCTGCATTATTATCACCTACGACTACTGTTAGCATTAAAAGGCTGTAAACTTAATCTTTCATTTTACCTATTGCAAAGTTTGAAGAAAATGTTGCATTCGGTTCAAAATACCATGGGTAATCCTGATAGAAGTCTATTCCATCATGGCCTAGTCAAAATTATAATACAACATCAACTATCTCTTAGTGGTAAATCGTGGGATGAGTTTTTAATTGAATGTCAATTAGGGCCAACTCAATATTGGCCAAACCCTCCCCCAAAGACCCGTAGGAAACGCAAGGCTACAGTAAAATCTGAAGTTGGTAATGTTCATGAAGCTGAATCAAAAGATAAAGAGCTTCAGGAAGCAAACCCACCTATAAATACTTGTATTAGTAATGATGCGGTTGGGAATGTAGCTCCCTGTTACGCTGAGACAACCTTGAATCAATCCCCATCTGACAAACGTTGTAGTACACCTACGAAGGCAGAGGGTGAGTTAACCAAAGATGAAGATATTGATGCTGTTGAGTATGAAACCCCCCCTGAGCTGTATACTCCTCGAAAACATGGTGATGAGTCCCTGCATAAACTAGAACAACTAGCACAGGTGTGCTGTGACAAAGGGGGTTTTGAATAAAAAATCTTGTGTTTTTTCGTATGAGAAGAATTACTAGAAGCATGAATAATACACCTACAGCCTCTATTCCTATGTCCATTCAACAGAGTACTCAGCCAGTGATTGTCCATCATGAGGACGATGCTCCATCATCGGTTCCCGAAACTACTCATATGGATGAACCTACTTGTATAGAGAATAATAGTGAAAAATTGGTTAAAGACATCACAGAGTCGGGTAAGCCAGAAGCTGCTCCATCATTTATGGACGCCTATGGTTCGGGTCCCGAGGTTCGGGTCCCGAGCCATCTTTTATGAGTTTTCCATCACCTGATCAAGACACAGATAATCTCGATTCTTCTTAGGTATCTGATTCGTGTCATGACAAGGAGGAAGAAACTCTCCAACAGGTCCTTAACATGGTGTATGAGACTAAAATTGCTGAACTGAAACATGAACTAAAGGAGTGTCAAGCAAGCGCAGTCTTGAAAGACGAGGAGAATAAAACATTTAAGGCAGAGTTATTAAACTGGATTAGTAGGTGGAAAGAGATGAACATCAAGAAAAACCAATACAAGAAAGCAAAAAAATCAATGATACATACAAATCAACATTTGCTCGAACAAGTAGAACAACAGAAGCTAGTAATCATCAGGCTCAAAGCCAAGCTCTCTGAGGCCAGGAGAATGATTAATTTACAAAGTAGAACCTGATGATTGTTTCTATTTTTCAGTTATATGGTTTATCTTTCTATCAACAGGTAATAAAATTTTTTTTGTGCATGCCTGTAAAATTGCATATTTTACAGGCACGCATATAAATTTATTTTTCTTTTGTTATTTCTGTTAAAATTGGTTTTAATGAGATTATTTTGTTTGTTTAAATATGTGGGCATGTTATTATTATCCTCTGCAGTTTCAGGACGTTTCAGATATTCTGGATTTCAGTTGGAAGACGTTGATGTTTCTTAAATACTGGAATTTCGACACAGCCACGAATATGCCAGCTCCTTTAAATCAGTATATATTTCAGGCTATTCGTTTTGATTATTGTTATCTTCTAGTGACAAGTGTCTATTGAAGAGATTAAATGCTCTTCGATAGTGATAAGACTCCTATAGTATTGCATACAGTATTTATGAAAAAACTGAATCGAAATACTAGTAGTATTATATAAACTGGTAATTTTTATGAGATATGAGGATGGAGTGACCAAAGAGAAACATCACTGAAATATTATTTTGGTACAAGTTTTGTTCCTGACTGAAGTTTTATCTTTGGAAGTGGAATGTGACTGGAAATTATCATACTGATATCGTTGATCGTTTTATTTTGGATACTCTTTTTATATTTCAGTATATAATCTTCTACTTATAATATTGATGCAGTGTACTGGGTTATGCTTGTATTAATTATGGGATATTACACTTTGTCAACACAATATTTTTATTTGAATTAGTATGTTATTATAGTTGAATTAATCAGTATTTGTATTGAAAATTCGTGATATAATGATATACATATTTATGTCTGTTTGATGTCATTTGTATTTTTGCAATGATTTCATTTTGAACATTATATTTTATTTCAAATATTTAATGTTGTTCATTAGTGGTTAATTAATTTAAAGTTTTCAGAAATCTGAATTAATTACTTATTTCAATTTCTCTGTCAAGTTAATTTACAGCAGAATGATTTAGAATGTATGATTTAAATATTTTCATTTAGATCTTACTCATTTATCATTTTGTTCATCTTTATATTAATTGATAATTAATATAATATCTAAAGTGCTCTTAGCTGTGATAGGATAGTTAGGATAGTTTAGTTAGTATTAGTATAGTATAGTTTAGATTTAACAGTTGTTAAATAGAATTTGTGTAATTCTTAAAAATAACTTTAATAGTCTTTTAAAAAATTTAGAATATTAAATATAAAACCCTTCAAAATCGAAGACTTTCCTTAAGAAAGCAAGTGTAGGATAACTTAGGTAATAGAGAACTAGTTTTAGGGTTTATTTAGATAGAAATAACTTTAGGATAAACTTTTACTGAATTTTAGTTTCTCCCTAAGAGAAAAATTCAGTTGGTAGCAAGACCATAACCTGCGAGATTTTGCTATTCCAAACACACCAGAAGTTGCTTTAAGCTGATTGTGTGGGAATAATATCCTTGTTGGCCTAGGTCAGAAAATATGGCCAACAAATGGTGCTAGAAGGAGGGCCTGTTAATGATTAATGGCAGGAAAAACTAATGAGAAATTTTCAACCAGCCAACATCCTCCGAAAGTCAGCAGATCACCATTTATAGAAACTGTTAGGAGCATCCTTCAACGTGATCATATCACATCTCCATTTACTCTTGAAGAAAGTACTCAAACGTTGGAAGAATCACGACATATTCTTACAAGAGAATATGCCAATCAACTTGGTGTATCGCCGATAGATTATGGTCTACCTAGGCAACAACAACGTAATCAGCAATTGAACGTAGTTACTCAATATTTGGAAGATGCTGATAGAACTCCACGTTACCAAATTAGAAGTCATCAGAGACAAACTACTCAAACAAACACTGCTAGAAGATTAACTTTAGTAGGCGGTTTTGATCAGCCACCTTCTCCTCCCGAATCACCTCCTGATAGTCCAAGATCATCTAATCCAGGGAGTTCTTCAGATTCTGAGAGAAGCCCAACGGCAAGAAACGTACCTGTGGGAGGAGGAGCTAATCCTCCACCTAATCCACAACTCCCTTGGCTAAGAACAACTGTTGTAGTTGTCCCTGGTGTACAACATCCTTTGCCTAAACACTCAGATAAACTTCTTCCTAAGTTTAGCCCAGATGACAAAGAACCTGCAGAGGTGCATGTAGACAAATTCATGTTAGTTGTTCAAACTATGAACATTTAGCATGAAGATGTAGTTTGTCGATTGTTTCCTCTAACTTTTGAAGGAAAAGCCTCTACTTGGTACTTTTCATTAGTACAGGGATCAATCACAAATTAGGGTGAATTTAATAAAGTTTTTTTAGAAAAATTTGGGGAAGATAAAACACCTGCTCTTTTACCTCTAGAGTTATCTCAGATTAAAATGGAGCCTAAAGAAAGAATTAAAGATTTTAACCAGAGGTTTCTAACATTAAAAAATAAAATTCCAGTTGCTTCTCAACCACCTGAGGATATAATTATTGAAAATTATACTTCAGCCTTACCAAAATATTCTAGGATGTTTGTTAAGAGAGCTGGGAAAACAACTTTAGTAGAAACTTTTGAGGAAGCTATTACAATCGAGAAGGATTCTATGTCCTATGAACCAGATAGAAGTGGGAAATATGATACTTTCCCTCATAGGAGTATGGAAAAACTAAATTCAGAAAAAGATAAAGCATTTGATGTGGAACAGCTGCAAAATGCTATTCGGGCATTAACCAATGAAGTTGTAGGATTAAAAAAAACCAATTCTGAAGCTTCCTCTTCTAGGGGATATTTCAGAAATCAGTTTAGACAAAATCCGAATACAAATAATAAAAAAAATAAACCACTTGACATAGCAACAAATGAAGAGATTTTTAATACAATTCGAGCTGTTTTATCTTTATCTGAGACTCCTTCTAATCAAGAAATAACTGAAAATGAAGAAGAAGAGGAATCAGAAGATGATGAAGAATCAGAGGAACCTCAACAAATTAACGGTCATTTCTGGGACAGTCTTGTAAAATAATATGAGAATAAGAGTCCACCTACAGGACAACATGCCTATAATACTCGTAGTAGAACAGTTGCAAACACTCCTAGAGCTTCGTCAAGTTATACTCCAAATAATGACAACAATAATTCACAGCCTAATAAACAAACTCAATCTGGCAAATAGAATCAATCAACCAAAATTACCCAACCCATTCAAAATACTCCAAAATTAGATTTACAATATGATATAATTGAAGATTTAAAGAAGACGCATGCAAACATCAGTATGTACGACCTTCTTCAAATCTATCCAATGCCTAATAGTCATGTTATAAATCCCGCCATGAGTTCAATTATTCCTAATGCCAAACAAAATGTTGCTGCAAAAAATACTAAGGATGATTTAATAGCAACTGATAAAGGGAAAGAAACGGCTGACAAAGCCTCACTTATAGATAAGAATTCTAAATCAACCACACCTCCATTCTTACTTACCTTTGAGATTTTCAATAGGAATGTCCATAATTGCATGGTAGACTCGGGAGCATCCTCCAATGTGATGCCTTTATTAGTATGCAAAAGGTTGAATGGGAAATATGTTCCATCAAATTCACAAATAACTCAATTGGACAGGACAAATGTGAAGATTGTAGGGGAGATGAAAGATGTTTTAGTCAGGATTGCTTGTAACCCTTCAGTTTATCAAATTATAGATATTGTTGTTGCAGATATTTCTGATGCATATGGTCTATTTTTAAGTAGAGATTGGTCTCAACAGTTGAATGGATTCTTTGCCACGGATTGGTCAACATTATGGTTACCTAAGAACGGAAAGTAAAATCAAATAAAGACAAATAGAGAAATATATATGAAACATACTGTGACTAAACTTCATGATCCTAGCGAACCTGTTTTATTTTCAGATTGCATTATGGGAAATTACATGTATTAATTGGGATTTGGTAATTTTAAAGCTGAACATTCTGCCTTTTCTGAAAATAAACAGCAATCAGAAATTAGAAATGTGACATCTATTTCTCCTAACTCTTCATTCAAGGAAATTATTAATGATGTAGATAATCTTAATATTGTAAATATTATAGAAATTAAAGTAGTTGTTAATAGTTCCACTTGGACTCTATATTTTGATGGTGCGAAATCTAAAGAAGGAGCCGGAGTTGGTTTCCTACTGGTAGATCCTCGGGGAAATAAAACATGTATAGCTTGTAGGATGGAATTTAATTGTACAAACAATACTGTGGAATATGAATCTTTAATACAGGGTTTGAAAAAAGCAATTGATTTGGATATCAAAGAGTTAATTGCATACGGTGATTCCGAAATCATCGTCAGACAGGTTCGTAACTACATTCATTGCTTATCTGAACATTTTCAGAATTATCAACGAGAGGTATGGAACCTTATTTCACATTTTGATGCATTTAACATAATTTCTGTTCCAAGACGTCAAAATCAAGAAGCAGATTTATTGGCAAATGTAGCATCAAAACTAATTCTGTCAGAAAATCTTACATCAGATTTCTTTTCAGTTGAATTGATTTTTAGGCCTTCTATACCAGATAATATTTTTAACTAGTGTGTATTTGATAATGATGTGCAGGTGCTGAATTTTCTGATGAACGAGGATACCTTTAAAGATTCAACCATTGATGAAGTTACTCATGACAAAAATCTGCGGGATTTTTCGGTAATAAATGATTTTTGTTCAGTTGAAAAGGATTTTGAAAAGGTAAAACCGGTCCCTAATTCAGTACTAAGATTAGAAAAGTTCTTTGATATTCAGGATAAATTTAGATATGTCCCTAATTGTAAAACTAATAGCTCTCAAATGAGGTATGAAACCATAAATTTAGGAACAGAACTGAATCCCCAAACTATAAATCTAGGTATAGATTGCAACCCCGTAGAAAAAACGGGATTCATAAATTTGTTTAAATAATTTAAGGATTTCTTTGCATGGACATATGATGATCTGAAAACCTTCAACACACAATTCATGCAACACATAATTCCAATTAAACAGGAGTCAAAACCTTTTCAACAAAAACTAAGGAAATATCACCCATCACTAGAACCAACAATTAAGAAGGAACTAAATAAATTGTTAGCTACCAAGATTATTTTTCCCATCAGACATACTCAGTGGGTAGCCAACCTAGTTCCAGTCAGGAAGAAAAATGGAGATATTAGGTTATGTGTAGATTTTATAAATCTAAATAAGTCTTCTCAAAAGGATAATTACCTAGTTCCTCCCATGGAACAAATTCTTCAAAAGGTGTCTGGGTCTGAGATACTGTCACTTCTCGATGGCTTCTTAGGATACAATCAAATATTAGTATCCCCGGATGATCAATTTAAAATAGCTTTTAGAACTCCATGGGGAACATATGCTTACCGCAAGATGCCCTTTGGGTTAATCAATGCTGGAGCAACTTTTCAATGAGCAATGGATATTGCTTTTAGAGGCTTAATTAACCATTTAGTTGTTGTCTATTTGGATGACGTTACTGTATATTCTAAACATCGACCTGATCATATTAATCATCTTAGAAAGGTATTTGAACAATGTAGAAAATTTGGAATATCCTTGAATCCTAAAAAAACAATATTTGTTGTTTCAGAAGGTATTTTATTAGGCTATGTGGTTTCAAAACACAGAATCATGATTGACCCTGAAAGAACCCAAGCCATTTCAAAAATAACTTACCCTTCTAGAAAGAAAGCAATGCAATCATTTCTCGGTAAAATTTTGTAAGAAGATTCATTACCAGTTTCTCCGAAATCATTCGTCCTTTGCAGAAAATGATTAAGAAAGATGCTATTTTTAATTGGGGACAAACTGAAAAAGAGTCATTTCAGAAAATTTTAGAAGCCATTTTAGAAGCTCCTAGCCTTCTAAGCCTAGATTTTAACAAATATTTCATATTATATACTTTTTCCTCTGACATCTCATATGCAGCAGTTTTAACCCAATTAAATCACCAAAATAACGAGGTACCAATCTCCTTTATGAGTTCAAATTTTAAAGGTGCCGAACTTAATTATCATGAAATTGATAAGCAAGCTTTTGCTGTTTTTAAAGCTGTCAAACATTTTCATCCATATTTATTGAAATCTAAAATGAAGGTGATAGTCCCTTATTCCTCAGTTAGAAATTTGTTAGTGCAAAAATATTTAGGTGAGAAGAGGGCACCTTGGATGAGAGCTCTTCAAGAGTATGACTTAGAAATTAAACCCTCAACGATAGTCAAAGGTCAAGGATTATGTAAATTAGCTGCTGAAGCTACTCATCTACCTAATGATAAAGATGAAACTATCATTGATGAGGTTTTACTTACCAGAGAAATCTATTTCTATCCTCCACCACAGGATTCCTGGTATACAGACATAAGAATACTTTTGGAAACAGGAACTGCCCCTGATTACCTAGAACCAAGGAAGAAAAGAGCACTTAGATTGAAATCTGCTCCTTATTTATTAATTGATAATGTCCTTTTTTGGAGAAATTTAGACGGAGTATTGCTTCGATGTCTAGACATAGATGAAACAGAAACAATTCTGAAAGAGTTACATTCTAGACCAGCAGGAGGTCATTTTGGTGGAGAAACTACTGCGCATAAAATTCTTAGGGCTGGTTATTATTGGCCTACCTTATTTCGAGATTCCTTTTCTTTTGTCAGAAAATGCCAGGAATGTCAACTTGCTGCGGGAAGGGTTAAGAAACATACTTTTTTTTTACAATCAATTTCAATAGAAAGACCCTTTCAGCAATGGGGTATTGATATAGGAGGGCCAATAAATGCTCCCTCATCTAAAAAACACAAGTATATAATAACTGCAACTGATTATTTTACTCGTTGGGCATAAGCTACACCATTAAGGGTTGTAAATACCAATCAGGTTATATTATTTTTATATTCCTTTATCATAACAAGATTTAGTGTTCCAGATTCCCTTGTCTTTGATAATGCTTCATATTTTTCATCAGTTGAGCTAACTCAATTTTCTTTAGAGAAGGGAATAAGAATCAGGTATTCAGCTAACTACCATCCTCATGGAAATGGTTTAGCTGAATCAATAAACAAAAATTTATTGAAAATTCTCAAAAGAACTATTTCAGTTCACCATCGTGATTGGCATACAGAATTAGTCAATGCCCTTTGGGCAGACAGAGTAACTCCTAAGGTTGCGATAGGTAACTCACCCTTCTTCTTAGTGTATGGAACTGAAGCTATTCTACCACCAAATTTATTTTTACCTTCATTACAGTTAGCTTAGTCTGTTCAAGATGAAGATTTCCCAACAATGGAAAAGAGAATTAATACTTTGATAAAGCTTGAGGAAGAAAGAGAAAAGTCAAAACAGCACTTTACAAAACATCAACAAATTGTGAAGTCTTGGTTTGACCAATCCTTTAGTTCCTATTGAGAATTTCAGGTAGGAGACTTAGTTTTAAAATGGGACAAAGTTCATGAGGACAATAGAGATCATACTAAGTTTCAAAATCTTTGGTTAGGTCCCTTTGTTATTGCTGAGAAGACAGGTCCAAGTACATTTCGATTGCAAACACTAGAAGGTCAGTTTGAAACATTCCCAGTGAATGGATTGATCCTGAAAAAATATTTCTGTTAATATTTTAGGTTTTAAAAATGTATAGAATTTGTTGTTGTTTGTAAATAACTTTATATTTTGTATAAACTGATTTACATTTTTGAAGGATGATGATGAATTCATAAGTCTTATGAAACTTTTAAACATCATTCCGCTATTTGCAACCAGTTTTGATTCTGTTAGTCAAGTATTTCAGACAATCAAATTTTTATATATAAAATCAGTCAATAACTTTAGATGTCAACTGAAGAAATAAATGTAAATAAATAAATCTTCTAGTTGAAAAAGAGTCAGTTTGCTCGTTAGCTTGAAAATTATGATACTAGACTGAAATATTTTAAAAATTTGTTCAAGATGATCAAAGTTTCTTAAATCTATACAAAACCTATCATTATTTTATTTTTAAGTATTACTCAGATTATTATTCACCTTTTTATTTTTATAAAAGTTGGGATATCTTATTAATGTCTTTTTCGAAGCTTGTACTATGAAAAAACTCTTGCAGATATCTACCATCAGTATTTAAAAGTATTTACAATCTGAAAACTTTTTAGAATTTGTTCCAGTCAATAAAATGCTAAAATGAGAGACGGAAGGTCTTAGTAATAAGCCGATCTGATCAGAATCATAAATATCACTAGTATGACATTATTAGGAAACTAGTAATGGCTTTTGGTTTAAAAAAAAACAAGAGATAAGGGGTCTCATCACAAGCCAGATGATTCATTTTCTGGTGATATTAATGACTGAAATTACCATTTGGTCACCATGCTGGGTAATGATCTCTCATTTTATAAAATTAAAAGTTCAAATTTAGTAAAGAAAACATAATTTTTGATTGAAGAATAGGAGGTCTCATCACGAGCCGGCCTAATCATGATCATCAGTGTTGTCTAGAATAACTTCATTTCTGATCACCAGAGTGATGGCTTTTGGTTTAAAAAAAAAAGAGACAAGAGGTCTCATCACGAGCCGACTTGCTTATTCCAGACAGTTCTCGTGAATGATACTATCACATTGGGATACCATACCTACATAGTAGTCTTCAGTCAGAATTATTGTTTAAAGAAAAAGAAAAGAAACGAAAAGAAAATTATTATGTTTATGGAACAGATTTTGGAAGTTTTCGGAAAATTAGATTTCTTTATCTTATACTGATGGTGCAGGTTATTTTTACTATAAAATTACTTTGTTTCGATCAGGATATTGTTAAGTTTATCTCTAACAAGATCTCTATTTCAAAAGATGGAATATTTCTGAGTTATACTTATGAATATGAATAAAAATAATGGTTTTCATTTAGATAAAGAATTTTTGATTGTTTTTAATAAGTTTTAAGATTTTGTTTATATCATTTATAAGTTGCATGAGCAGAGATAACTGGTTCGCCCAGGTCATCGCCATTTGTTGGCAGTCAGCAACAACCTTTTCATTTTTCATTGAGATGAAGGGAGATAAGCTCTCTTTTATGATTTACCTATTAAAGATTATAAAAGAGTTCCTTCAAAATCATCGATTCTGAAGGTACTCTCAATTGTAGAAGAATCAAATGACATATTAGAAGTTTATGAAAACATTTTCATAAACTTGATAATTAGCAGCTGTCAGTTTCATAACTTTTATATATAATCAATTCTATCAGTAATTAATTTATCTGATTATATATGTTGATTTAAGAGATTTGAAAGGATAGTATGCTAATTGGTGTTTAAAGGAAACACATTTTGAACTCGTTTGGGGCTTGGTATTGATAAGATATTATAAGTTCTTGAAATCACTAGAACTAAAGGCGATTTATTAATTAAATTTTTTATTAGACCTAAAGTTCACATTTCATGTATAACTTAATATCATATCATTGCTTTGTTATGTAGTGAAAGTGCAAATAAATAAACATCATTTTGAAAGTTTCATGTAAATATAACCATAATAGTTTATAAGCTTTATATCCTATTCAATCTGGTTTTGAAATATTAATGGGTGGGATTTCATAAAGTTTTAAAACTATATTTCAAAATGAAACTTTATGTATATACATGGTTTAAGTGTTAATTTGGATCATTAGTTAGTTATATTTCAAGAACATTAGGGTTTACTATTTTAACACTATATCATCATATTAATAAACATGACCACCCTTCATGTGTAATCGGGAGTAAATCATCAATTGACCATTTTATGAAGAGACATGACTCATATGGCTGATAAATGACACCTCTTACCAGGATCGCTGCGTTGGTATGAATATTTGGTTAACACCTTTCATATCAATTAACAGCTGTGACTGAAATAATGAAATCGTATCAGCGAAATTTAATGTTGTATATGACTGATAACCATTCCATTCCAAGATGTTGTACAAGCTCATCATGCCAAACTGCATGTAATTAATGTCTTGGTTTATGATTCATGAATCGAATGATCTCTAATATGAAGAATTGGTTAAGAGTTACAGTTAGTCATGGATAATCTTCCATTTATCATAAAAAAAGCACTAGCTATTGTCTTAATCATCACCGAACTTGGTAGAAATGGCCAAAGTTGGAGCTCTCATCTCTGTCAGGTATGAAGCATGTGAGGATTCAACAATTCACGTAATGTATTTCACCTGGGTGCCTATCCCTTCCATCTTCATGACTGCATTCATTTCAATTCGTAACTTGAGTAGTAGTGAGGGAACTACGGCTCCACTTAGTCGTTTTGAAATTTCAGGACCAGAGCTTGTTGAAGCAGATGAGAAGGCTGCTCTGTTATTTGACAAAATTGGATGGGGTCAGTTCTTCAGGTGCTTTAGTGGACATAACGTGGGGGTTACTAAACAGTTTGCTTTGAGTTTGAAAGAAAACATAGCACACATTGGGGATTTTAAGTTTGTCATTGACGAAGATAAAATTGCAGAAGCTACGAAGCTTCCACAAACTGGAGAGCGATGGTTTAAAGGTGGGAAAGTGAATAAGAAGAAATGTCAGTCCTTACTGTTGCCCTTGCTGGCTAGTGCAAAACTAAATATTGGGGTTTTGGTTAAGTTTCTAAAGCCAGAATGGTGAGCATTCTATGAGATCTTGGTCAGGTACGTATCATGTGATGGACAATTCTCTCACCTGCATTATTATCACCTACGACTACTATTAGCATTAAAAGGATGTAAACTTATTCTTCCATTTTACCTATTGCAAAGTTTGAATAAAATGTCGCATTTAGTTCAAACTACCATGGGTAATCCTGATAGAAGTCTATTCCATCATGGCCTAGTCAAAATTATAATACAACATCAACTGTGTCTTAGTGGTAAATCATGGGATGAGTTTTTAATTGAATGTCAATTAGGGCCAACTCAATATTGGCCAAACCATCCCCCAAAGACCCGTAGGAAACGCAAGGCTACAGTAAAATATGAAGTTGGTAATGTTCATGAAGCTGAATCAAAAGATAAAGAGCTTCAGGAAGAAAACCCACCTATAAATACTTGTATTAGTAATGATGGGGTTGGGAATGTATCTCCCTGTTACGCTGAGACAACCTTGAATCAATCCCCATATGACAAACGTTGTAGTACACTTGCGAAGGTAGAGGACGAGTTAACCAAAGATGAAGATGTTGATGTTGTTGAGTATGAAACCCCGCCTGAGCTGTATACTCCTAGAAAACATGGTGATGAGTCCATACATAAACTAGAACAAATAGCACAGGTGTGCTATGACAAAGGGGGTTTTGAATCAAAAAATATTGTGTTTGTTCGTACGAGAAGAATTACTAGAACCATGAATAATACACCTACAACCTCTGTTCCTATGGCCATTCAACAGAGTACACAGCCAGTGATTGTCCATCATGAGGACAATTCTCCATCATTGGTTCCCGAAACTACACATATGGATGAACCTATGGCGTATAGAGAATAATAGTGAAAAATTGCTTAAAGACATCATAGAGTCGGGTAATGCAGAAGCTGCTCCATCATGTATGGACGCCTATGGTTCGAGTCCTGAGCCATCTTTTATGAGTTTTCCATCACCTGATCAAGACATAGATAATATTGATTCTTCTCAAGAAGCTGATTCATGTCATGAAAAGAAGGAAGAAACTCTCCAATAGGTCCTTGACAGAGTGTATGAGACTAAAATTGCTGAACTAAAACATGAACTAAAGGAGTGTCGAGCAAGTGCAGTCTTGAAAGATGAGGAGAATAAAACATTTAAGGCAGAGTTATTAAACTGGATTAATAGGTGGAAAGAGATGAACATCAAGAAAAACCAATACAAGAAAGAAAAAAAATCAATGATACATACAAATCAACATTTTCTCGAACAAGTAGAACAACACAAGCTAGTAATCATCAGGCTCAAAGCCAAGCTCTCTGAGGCTAGGAGAATGATTAATTTCCTAAGTAGAACCTGATGATTGTTTCTATTTTTCAGTTATATGGTTTATCTTTCCGTCAACATGTAATAAAAGTTTTTTTGTGCATGCCTGTAAAATCGCATATTTTACAAGCACGCATATAAATTTATTGTTCTTTTGTTATTTCTGTTAAAATTGGTTTTAATGAGATTCTTTTGTTTGTTTAAATAGGTGGGCATGTTATTATTATCCTCTGCAGTTTCAGGACATTTCAGATATTCTGGATTTCAGTTGGAAGACGTTGATGTTTCTTAAAGACTGGAATTTCGACACAGCCACGGATATGCCAGCTCCTTTAAATCAGCGAATATTTTAGGCTAGTCATTCTGATTATTGTTATCTTCTAGTGACAAGTGTCTATTGAAGAGATTAAATGATCTTCGATAGTGATAAGACTCCTATAGTATTGCATACAACATTTATGAAAAAACTGAATCGAAAGACTAGTATTATTATATAAACGGGTAATTTTTATGAGATATGAGGATGGAGTGACCAAAGAGAAACATCACTGAAATATTATTTTGGTACAAGTTTTGTTCCTGACTGAAGTTTTATCTTTGGAAGTGGAATGTGACTGGAAATTCTCAGACTGATATCGTTGATCGGTATTATTTTGGATACTCTTTTTATATTTCAGTATATAATATTCTACTTATAATATTGATGCAGTGTACTGGGTTATGCTTGTATTAATTATGGGATATTACACTTTGTCAACACAATATTTTTATTTGAATTAGTATGTTATTATAGTTGAATTAATCAGTATTTGTATTGAAAATTCGTGATATAATGATATACATAATTATGTCTGTTTGATCTCATTTGTATTTTTGCAATGATTTCATTTTGAACATTATATTTTATTTCAAATATTTAATGTTGTTCATTAGTTGTTAATTAATTTAAACTTTTCAGAAAATCTGAAGTAATTGCTTATTTCAATTTCTCTATCAAGTTAATTTACAGCAGGATGATTTAGAATGTATGATTTAAATATTTTCATTTAAATATTACTCATTTATCATTTTGTTCATCTTTATATTAATTGATAATTAATATAATATCTAAAGTGCTGTCACGTCCCCAAGCCTCCGACCGGCAAGGAGGACGCGATCTAATGGCTGAATCAGACCGGGCTAACCGCCCATGAACATGTACAGGCTTAAAATACAATGCTGA
>LPNX010933370.1:150033-166467 GCA_001517045.1 Pseudotsuga menziesii
GATGATCATTACAATATATACATCATGTACATCTAATGTAATGGTGTCAAAACCGGGACATTACAAGTGCTCTCAGTTGGGATAGGATAGTTAGGATAGTTTAGTTAGTACTAGTATAGTATAGTTTAGATTTAACAGTTGTTAAATAGAATTTGTGTAATTCTTAAAAATAACTTTAATAGTCTTTTAAAAAAATTTAAATATTAAATATAAAACCCTTCAAAATCGAAGACTTTCCTTAAGAAACAAAGTGTAGGATAACTTAGGTAATAGAGAACTAGTTTTAGGGTTTATTTAGGCAAAAATAACTTTAGGATAAACTTTTACTGAATTTTAGTTTCTCCCTAAGAGAAAAATTCAGTTGGTAGCAGGACCATAACCTGCAAGATTTTGCTATTCCAAACACACCAGAAGCTGCTTTAAGCTGATTGTGTGGACATAATCATAAGATTCCCTTTGGTTTGATCAATGTTGGACCAACATTCCAAAGAGAAATGGATGTTGCTTTTAGGGGTCTGATTAATAATGTAGTAGTAGTTTACCTTGATTACATTACAATTTTATCAAAATAAAGCGTAGATCATAGTTTTCATTTAAAAACGGTATTTGACAGGTGCATAAAATATGGTGTTTCACTAAATTCCCAAAAAACAATTTTTATGACATAGAAGGTAAAATTATTGGCTTCATTGTGTCCAAATAAGGCATGAAATAGATTTGGAAAGGACTCAAACTATTTTATAAATTACTTATCCTTTATCCAAAAAAAATAATGCAATCCTTTTAGGAAAGATAAATTCTATGTGCATATTTGTCCCCGTATTTTAAGAGATTGTTAGACCTTTGCAACATATGATTAAAAAATATGTTGAATTTAAACGAGGAGAGCTAGAAAAACATGAATTTTGCAGAATCAAGGAAGATATTGCAAGAGCTCCTTCTTTAGCTAATCCTTATTTTTCTAGATATTTCATTCTATATACATTTTCAACTGACTTATCATAAGTTGTTGTTCTATGATAGATAAAACAAGATGGAGACAAGTGTCCAATTTATTTCATGAGTTCTTCACTCAAGGGTTCATAATTGAACTAGCTTGAAGTTGATAAGTAGTCCTTTGTTGTCTTTAAGGAAGTTAAACATCTTAGGCCTTACTTGTTCAAGTCCAAGACAACTATTATAATTCCTTGTCCAACGGTAAGAAATCTGTTGGTTCAAAAAGAGCTCGGTGAAAAAACAGGCTCATTGGATGGTTGCCCTCCAAGAGTACAAATTGGATATAAATCCATATAAAGTGGTAAGGCATTTGCAAATTGAATATTGAATATTCCTCTTCTCCCAGGTAAAACCATATCCTGAACAAGAACAAACATTGTTTCAAAGAGAGTTTTTCCCTATTTATACCATTCCTGAATCTTGATGTTCATATTTAAAGTACTTTCTAATGCATGGAACTGCTCCTGAACTTTTAGAACCAAATCAGAGGAGAGCCCTCGAATTAAAATATTCCCCTTATCATCTTATAAACGATGTATTATTCAGAAAGAACTATGATGTGGTACTTTTGCGCTGTCTTGAAAAAGATGATGCAGAAAGAGTCTTTGTTGAATTGCATTCTAGACAGTTGGAGGTCACTTTGGTGGTGACACCACCGCTCATAAGGTCCTTCGTGTAGGTTATTATTGGACCTAATTGTTCAAATATGCACATGCATTATATCGTAAATGTCAAGTTTTCTAGAAAGCGACTCGTAGATTCAAAAAATATTATTTTCCTTTACACTCAGTTATCATTGAATTCTCATTCCCTCAATGGGGATTAGATATTGTAGGCCCCTTCAACCCATCTTCCAGTATGTAGCATAAATACATATTGAAGACCACTCGTTAATTTAATAGATGGACTAAAGTTGTCTCATTGTCTGTGGTAAATGCAAATCAAGTAATTTCTTTTTTGCAACATGTTATTATCACTAAATTTGGAGTTCTAGAGTCACTAGTTTTCGATAATGCCTCTTATTTTTCATCTGCTCAGTTAACAACATTCACTCTAGAAAAAGGAATCAAAATTAGGTACTATGTTATTTTCCACAAGGAAGTGGTTTGTTTGAATCCATGAACAAAAATCTGTTGAATATTCTCCAGAGAATAATGGCTAGTCACCACACAAATTGTCATAGTGAGCTCCCAAATGATTTGTTGGAAGATCGAGTCACCCCAAAAGTAACTATAGATAATTCTCCATTATTTCCTATGTATGGAAAATATGCCATATTTCATCCCAACACTTTACTTCCCTCTCTGTAGTTAACTTATTCACTGGAAGAAGCAGGTTTTCCTGGTATACAATGCATAATTGATATTGTTGGGAAAATTAATTGTCTAATGAAATAAACAACTGAAATTCCCAGAACATAAATTGTCAACCGGGGGAAATCTTTTATTTCAAAGTTATCGTGCAATATCTATGCAATCACAATTTCTACCGACAATATTGATCTATTGGTATGAAATCAAAACTATTTGTAAATTAGATCACACCTTCTTGAAAATAAATCAAACCTCAAACCTATTTATAAAATCACATTGTAAATCTAATCACTCTTCAAACATCGTAATAAAAACCAACTCTTGTGAAGCAAAATCTAATTACATAAATCTGAAAGAAATTCTATTTTGGCCAATGATCTATCTGGAAAAATCAACTAACAACAACAATAACAATGATCAGTCTAACAATAATCAAAATCATGAATTTGAAATAGAAACATTCAAACAATTACTAACACACTTACAAACCACACAATTATCTGCACCTTCTTAAGTAAGAGGGCCCTTCCTCCACTGAACAGGGATGGGTCTTCACGAATTAGATCTACAACTCCAGATTATGAAATTGTTAGCATGTATTATCAAAATGAAATCATTACAACATAGTCTCGATCAAATTATACAGCATAATATTGCTTGCTATCCTACCCTCCTCTCATGATATTGATTACATATTTATACATAAAAATCCTTCATAAAGATGAGGAACCGAATTCCTAACTTGGAATTTGTTTTAACAAATCTGCTAATTTGAGACACGGTCATAACAACAAATATGGGAATTACATGTTTAGAGAAACAATTGTTTATCTCAAACCGTGGCTTTGTTTGGTGATTTCCTCCAGTGTCAGGTAATTGAGGTTGTTACGCACAAAAACCATGTCCTATATTTTCAAGATTATTCTCCATATTCCCGCAAATCGAAATGCAAATCAATGTGTTCTTATCTGGCATGCATTTTTTGTTAAGTCCATTTGATCATGAGCTGAAGGTTGCTATGTTGTATTTGGGCATGAATTGAAACCACAAATCCACATAATCAATCCTAGGAATGAAACCATGTTGTGAATATCCATGCGGATGTGTGCTAGCATGCCAACTTTGGAGGCTTGAACCATGAGTGCTACTGCTATTAATATGAAAAATCACTCCGCAAACCATCATCAGAAAAATTATGCATAATAGTCTTCAATTCATCAAAAATAAAGGAAAATAATCTATATTAACAACTAAACCATCAATGGGAGTAATACGGTATTTTACGGGCAATTACAACAAATGGATGCAAAATGGAATGATAAATGGATAATAATATGAAGAAGAGGGATGCAATATATGTCGATAGGTGATGAAAATATGGACAAATACATGACCCAACATCTCCCCCAAACTGAACTTATTGGATGTCCTCATGCAACCCAAAACCTGTGTAGCATCCAAACAAGAAGAACTCTATCAATTGTTGCTTTCATTTTACCATGCATAGTGACCAATACCACTGTACTTTCCCACTGATGATGCTAATGGAATATGATGTTTCCTTCCAAATAATACTTGAAAATTTCTTCAAATAGTGGTTTTTGCATTTCTCCTTCAAAAGTAGCCCTCAAGTGAATTCTAGCAATTCCGGTGGAGTTTCAGCAATTAGCGAAAAATTTAGAGGAGAATTTTAGCAGTGTTTCAACCATTTAGCAGAGAATTTCGCAGATAATTTAGTGGAAAATTTAACGAATTTGTAGCCATTAACGGAGATTCAGCCATTTAGCAAAGTTGCAGCAAGAGAGCGATAAATTTAGTAGATTTTTAGCAAAAGAGATCTAAATTTAGCGGAGTTTCAGCAAATAGAACAGAAAGCTTCTGAATCCATTTTCTCCCAAATGACAAACTGGGTTTAGCTTAACTTTTGCAGGCAAGTTCCTAAAAGTCCAATGCATCTTCACACCTGTTGATGTATTTGTAACTTTGGAATGTATTCATCTATGTATCTTATGTCTTGTAACCCGATGTTTATTCTGGGATGTATCTATTATGTAATTGAGTCATATTGTCATGCCTCGATGCGCCGATCGAGAGGATCTATTATGTAAACAAGTAATGCCAAGTCATAGTGAGTAACCCTCCGACTGTCTAAGGGTTAAAGTCCCCGCAGTTCCAGGGCACTAGGGTTATTAGACTCTCCTAGTATAGGTCAGCCCTAGTAGGGTTTTAGTCATGTCGGGATTAGTATAAATAGAGAACCAAAGTCTCTATTTATCACACAACTCATCCACACTCAAGTGTAGTGCATAATTGAGGAAGGAGAAGACATTGGGGCTAGACAAGAAGAAGATTACTGATGTCGAGATATCACTTACTATTTTGGGCTTTTCTATTTTGGTGTTGATTCTATCTCTAAGGAAGTTGCAGTGTTTTCTCCTTTATGGTTTCCCCAAGGAAAAACATTATGTTCATTGTCTCTTGTGTTTGATTGTTGTGCTTGTTATTCTCTCAGTTAAAGATCCTAATAATGCTAGCTTAATGTTGAAAAACTAACATGGTATCAAAGCTAACCTGAGAAGAAGACCCTGTGCATTTGTGGGAACTAGGGCTTCCTAGTTTGTGGATCTTCCTCCACAAATTTTCAGAAAAAGTAAGGAGGAATAACTCTCTTCCTTAGGGCACATTTTTCTGTCAAAGCAGAATCCAATTCTGAGGTTTTTCAGTTTTGCACCCGACACTACTACCAGAATTTAGGGCTTTTCACAGAAGAGGAATTTTTTAGTGAGCCCAGGCCTGGATTGATATCCTCCCCAAAATCAAAGTTAGGGACAAATTTCAATACATTTCGGTGGACAGAACTCCGAAAAAGAAAAACCCTAATTTTCTCCTAATCCAGTACTGCAGGATTTCAGCTCAAGTTTTAGATATGACATCTTGAACCTAGTAAGATATAAAATATTTTGTATTTCCATTTGAGTTTATCAGTTAAGATGTCTCATCATACCAAGCTTGATGAAAATCTTGAGGGAGCTGATAAATTCTGAGCCTGGAAGTATAGGATCTCCCTGGTCCTAGAAGAAAATGAGTTAGACTCCTACATCCATGAGGAGGTTCCAGTTCCAGAGGGAGATGAGGAAAAATCCTTACATAAGAAGAAGATGGTTATGGAAAAGATGATCGTTGCTGATTCTATAAAGGATCACCTTATCCCACAGGTGTCCCCTCTCAAGACACCTAAAGCTATGTTTGATTCCCTAACCAAATTGTTTGAAGGAAAGAACATAAATCGGAAGATGACTCTAAGAAATCAACTGAAGAATGTGAAGATCCAGAATGCAGATACCATCCAGTTTTACTTCACAAGGGTTTCTCAGATCAAGGAACAATTGGAAGCAGTAGATGAAGAAGTGGAGAATGTAGAAATTGTGATGACCACCTTGAATGGTCTCCTTAGGACATGGGACTCTTTCATTCGAGGGATTTGTGCTAGAAAGAAGTTAGTCAAGTTCAGCAGATTGTGGGAAGAATGTTCTCAAGAAGAAGCTCGGATAGCATCTCAAGAAGAGAAGATGGGAAGTGAATATCAAGATCTCACAGTACAATCCAATAAATCTAGATCCATCCATCACAGAAGTAAGTACTCTTATCACAGGAATAACTCTAGAAAGCCTAGAGATAGGTCTAAGTTCATTTGCTATGCATGTGATGAAAAAGGACACTTTGCTAGAGATTGTCCTAAGAACAAAAGTAGCTCTCATAAGAAGAAGTGAAGCAAGAGAAGACATCATGCTCATGCTGCAAAGGATGATGAACCATCCAATAAGAGATCCAGATATGAAAGTGAAGATTCTTCAAGCGAGGATGAATATGTTTTGATCTCCGCTCTCATGGGTAACATTACTCATAGAAGTGATTATTGGCTTATTTATAGTGGGGCCTCCAAACATATGATTGGATTCAAGGAATCCTTTGTGAGACTTTCAGAACCTGAATCACCTCACAAGGTGAAGCTAGGAGATGACTACCAATATCCAATAAAAGGTAGTGGGGAATCTTCCTATAAACTAGACTCTAGTAAGTCTCTAACAATGAAGGAAGTATTGCTTGTTCCAGGACTCAAGAAGAACCTTCTCTCCATATCAGCATTGGATGCAAAAGGAATGAGGGTTGCATTCATAGATGGTCAAGTCATCATGTGGCCAAGAGGAAAGACTATCGATGATGCGGTAGTGATTGGTGAACAAGAAGGAGGATTGTACAAACTGAAGGGCCATCCAGAACAAGCCTTGGTCCATGACATAGTAGAGCCAAGTGAACTTTGGCATAGAAGGCTTGCACATGTGCATTACAAAGCACTACCTCTTGCAAGAAAAGTTGTTGAAGGTCATCCAGAAATGCAAGAAAAACATGATGGGGTCTGCAAAGGATGTGCGAAAGGAAAGAACAGAAAGAAGACATTTCCAAGTAGTGAAAGAAAAGCAAAAGGAATCTTGGAAATCATCCACTCCAATGTATGCAATCCTATGTCATCAAACTCACTAAGTGGGTATGCATATTATGTTTCTTTTATTGATGATTTATCTAGGAAGACATGGGTTTACTTCATGAATAATAAAGACGAAGTATTCAACAAATTCAAGGAATTCAAAGCCTTGATTGAGAATCACACTGAAAAGAAGATCAAGACCTTTGGATCAGATAATGGCAAAGAATTCACTTCGAATGAATTCAAAGAGCTATGTAAAGAATCAGGGATTAAGAGGGAGTTTTCTACTCCTTATAATCCACAACGAAATGGGATTGCAGAATGAAAGAACAGAACTATCATGGAAGCTGCAAAAGCAATGCTTCATGATCAAGATCTTCCTATGCATATTTGGGCGGAAGCTGCCAGAACAACGGTGTATGTACAGAATCGTACTCCACTCGAGAACAAGACTCCTGAAGAAGTCTTCTCCGGTAAGAAACCAGAATTCAGCCATCTCAGAATATTCAGTTGTCTTGTATACATACACATTCCAAAAGAGAAGAGAACAAAATTAGATCCTTTAGGAAAGAAGGGTATATTTGTGTGATACTCTGAAAGCTCGAAGGATTACAGAATATATTTCCCAGGATACAAGAAGATTGACATCAGCAGGAATGTGACATTTGATGAAGACACAGCCTACAACAAATCCAGAAAGAGACTTGTTGAAGAACGTGAAGAAGCAGAAGCACCCAGAATTCATGACACAACCATGAACGAAGAAATTCAAGAAGAATATCGAGAATTTGAAGAACCACAAAGACCTGTAGATCCGCCTCTGGAAAAGAATCCTCGCAAGAGGAAACCTGCTTGGGTATGAGAACTTATCCAAGGTGCGGAAAGATATGGGGCTACAAAAGAGAGTCACAAAGAAAGAAAGAGAACCAGATCCTATTCTGGGTATGTAGCTTTACTATGTGATTTCATTGATAAAGAACCTTCCAGTTATGAAGAAGCGGCAGAATGGAAAGAATGGAAGGATGCTATGATCAAAGAGTATCAGTCGACCATGAAGAATGATGTTTGAGATGTTGTCCCAAGACCAAAAGAGAATTCATTTGTAACTTCCAACTGGATCTACAAGATCAAGCATGCTGCAGATGGTAGCATTGAAAAATATAAGGCAAGATTTGTGGTTTGAGGTTTCTCTCAGAAAGAAGGAATAGACTATGAAGAAACCTTTACACCTATAGCCAGATACACTTCCATTAGATCAGTACTTTCTCTGGCTACAGTGATGAAAGGGAAGATACACCAGATGGATGTCAAGACTGCTTTCTTGAATGGTGTAGTGGAAGAGGAAGTGTATGTAGAACAACCACTCGATTTTGAGACACATGACAGGGAGTCTCATGTGTGCAGATTGAATAAATCCTTGTATGGTTTGAAATAGGCACTCAGGACATGGTACGACAAGATTGATAGCTTTCTATCTAGTTTGGGCTTTACCAAGAGTAAAGCAGATTCCAACCTTTACTACAAGGTTGAAGATGGAAACCCGGTGATGCTTCTACTATATGTAGATGATCTATTTGTGACAGGCATAGATGGGTTGTTTACTGATACGAAGAGAAAGCTTGTTGCTGAGTTAGAGATGAAGGACTTGGGTATGATGCATTATTTTCTAGGTATGGAGGTGTTCCAGAGTACTGATGGAATCTTCCTTGGACAAGGGAAGTATGCAGTAGAGATCCTAAAGAGGTTTGGGATGATGGATTGCAAGACTATGGCCACACCTATGGCATCGAACCTAAAGCTATTGAGTGATGCTTCATCAGAGACGGTAGATGCCACGATGTATTGTCAGATGATTGGGTCCTTGATGTACCTAACGAACATGAGACGAGACATTTGCTTTGCTGTGAACACCTTGAGCCAGTTCTTGACAGATCCAACAAATGTTCACTTGATTGCTACAATGCATATTCCGAGGTACCTGAGGGGTACAGTTGATGATGGGCTCAAGTATGATGTGAATCAAAAGATTAACCTGGAGGGTTATGCTGATTCAGATTGGGTAGGCAGTGCCATTGATAGGAAGAGCACTTCGGGATGTTGCTTCAGTATGGGATCAGGTGTGATCTCTTGTTTTAGCAGGAAGCAATCCTATGTGGCACTAAGTACAGCTGAAGCAGAGTATGTCACAGCTTGTTAAGCTAGTTGTGAGGCAGTATGGCTGTGGAAGCTACTGTCTGATATATTTGATCTCTAGTTGGATGCTACTTGTATACATTGTGACAACTAGAGTTGCGTGAAGTTGTCAGAGAATCCAGTGTTCCATGACAAGTTGAAGCATATCGAGATCAAGTATCACTATATCAGGGATATGATGCAGAGGGGATCACTGAAGCTCTAGTATGTTGCAATGGAGGAATAGATATCTGATGTATTGACAAAGCCATTGGCTAGGCTGAAGTTTGAGTAATTCAGGGAGAAGCTTGGTGTTCTCCAGATCGAGGTTTCCTCCAAGAGAAAGTGATGAGACCCATAGCCATTTTGACATGGTGAGAGGATTGGTTCCTTCCATGGTTAGATGTAAGGGCTGAGCCATTCTGTCATGGTGAGAATATTGGTTTCTTCCATGTGAGATATGAGTGCTAGCCATTCTATTGAGCAGGACAGATGTAAGGGCAATTGCCATTCTGGGAATGGAGGCACCTAGTTAGTTACCAAGAAAACTCAGTCTAGGACTGAGAAGCCATTCTGATGTGATAGAGGGATGTGTTCCCACTTGATCAAATGTAGGGGATGCACCATTCTATCATGGCTAAAGGATTAAGTTCCTTCCATGCCAGATGTGAGTGTTGGCCATTCTATTGAGTAGGATAGATCTAAGGGAAACTGCCATTCTAGGAATGGAGGCACCTGGTTAGTTACCAGGTAGCTTAGTTTGGTACTGGGGGCCATTCTGATGCGATGATAGGATTAGTTCCTTCATGATCAGATGTGAGTGTACGCCCTTTCGATGTGATGTGTTTACACATGGTCGAATGTAAGTGCAAATCCTTTCTGACAAGATGAGGTTGGATATAAGTGCTGAGCCATTCTGGCGCGATGTGTTTACACATGGTCAGATGTGAGTGCCATGCCTTTCTGACAAGATGGGGTTGGATGTAAGTGCAGTGCCTTTCTAACAAGATGAGGTTGGATGTAAGTGCAGATCCTTTTCGATGCGATGTGTTTACACATGATCAAATATAAGTGTTGAGCCTTTCTGACAAGATGAGGTCAGATGTGAGTGTTGGGCCTTTCTGACAAGATGATGTCAGATGTGAGTGCTGGGATTGCCTTTCTGACAATATGTGGTCAGATGTAAGAGCTGGGCAGGCCATTCTAACTAAGTGTCAGATATAAGCGCTGATGAAGACCTACATGAAGGGTAGGACTACAGGATTGACTTTGTAGAACTTCTTGTGACAAGAAGAATTGATACAACACCATTATGAGATAGCAGATGATGATCTAGACTTGATGATGATCCAGATCAAGTGATCCAGATGAGATGATCCAGAATTGATGACGATCCATATCAAGTGATGATCCAGTTGTGATGATGATCCAGACTCCATGATCCAGATCAAGTGATCCATATGAGATGATCCAGACTTAATGATGATCCAGATCGAGTGATGAGCCAGTAGTCATGATGATGTAGATCCCGTGATAAAGAAAAAGAATATGACTTGAAGACTCAAATACGAAGAAGACTTGAATAAGAAGATGACTTGAATACTCGAAGACAAAGAAGACTTGAAGACTGAAGAAGACTTGAAGATGACGAGATGATCCAGTTGATGCAGAGAAGAAGACCAGTGTTGAAAATTGTTTCGAAAGAATACCTTCCTAGTTAAGAGGGAGTGTTGATGTATTTGTAACTTTGGAATGTATTCATCTATGTATCTTATGTCTTGTAACCCGATGTTTATTCTGGGATGTATCTATTATGTAATTGAGTCATATTGTCATGCCCCAATGCTCTGATCTGGAGGATATATTATGTAAACAAGTCATGCCAAGTCATAGCGAGTAACCCTCCAATTGTCTAAGGGTTAAAGTCCCCACATTTCTGGGGCACTAGAGTTATTAGACTCTCCTAGTATAGGTCGGCCCAAGTAGGGTTTTAGTCATGTCAGGATTAGTATAAATAGAGAACTGGAGTCTCTATTTATCACACAACTCATCCACACTCAAGTGTAGCACATAGTTGAGGAAGGATAAGACACTGGGGCTAGACAAGAAGAATATTACTGCTATCGGGATATCACTTACTGTTTTTGGCTTTTCTATTTTAGTGTTGATTCTATCTCTAAGGAATTTGCAGGGTTTTCTCCTTTATGGTTTCCCCAAGGAAAAACACTGTGTTCATTGTCTCTTGTGTTTGATTGGTGTGCTTGTTATTATCTCAATTAAAGATCCTAATAATGCTAGCTTAATGTTGAAAAACTAACAACACCAAAAATCAGAGATTCCCACATCACAGATTTCGAGAAAAATGCAAATTGGTTGTAGGTAATGATGGTCATTTTTTCAAAAATTGTGCAACATTTTTTCCTAAAACTTGGCGAGTTTATTCCTCTTAACATAATGCTTCTTCTCCCTAAAAATCAAATCCATCTGATGCATGGATCTTGAGATATAGGCAAAATGATTGTAGGTGATGATGGCCATTTTCTAGAAAACCGTGCATTGGATTGAGATGAAACTTACCAAAGTTGTTCATCATAATATTATTCACTTCTTGTCCAAAAATAATAAGAAACCAATTCACTTTTTGTGAGATATTATCAAATCAAATTATGCACTTTTGTAATTTTCAAAATTTCCATAGAAATGCTCTAATTCATGGACTGTAGCAACCCTTCTTTCCTTCCCCAAACTGAATGTTTTACCTACCCTTAGGTAAAATAAGAGATGTACATAGGGATGAAATGTGATAGATCATGCAAAGGTTGTGGTATACCCCTTATCATGAGCCAACTCATAAAATATGGAAATTTTAATGTGCTTTCTCTAAAACAAAGAGATGACATGTAAGTTGTAATGATGTCAACCACCCAATTTGTTTGCTACTAACTTGGAGGTTGGGAAAAGAGAAAGAGGTTGTTACAAGTTTCCATATATTTCCTTCACAAATTCTCTTTTTAATTAATGGTCTTTTGTCTACATCTTTTTTTTCTCTTATTCACATGAGAAATTTGAACGAATAGACTCATAAAATATGAACTCATCCATTTCTATCCTTAAAGAAAGAAGTAGCACATTATAACAATAGTGGTGTCAACAAATATACCATATTTATGCCATGGATCTATTGTGATGTCTTTGAAAATACTATGTTCCATGTGAGCTCAAATATTAACAAAACATGACACAATCAATCATGCCCCGGGATTCCAACAATGCCATCAATTTGTTGGTTTAAATGTATTAGACTACTTTATATGAAATTTCATCTTTATGAAAACTTACAAGAATAAGATACATGCTGCCATGCTCATCATTCCTTCTAGGACTGTAGTAACATTCTGAGTATACAGTGGGGATCTTGGAACCGATGATGTCCATTCTATGTTGAAGATGCACATTGTTATTTCCTGTATATGATGTTCTTGGCTGCACTCTTTCTCATGACAACTTTTGTAACTTTTGGCACAAGAACCCCCATATACAATAATTAATGAGAAGCTAATTAATGTTTTTTTATTTTTTTATTTTTCAAACACCAAGCGAGTTGCATACTTGTTGAAGATGGTTGCATTAATAACAATCAGAACTAATAAATGGATAATCCAAGCTTAAAATGATCGTGATTTTTAATAAGCAAGGATCATATTTGTTTGGGCAGTGAGCATGTATGTCTATATTCCAATCAACAAAACCCAAGCATTTAAGTTCTGTGAAAGCATATGTAAATCAAAACTGATTGTATATCAGGTCATAGTATCAAGATGCCAAGTTTAACTTTTCAACACTTGTGTGGAAGTGAACTTATATATGCATCAATAAACTACCAAGCAATTCATACCTCACAGTGCATTTCCTTCCCTATTTTATGGCATCATACTCTTATGAAGGAATGGCTTGTACAATAGGTTCTTCTACTTTAGGTTCTTAGGATTAGCCCATACCTTCTCTTGCTATTGTTGGTCCTTGTATCAACAACAACAAATCATTTTCTCATGCTTGGATGTAGGAGAATGTAGAGGAATAAAATGATGATTTGGTTCAAATGAAGTGAGGGCTTAGGATTGAGTGGGAAATGATGGAAGCGAATGGATAAAATATGGTATGGTTATGACAGGTAATGAATAATTTATAGAAATTGGAAATATAAATGAAGAATGCATAGTGGTTTTCATGACATCTTCCTAAATCTTTAATAAATAAAAACTCATGTCATTTTACCTCAAGTTTTACCTCCGTGGAATCTTTGATTGGAATGGATGGATCGATGTCTCCTCGAGCTCATGTAATCTAAATTGTTGCTAAGAGAGATGTAGCTGAGAGTTGAAACTATTTGAGAATGAATCTGATCTGAAATGATTTTGTGTTGGTTTCCTGTAAAACTAATTGCCGAGACAAATGATGAGGAGGAATTCTGCCACAAAAGCAGAAATATCCTTCTCTTATTCTGAAAATCAACTATTGGAATGAAAATGGAAAGGAATAAAAAAACTACTGAAACAAATGATGCTTCAAGTCATTTTTGAAACCATTAGATCACATAATATTCAGCTACTACAAAACCGAGGTACAATTCTTACCATGCGAATGAATGTGTTGGAGTCGAGCATGGAAAGAAATCATTGGATTACTGACCATTAATGTATGTCGTTAACCAATGTGGAGCAACTCACCTTTGATGACAATGAGCTCTAAAGTACCTTAGTGCATCTTGATAGATACGAATGGATGTGTTGGATTCGAGTAACCTGTAATATTTTTCAATCAAGAGGCATTGATGAATGCCCATGATTAACAACAAGGAAATCTGCCATTGATTCATGTAGATCCCATGGAACTATAAAACTCTAATCTCGATCCCAAATGATGTGTTGGAGTCAATGGGACAAGACCATTGGAAGGTAGACCTTAATGACTTTCACATCATCTAATATGGGTACGAAATAAATGATTGTGAAGAATCATAGCGAAGAATAGAACCAACGTGAAACTCAGAAGTGGAAAGTATATGTGAAGTCATGATGTAGTAGTGATTGAAAATAAAAAGGTCAAGGTTGAATACACAAGAAGTGGAAAATGGTACTTTGACATGAATGGATTTTTAGAGCTTATAAAGGAGGAGGGTTAATGAATCTACCATAGCAGAATTGGCTTATTGAGAGGTTTCTTTTGGAAGCAATCGATATGACAGGCATGATGAGCTTAATGTCATCTTAAAAGGATTCTTGGAATGTGTTACCACCTAAGTTGTACTTAGTGTTTTTTTATCAAGTGAGCCTGGTGAACCAGACAAAGATGATTTGTTCGAACTTCAGAAGACCTTCAAAATTGCTTCTGGGAAGTGCTTGTTGTACTATATCACATGTTCAAACCCCATAGGGGAGTTGTAATAAAATGTTCTAGAATGGTAGTGTGTGTAAAAGACTTGGTCTCTTGGACTTTATTTGTCAATCCGATCATCCCAGAGTGTTTTTTCCCTTGGTTATTATTGGTTGTTGAATAAACAACTGATAGTTTCTGAGTTTTTCACTCAATACCTCCAAAGTTGGGGTGGTCGGATTGGCATTTAGGCCTATTGAGGTTATTAGAGTCTGCGTGTCAATGTATAAACATGCTAGGAATTATGGTCGAGTCATATTAACATGTCTAAGTCCCCCTAGGTTTTAATATTTTTTTATTTTTTAAACTTTTTTTAAAGTTTTAATTTTTCCAAAACTTAAGCTATTTTTTTATAGTCTAAATGAAAAAATTGGTTTTGTAATAAAAGTGGGCCCAGAAATCAGTTTCAGTCATGGGGGTAATCATTTTCTAACTCAGAGTACCCGGTAAACCCATAAACCCACTTTTCCTAAGTTTTGAGTGATTTTCCCATCACTCAAGTGAGAAAATCCAAAAAAATCAAATATTAATTAATTTAATTAAAAATTAATTAAATAATGGAGAAAATCCAAATTCCTAAATCAGTGGATTTTGCTCTGATTTGACTGAAATTAGTCTCATTGGCTTTGGATTGACTAGATATGACCATGCCTTGATTGAAGGAGTTGATCTGGGATGAAGAGAGAGTGCACCACAACATGCATCCTTGGGATCTGTACCCTCTCTCTCTCCTCCACACATGTGGGCTCATCTGAATGTGGTTTGGTTGATGTTTCAGTTAACCGGTTGATGTGTTAGTCCGATCAGCACTCTAATTGTCAATTACACTCAGTTAGACTCATATCAAGCTCAGCTGACTCCTCATGCAGCTGTAGTCCCTCTCTCCTTGGGAATTGTGCCCCCCTAGGATAGGGTTTCAGTTTTTGCTATAAATAAAGCACAGTTTCCTTCTTTCCAAGCTAGTTAGAGTCGGATTGAAGAGTTGTTGCTAATGTAATGTTGCTATTTTTCATTGAAATAAAGAGAAGCTTTGGAGGCAAGATGGTGCCATGTTATTATGTGTGGATGAGCATTGCCATGTTTCACTAAGGTAACCTGTATCTGTGTTCATAACTTGCTTATTTTGATATTGTGGATCCAGTGCTAAAAGATTGATAATAAGTTTATTATGATCTTGATAGGAAAGGAATTGTTAATAAGTTTATTGGCTATCTCTTTTTCTTTTATGCATGTCTAGAGATCTATATTTAACATGTTTTCTAATATTATATGCATGCTATTCTAATATCTTTGTTTATGTATTAACAGGATCTCACAAGCATCTTGGCAAGCCTTTGGATTAGTTGTAGGTTCCTATCTTGGAGAGTGTGCTGATATATTTTGCTTCCTCACTTTCTCCAAAATTTCTCAAAGGCATAGTACCTCGACATTCCACTGGAAAGCTCCACGATTGATCTTCACGACTATAGGCTTGCCTTCTTCTCTTTCTCCTCTTAAAATTTAAAATCTACTCGGTTACTTCGTTCATAGCTTTGATTTGTTTAGATCTATCATATTAAAGTGAAATTTAACATAGATCTATCTTCTTAAAGCTCATAATCTATATCTTTTTCTTAAAAAAGGTTTCATAAGTATTCTAGATCTAGCTTTAGGGAAATCGTCCTTTTTGAATGGCATTTTAAAGAAAATGTGTAGCTTGCATGCGTTATATTTCTCTTTCGTAATTTAAAAGATAAATACAGAAATTATTGCACATCATATTGGATGTCCAAGGGGCAATCCAAGATCCCAAGGAAAGCTTGCTTTCTTGGTTCCTTTTTTCACCTTTTTTTTAACTGGTTTTAACTTAGTTGTTTTTGGTTAAAAGTGTGTTGACCCAAAGGTACTTTCAAAGTGATTTTGGTAACAATTAAGTTTAATAATATTGATTTTTTTTAGCAGTTATAACATAAAATAGGATAATTTACTGTCCGAAAAGTGACTTTTGGGCAATCCGAAACCCCCCAAGGGTCTTCCCATTTCCCAAAATCTTTA
>LPNX010933406.1:0-67993 GCA_001517045.1 Pseudotsuga menziesii
TTATGTCAAAAATATGTTGGTGCTATATTTTTGGTTTCACATATCGCGCACGCGATTTATAAGGACATAACGCGCTCGCGTTTTATATGGACATAACGCGCATGCGATTTATATGAACATAACGCGCACGCGTTGTTTAGTGTTAAATCGCGCGCGCGTTTTGTAAATTCAAATTTTTATTCCCTCCAAATGATAAGGCCGAGCCTCCACCCATGCTTTCGTGGAATTCCTATGCCTATGTGTCTGCTTTGCACTTTGCTTCGGATTCAACATGCCTGTGCCTTGGAGTATGATAAACCATGGCAAATTCAGCATTATATCCATATTTTCAATATGCTCATGTTTAACGGTTCGTCTGATTGTGCTGCACACCTCCATTTTTTATGAGATTTTAGAAACAGATATGGTTTTTTTGCAGATTCTAAATATGTAAATTTTAATAAGAATACATAATTTTTTCTATTTTTTTCTTATTTATCTTCTGTCATCAATCCTCAACTCAAAAAACACAGTGGTAGTGTTTCTTCTATAACTTTTTCAATTCTTGATCACTTCAAACAAAAATTGTATGGTGCACAAGTAGACACTAACCTCTACGTTCTATCAAAACCCCATTTCATGATTTTTGCATTAAGACCTTCAAAGGCTGCACCCACAAAACACGTACCATTTTCGAGGTTTTCTCACTTAGACAATTATAAAAATATTATAAAATTACTAATTTAATTTTCGAAAAATAATGCCGCACTAGTGCTATGGGTTATCTACATGGATGTCAATTTGTGTAGCTTGATTCGATCATTTAGGCCCTCAAAGGCTGCACCCACAAAAACATATACCTTATAATTTCCCTGAAAAATAAAAAGTGCCTGTTAGGAAAAATGAGATTTGACATAGCTATGCAAATTTTCGATACATAAAAGTTATATATTCGGAAAGGTGATTCAATTTCCTACATTTCATGTTTTTTATTCAATGCAAGATATTTTGCATAAGTATCTCAAAAAATCCAAGTAAGTTGAGGGATGCCTGATTTTTCAGGTTTCTATTGCATCTATAGTGCACAAAAAGGTCCCTCATCTTCTTGCACACACCCTAAAATCCACTCTCTGGGAGCTATCTAGCTCAACCCGACGGGGAAATTGATCCTCTTAAACGTTGTTCTGACAGCCTTCCCAATTTTTATTTGTTCCATGTCATTAGCCCCCAATTCAATTGTACAGGATATTGGGAAAGAACTTAGACACTTTCTCTGGCAAGGAGGAAAACACAATGGCAACAAGAAGCTTCACCTTATCAATTGGGACACGGTTTGCAAGCAAAAGTATAGTGGAGGAGCGGGAGTAAAAGATTTGGCTGCTATGAACCTAGCGCTAGGAGCCAAAATCATTTGGCAATTTATTTCAGGAAACAGAGCTTGGTGGAAAGAGGCATTGAGGAAGAAACAATTAACCGGAACCAAAGCCAGATGCTTAGATGTCATTCCAACTCACCATAACACATTTCCAATCTGGAAATTGTGCCAAAACGCAGCATTCATCATCCAAGATGATCTGCGATGGTCAACTAGAAATGGCAAGAAAATTAGGATTTGGGAGAATAGCGTGGGAAATGCTCAGTAGTGTGACAGCCTCATGGACCTCAAAAGATGGATGGATAGCCAAAACTTCTTCACGATTAGTGACATTTCGAGTTGGCATAGCAGTGGTAGATGGGATGGACGGAGGCACCTGGAAATGCCAAACAGATTGAGAGGGTACTACACTCTGTTACAAACACTCCTCCAAGGATCGCTGTCGATCCACATCAATTTATCAGATTATAGAAGCTGGGGAAAATCCGGAGTATACACAGGGAAGGTTGGTTACAACGTAATTCATAATAATCGCAGGAAAGAAGGCATCTGGAAAAATGTATGGAGCACTAACGGGCTACTTAAAATAAAATAAAATTGTTGGCTCTTAATCCATCAAAAAATCCTGACAACCGAGAACTTAAAAAAGAGAGGAAATGAAAGCCCGTCTCATTGCATTTTGTGCAAAAGCGCGGAAGAAACGTAGAATCATCTCTTTCGGGAGTGTCCATTCGCTAATGAGGTATGGTGTTCAGCTCTTAAAGAGATTAATTTTAATATTACTCTTCCTACCAATCTGAAAGATTTATTTGCCTGTTGGAAAGACTATTACCAAGGCACTTTATTTAAAAAACCAGACTTCTTGAAAGCATGGATGGAACTCCCAAAATATGTTTGCTGGAAGATATGGATAGCCAGAAACAAAGGTTTATTTGAAAACTTGAATCATCCTCCTGTCAAAGTCTCCTCCGCAGCCAAAGCATTATGGGCAGAAGCTCTTCTATCCAATGGATTGTGGAACTTACGACTTGAGACGTTAAACTCCTCCGAAAAAAGTTGGATGAAAGATCTTCTTTGCCCTATCAATCCTATCCCGAAGAATGCTAAAAAAACCTACCTATTTAAAATGGCAAATTCGAAAGAGCCCCGAAATTTTCAGAAACTGGTGGACAAAGTTGGATTGTCATACTCTGTTCTTTGACAGGGCCTCCAAAGGGAATCCTGGATTGACAGGTGCAGGCGAGGTAATTTTTCATCCGAGGGGGGGACAAACAAAAAGATTGTGCTTGGGGCCTTGGCAGGAGCATCAACAATAATGCGGAGTGGTAAGCATTATTGAAAGGGCTGGAAATTGCTATCACCCTTGGAATCCAAGAGCTAGTAGTGTTCGGTGACTCGTTACTACTAGCCATTAGAGAGGTAAGAAAGCTAGCCAGAAAGTAGAAAAGACCTTCCAACAAGATGCATCATATTTTCAACAGTCTTATCGGTGAATTTAATGCTGTCAACTTTCTTCATATCCTCCGTTCAAACAATCAATCTGCAGATCAAATGGCAAACATAGTAGTGCAGCTTGATTATGGTTTTATGATTTGCAATAGGAACAACCCCGAACGTTGTTGGGTACCTTGATATAGGAGCAGCTTTGTTCACTATCATTAAAAGAATTTAGGACAGCTGCAGGCATTCTTCTAATATGTTTAATTTTTGCATTCTCATTCTCAGGAAATTTGTAAGAATTTATAGCCATCTCAGATGCGGGTTATTTTGAGATAAGATTTATTTTGTAAGGGAAGAGCAAGATATTATGGTTTTTGAAGTCCAATGGATCCAATCCATAAATCTGCTGCTGTGATTTTCTTCTTCATTCTAAATAGAAATACCACTTACCCGTTCTTGTTAAAAAAAAAAGAATGCAAATAATTGGAAGAGGAAGACTATCATCATTACACACGGCATGCAGTGGTCGATGAAGGAGGAGGCCTAAGCACTCTGGGAGGTACAACAAATGTCATATCCACCGCTCGCGCTCTGTGACAAAGTATGATCAAGTGGGAATTTCTAAGTTGATCAATTGGTATCTTATTAATGACTCATGTTGTATCTCCCTAATTAGCAACCATGATGGATCCATGTTAGAGAACTACGAGCACCCTAGTTCGTCGAGCATAAGAAGGTAACTATGGGGATTACGAAAGAAGAGGATTTTACTTCAAAAATGGGCCACCTATTCTTGCCCAATTGTATTTGGAATACAGAGGTTCTTAGTCATCACTATATGCAAGAACCCCCATAATGATATGGTTTTGTACGTGGCCGATGTAGTTGGAGAAAAGGCACGATGGTTCGTTACAAATGAAGATTTCTAATTGGTTGAAGGAAGATGAAATAAAAAGGTTTCGTGTACCTTTGCTTCTCAACATTTTTTTGAGAAATGTGATGTAGTCGTTAATGTTATTTGATATTGGGAATTAATCTAACACCTTGACAATCTATAAATGATGGTGTTTCATTTTTATTATATCTCTTGGACCTTCTTGTCTTTTAAATATATGTCTCAAGGTTGACATGGGAGATGCCAAAAGGATAATGATCTAATGTGAGATCATTCATGATAAGTTCTACCATCTTCCTTTTTTTCTTAGATCGATGATGTCACTCCATAGCCTAATGGTTTTGCATTGATTCTGTTCAACATCGATTTATTTTTGAGTTTCATTCATATATTTAAATAACGTGCACTTTAAAGTTTGGTGTACAAATATGCATATAAAGAAGCAATGCTAAGGTCACAACCAGCAATGCCTTTGACAATTAAGCAAATTTTAACCCCTATAGTCCAAGGGCCAACATGGGACCTAAAGCAGAGTATGGATGCCTTGGCATCAATTCTTTTAAAAGGAACATCCCAAGGACAAAAACATGATCAACCAATTGTTTTGAGAGATAGTGATACTCATGTGGATAATAGTTTAATGTGAGAATGGGGGGCTAGCTAGATAGGGATTTGTCACAAGAAGGAGCCCAAATAATCAAACTGGTCTAAGAAATGGGGTAAAGGAGATCATAAAGGAAGGGGAAACTACACCAGGTTGAATAAACTATAAAAGCAATTCATGCTACAACATCAACATAAGTACATTATAAAATAGTGTATAGAATGAAGTATGTAGGCATAAACTATAACACTTTTTCAATTCCTAAACATCTCTATAAAAGTCTATTTGAAGATTTTATCCTTCAGATTGACCATTACTTCCCTCCTTAATGTTAATGTTTTGATATTAAGCAAACATCATGATTTTGGCTATTTTTTTACTAGCTACTCCCGGGTCTTCATGCATGTCTTCAGCCAAACTTCCAAGGCTTAATGGCCTCATTCATATCCTTACTTGATTGTTGGTCCAACTTCATGCCCTTCACTCATGAAACCCACTTGGCATCATTGGTAAGTTTTTTTATAATTCTCATGTTCTTTCCTAACTTTGACCCTCAAATTTAGCACCAAACCAAATACCTATATAATTAACTTTGTGTTGACTACAATTTAGTTAGATAGAATTCTTATGTTTGACCAATAGCAATTCAAAATGAATAATTGTAATGACATTAGAATTCGTTAATCAATATGAACAAAGTACAAAAGTAATTAAAACATAATGCTAAGTATCTTAATCTATATAAAAGAATTAAAGAATGTTAAAGAATGTTTATCAATGAAAAATTATTGACCAAAACACAAGACCTTAGAAAGAGGAAGAAAATGAAGGAACCAAACCATAGAGAGTAGTTAGGAGAGTTGCTATCTTATGATGAAAACAAGATAATTCGCATCTAAAATGCTATATTACTAGTAGGGCCTTTTTATAGCTGTCATTATTAGATCCCAAAATATATAGTCTTGGTGGGATGGCTCCCCAAATGCTCGAGAGGCACTCCTAACAATACAATGAGATATCCAAGAAAATATTGTTTATCTTGTCATTAATATTAGTGCATTTAAATAAGAAAAATGGAACTAAGTATAACTAGAACATGAAAAAACAAAACAAAAACTTTACAAAATAATTGCACCTAGAGGAGCTAGGTGATCTACAGCCCACTATGGGGAAGATGTCCACTCATAAAATAAAAAATTATGAAAATAATTTTAAAAATTCATAAAGTCTAAGAAAACTAAAATTTAACTTATAAAGTAAGAAAGGGATCAAATTTCTTGAGTTCACGATATAAAAAATTACAAATCAAGAAATTGGATTTCTCTAGGTGATTGTTAGATCTTGGTTTACGATGGATCTACACTAATTTAATTAACCTCCTAAAGGCCAAACAACCTTTTGATCTTACCCCACCCTCAAGAAATTGGATTTCTCTAGGTGATTGTTAGATCCTGGTTTACGATGGATCTACACTAATTTAATTAAACCTCCTAAAGACCAAACAACCTTTTGATCTTACCCCGCCCTCGCATTAATACTAATAATTGAATAAAGTTATACTTATTTCAATGAAACTAATGAAAGTACTTATTTGAAAGTAACACTATTACTTGAATGAAAGTATACTTATTTAAATGAAACTAATGAAAGTACTTATTTGAATTAAACTTGAGTATCAAACCTCCTAAAGGCTAAACAACCTTTTGATCTTACCCTACCCTGCCCTCGCATTAATACTATTAATTGAATAAAGGTATACTTATTTCAATGAAACTAATGAAAGTACTTATTTGAATGCAACACTATTAATTGAATGAACGTATACTTATTTAAATGAAACTAATGAAAGTACTTATTTGAATGAAACTTGAGGCAGCTTAAATAATATTTATATTTAAATTTATGGTCATAGCTTTATACAGAAAAAACCCGAAGTTTAAGGTGCAGATATACTTAAAAAAAGAGGTTAAGAAATGTTAAAGAACAACACTCTATATAATAGGTGTTAGTTAAACTCTAGACTATTTGCCCCTAAAATCTGGCGAGTTTTATTGACAAAATTCGGCAGAAATTGTTCAAAGGGTATTTTTCAGTGATTGGAAGGGTAAGGGTAATTGATGGTCCTGAATCCATTTCTGCAATAAAAATTGCAATTTTAACACTGGAAATCTCATTTTCAACAACAAATCATGTTGCCTAATTCCAATCAAACTTGGCCAAAAATGTGCAAATGGTCTAGAGATTAGCCAACAGCCCTACATAGATAGTCAAAGGAAACAACCAGGTTTGGGTAACTATTTGTGTTATTTTAATGAATATAATAAATTTTCCCTAGGTTAACTGGTTAACTGTTTTCTCTATTTAAAAAAAAAGAAAATGGATGGCAGAACATGTACTTACCTACCCTCTGTACAGACTGTGACGACACTGTACCGACGACAATGCCCACATATAACACACGTCCATGTACCAACGATCAGAGACACTTCACATGAGGTTGGAAGGATTGATCGTATTCTCCACGTCATGTCTCATACGTATCACAAAACTGCATCCTAACAAAAACATAAAAATTGAGAGATTCAAACTCTATCTTATATGAAAAATTTACTGCTGCATTTAAGGCGAATGTGTACCTGTCCTCCAAAGATTCGAATTCTCTTCAAAACACAGATTAAGAGTTCGAACCGAAGGAAGGGAACGCTTAGAGCTTTAACTTTCACCAAAAGCTCACCCTGAATCATTATCCGCCTGAGTAACCTTTTTCTTAGTTCTTTTGATTTAATTCACAAGCAGCTGTTAATTTACAGAAATAAAGAATGAATCACCAGATATTAACAGCACTAGCAGGAAATCACAAAGAGAACCACCTCAGTAACCTTTTTCTTAGTTCTTTTGATTTAATTCACAAGCAGCTGTTATTTTACAGAAATAAAGAAAGAATCACAAGATATTAATAGCACTGGCAGGAAATCACAAAGAGAACCACCTGAGTTAAGTTTTTCTTAGTTCTTTTGATTTAATTCACAAGCAGCTGTTAATTTACAGAAATAAAGAAAGAATTACCAGATATTAACAGCACTAGCAGGAAATCAAAAGAGAAGGAAACGAATTTATAATTGTAGCATTTGTTAGAAAGCAAGAAGGAAGGAAAGGTCCATCCGCGGGTCCATCACTGATGGCAGGCGGCGCGGAGCCGAGGCTAGGAATATATATGATAGTTAGAGTTAAAGAAAAAAAAATGAAATTATGATACGTACGTGGAATACATGAATTCTTGGACCCTGATAAAAAACCGGGCCAACCCCTTAGCCACAACCCATGAATTTGCCTGGGCTTCAAAACAAACTAAACCAAAAAATAATTAGGGTTTAAAGATATGTTACCGGATTCGGAATATTGTTCACTAGGAAACTATATATAATTTCAATGGTTCTCGAACTCATGTCACAGGTTCGATCCTTATCGGCCTATGCCCTTTCTCTTCTTCTCTTTACCAAGAAATCAAGGTCCTCGAAATCACGTCGCAGGTTCGATCCGTATTGACCTCCACCACCCGCGAGGCATCGGCCTCGAAAACCGATGAATCCTTGTCCCAACCTGCAAGCAAAAACAAGATGGTGTATAACAAAGAAAAACAAAGTATATACACACAACCAAACTCACAAATAAACAAAAGCATGCATAGAAATATACCCGAACGCATGGAATTTGGCGTGCAAAGGCAATTTACCATCAAATACGGTGAAAAATCAGGATCCTCACACACAGGTTAGATCCTTCTCGGCCTCCAAGTTAAATGCCCTTTCAGCTTTCTCTTCACCACCACCAGCTCGTGATCCACCCGCAAGGCATCGGCCTCGAAAACCAACGAAGAATCGTCATCCCAGCGTATAGACAAACAGCGGTGTAAAATACAGAAAAATAAAGCATATACACACAACAATCCACTAAAACACAAACGCATGCATGTTTGTATACTCACAGATTCACAGCTAATGGACATGAAAAGCAGATAAAATGTGTAACTAGATGATCTAAGACCAAGTAGTTGTTCGAATCGTCTAGTCGGCCATATCTGGCTGGCCTGACGCGTCAGTTTCATCCGTCTGCTGTAGAGAACAGAGCCGAGCTGAGCTGAACAATGAATATGATAATATTTAACTTAAAAATAAACAGAAACTTATGATAACAGAGCTGAGCCGAGCCGAATTCAACGTAGTGAATTGATTACTTTCGCCAACGTAGTGAATTGATTACTTTCGCCGGATGCATTCCTGTCTATCCCTCTGGAGTGTTTCATCTCCGCTACCGTCAAGTCATCCTGGCCTGCAAACAAAGAGCGAACCCACCGGACCTACCAAGACAGAGGTATATATACAGAAATACAAAGTATACACAAGCTGTAAACACGTGTATACCCATATTCTTATTTTCCTATGTAAGAAGATATTCAGTTATGAAGCAATTTATTAGAGCTATGATGTAATTTACTGCCACTATCCGTTCAGTTGCAGAGCATTTAATGCGGCTGCATCAATATTGATGATCATTGGATCTTAAGCTGCTCAAAATCCAACAGTCATGGAGCCTGCTGAAACTGCATTAAATACTCTGCAGCTCAGTGGATAGCTCTTGCAGTAATTTACATGAAACCCCTCTTCTGTACCTTCAGAGCCAACGAATTAAAGCCACTAACGTCTGGTTGCCTACTAGTTAGGATGATATTTAATAAAATAAAAACTAAATAAACGAAAATTCGTGATACCTACGTGATAACGTCTAGTTGCCTACGACAATAATTATCATCTCCCGTCCATCCTAATTTACAATTACAGACTTAGAGATTAAAGGATAGCAATCTAACAATAAATAAATCGTGATACCTAAATAAAGGAAAAATCGTGATACCTACATGTGCCGACTCCAGTGTGGTGACTTGAATTTATTCCAAAATCTTCATTCGTAAAGCAGATTCAGATTCAGATCTAACTCCAATCCAACCTCAACCTCAATCAATTTCACCGATATCACAAACAAAACAAACAATCACAAAAGCACAGGCACACTAAAAACAAACAATCTCAAAAGCATAGGCACAGGCACAGAAGAATTGGAAGCGCTTCCAAACACCAGAGGAACAAATAACAAAACAGAGATCCGGGAAGAGGAGGAGCGGAATGTGAATAAGCCAAGCATAAGCTAGATGGGTAAATATATTAGATGTCATGTATATATGGGACGGATCCCTTATCTCATGATCTCAACGGATATTTCCCTCCCGTTACCCTCTCTCTATTACTAATTTCTGTCTTATCTGAACGGATGGATCCTCTGTTAGATTTTCCATTGAAACCTGTGTCATCTATCACCTCCAGGCTCTTGGAGAAAAAAAAATCAAATTAGTCTCCTTTAAAAAAATTTCGGATGCTATTTTAAGTACAGTTTTTAATCTCGCCAAGTAGCACACGCGGGAAGTATGAAAGTCTCCAAATACATAGCACTTACCTTTTTCATCTCAGTTTTTTCAAAAAGCTCATAAGCATATTACAGCATTAAAACATTTTACCCTGTGTGACAAAAAGTCTATCATATTATCTTCTTGTTTCACTTGCCTTCTTTCCTTCGCCAACAGCATGTTTTTCTTTCTTTAAATGTGTTTAAAAGGAAACCACTTCTTGTATGAGATTTTTTATTTTTCCTAATAAAACTTTCAAATTAATACTATGACATTGGATTTTATTTCTAATCCATATAATGACCATCCTTGAATTAACAGCGGTGGAAGTAGCAATAGAGAGAGGCCGCCCCTCCAACCTACTGATGCCTTTTTCCAAGACTAACCAAAGTAAAAGTCATTGTACATTTAGCTTTACATAGTTATTTTGCAACTAATCCGATTCATGCTAATGCAACGATTTGTAGCGCGATAATTCTCTTTTACCCATGGCTCACCCGACGAGTGCCCTCTCCATCATACCTTCTACCTCTGCCAGACTCACATCCAAACCCTACCTCTGCCCTCTCCATCATACCTTCTACCTCTGCCAGACTCACATCCAAACCAACTACCATTTTAACTTTAGAAGGCTTTACTATAATTCATTTCCATGAACTTTTCCTACTGTTTGCTCTATGAACCCCTTTAACTTCTACATAAGTTTTGCCCCCACGGCTTTCAGGCTTCTTGAAACCAGATAGTGCCTCCACACCTTTTTTCAGAACAAGATCCCTTCCACTACCTGAGTCTAATCTAAACTCCGCCTGCTTCTGACAGGTACCTGAGTCTAATCTAAACTCCGCCTGCTTCTCACCTGTCAGTTTATTCGCGGCCTGCACACACGCACAACTTTTCACTAATCTTTTCTTTTCTTCTTTGTTATTATTATTATTATTATATTGCTTTCCATTTGTGTGTGTTTGATTTCTTGTTTTCCTCAATACACTACCAACTCAGCCTTTCTCTAGGTGATCAAATTTGAAGGGTGGGTCTTAATTTCAATTGGAAGAGCATTTAGTGTTGGAGCCCTTCAAGGATGAAGAGAAATCAATGAGGTGGGATCCTGTACGGTGGGGGAAGGTGGTTTTCACCCAGCTCACCAGGGATCAAATCACACCGAGACATGGAAGGGTCACAAGTTTCTGGTATATCTGGCTTGCGGGCTCTTGGATGCGGCTTTGAACCTGGGCCCAACAAGTTAACGATTTCCCTAACCTAAAAAAAAATTGTACTTCAATTGACAAGTATAAATTAACTAAACTTTTTCATCAAAAAAATGTAAAAAATAAATATTGTTTTTTCAAATTTTTAATAGTGAAACACCCCTAATATTTATATGAAAAAATGATATATTTTTAGTAAAACTTATGTATATCATTAATTTTACAGTTCAATAACATAACAACTATTATATTGTATTATTTTCCATTGGAGCACACTTCATTGTACCAAAAAAACTACTTGAGAGATGTAAGAGTGATAAGGATTGGGCACCCACGAAAAAATAATACATAACTCATAAAACATTAAAAAAAAATTACCTACATACCAAGCAAGTTAGCAAAGCTAGCATAATCAAGGTCTGGCATCAAATACATGTATAGGATGGAGGGGCAATGGAATCAAGCCTAAGTCAATTGAATCCTTGCAACTCAATTGCATGTGTAATTCTCAACCATCCACCTTTTAAATTGAACCAAAATACCAAATAAAGAAGTTAATTAATAGCTAAATTTGAGAAAGTTCTAATTCTCAACCATCCACCTTTTAAATTGAACCAAAATACCAAATTAAGAAGTTTATTAATAGCTAAATCTGAGAAAGTTCTAGGTGTGAGTGATTAAGGGTTTGGGGCTCTAAAATTTGTTGTGTTTTGTACCATTCCAAGATTCAGTGAATCCACGGTTGCATATAGGAATTTAAGTTATTTAATGAAAACAATTGATGTGTATACCTCTATGTCGAAAGTGTTTTCGACGCTGATGCAAGCCACTACCCTCTTTATTGTCTTACCAAAAGGCATGATAATGAGGAAGAAGACCTAAAATTATGGAATTCATCTTCAAAGAATTCCTTGCAGTCACATTGGTAAGGAGTGATAAGAAGATTACAACAATCTAATCTGTCAAATCTCAGTTGATAGTGCTAATTAAAGACTTATATGGTAAATTTAATATAAGACTTACTTATAGTTGTCTCTTACTCTTTGCGTCTTGACACATTTAATATTTTATGGTTGTCTTTGCGTGTTGACCCAATTAGTATTATAAGGTCAGAATGTGCATGCATAATAATCCTTAGTTATGACTATGATATGAGGATTTAAAGGGAAGAGGATGTAAAGACAAGTAATTTTTATATGTATCAAGTAATTTTTATATGTATTTTGGTGGCGTTGAGGACAAATGTTGTGAGAAAACACAAATGTTTGGAAGGACGGAGGGAGATTGCATCACAATCATGCCACCCGTCAAATTGAAGACTATTCTTGAGCCAACAATTTTTTTTTAATTTGATTAATAATCATTGTTTCTCCATATCGAGAAGTGTCATTGTCTCCATATCGTGTGCCCAATGACACTTCTCGATATTAGCAATGCATAAATCGACCTCTGCACAGTTTGTGATCCTAGCTACATGCCATTATTCATATTTGCATGACATTGAGTGTTGTTTATAGTTGTCGTGAATCCATGATATTTATGCAAGAAATGAAGTCTTGTAGAGGAAGACTCATCAAACCAGCCTTTTGAATTTTATTTTGACGAAAAAAGAGTGGACATTGGTAGCAAGGTTCACATAGTTAGTAGGCACAAAGTTTTGAGCTCGTTTCGGGCCTAGTAGTAGACTAGTAGTTGCTCTTTTTTGTTATAGTCGTAGTTGTTGAAACAATGTCATCAATGATTAGTGGTCATCTTGCACAGCTAAGCAAGTGCATCACATGAGTGAGTGATTATAATTTATCATATTTCCAATAGTTTGAATGATGAGTTGAATTTTATAGCATAGGAATTTCAACATCTTGAGAAATTTATATGGATGCGTAATTTCAAATGTTGACCTTCTTTTGAAATGTTGATATAAACTATGCTCTTCTGGGTAAAATTCAGATTTTAAATTTTTTTGAAGGAAAATTTTAACTTTACACTTCTGGAAAAAGCTAAAACCCTTTGGAAAAGCTAAAAAGAATTCAATTTTAAACATTGCTTTCTCTCATGCATACATATATATGAATTGTCTGGTCTCCCTCGGTAAAGCTTCTACATCATATGCTCTCAACTATATAATCCATTTGATGAAGATAGTTAACCAAAAACCTACAATCGCTTCATTTCTTTTTCCAAAATTAGCCATAGTACACTTAATTTTTCATATGTACTTGGTCTCATTCCTACTCGAGACGAGTAACTTTAATTAAAGACAAATATACCTCCAACTTCGCCATACTATATATAAAACACCAACTCATTGCCCTTGTACAATGATTTAAGAAAAATAAATTAATATAAAACAAATAAAATAATAGTGAAAAAGTATTAACAACTAATCTTACTAAAAGTAATGATTAAAAGAAAAGAGAAACATAAAATAATTTTGGAAAATAAATATTCTAAATTAAAAATATGTTTATGTATATTTCTTAATTTTTTTTTAATTTAAGTTTTGCTTCAGGCATGGAGTTGGATATGTCCATTGCTTGGCTCTCGTCGTTGGTGATTGTATTGTAGCATGGTGTGATGTCGATGTTTCATAAAGTCTCTGCAGGATTGTTCAAGATTGTTTGTGACAGGTTTTGGTGAGCAGTATGAGGATCGTTTGATTCTTTGTTGTGTTTAGACTTTGAATTGCTGCGTTGGGGCTGCCTTTTGATTGCCGGGCTCTGTGGTTGATTTTGTTGGGCTCTGATCTTCGTGTCATTGAATTGATCGGTTGATATGGAGTGCAGGCTTGATTTTCTTTTTGAATTGGTACTTTTTGCGTGCCAGCCCCTCTAGTGTTTGATCTGACCCTCCTTGGTCTGCTCTGTGTTGGGTGGCTGTCTTTTGAAGCTTGCTTGTTCTAATTTTCATTATCAAATTTGCTGGTTAGTTTGTAGGTATTCATCATTTTTTTCTCTTTTCTTGATTGGCAAGCTGAGGCCTCTCTCAAATGGATGCTAGTGGGGAACCTCCTCCTCCACTCCCACCTGAGTTGGATGCTTTCAAGCATCTTATTTCTACCTGTGGTAAGAGGAAAGGTGGTCCATCGCAAAGATTTGTGAAGAAGGTTGGCATCCCCTCTGTTGAACTGCCTGCTGATAGGATCTGTCAAACGACTTTAAATCTTGCTGAGCATGGGATAATTGTGCAATTTACTGGCCTCTGTCCTTCTCCTAAGGCCATTGATGGCTGGGTTCAGAGAAACTAAAGGCCTTTAGTAACTGAAGGCATTCAAAATCACTTTGTAGGTAGAGGTTACTACGTCTTTTTGTTCGATTTAGCTGAAGACCGTGACCTCATTTTTCGTAATGGACCATAATTCATGGGCCCTCAAGGTCTCTATCTGAACAAGTGGACCCCGGATTTTGGTCCTGCCCAAGATGTTCCGTCTGCAGTTCTACGGTCTGGGTTAGGCTCCCTCCTTTACCTTTACACTCTTGGAACTCAGATTCTCTGGATGCCATTGGGAACAAGCTTGGAAAATACATAGACAGGGCAGATCGGAAAGATCAATATTCATGTGCTAGAATTTGCGTTGAAGTTGATTTGGATATTGGAGTGCCAGAGGAGATGAAGCTATTTGTTGTTGAATGGTCTTACATACAGGAGTTAGACTACAAGTAAATTCCTTTCAAGTGTCGGTCCTGCCATGGTTATGGACACTTTGCCCGAAGTTGCAAAAAAAACAAATTAGAAGAGGAGCTTGAAAAAGAAAAAGATGAACAATGGACTCAAGTTCAGAAACCAAGAAACTCTAACCATGACTAAAAAAAAGGTAAATAAGGAAATATTTTGAAACGACGACATTGTTGTTGGGAAGAATCCTCAGGTTGTAAAAAATCCCAAGGAATCCTCCAATCATTTTGTTGTCTTAAGCTCTCGTGAAGACCCTATTCTTGATTAGGGTGAACTACATCAATTCAAAATACAGGATGATGTCTCTGTAGCTAATATAGGGTCCATGGAACAAGCTGGAGCAGCTATCCCTAAATTACCCAGTGTTGGTGAATCCAGGAAGGATGATCATCCTTTTCCAAACAGAGCTAAGTCTCCTCCTTCTTATGCAGAAATAACTAAGAAGAAGCCGGTTGACAGCTCTAGATCCTCTGATGAAGATTCCATTAAACAACTCTCTAAAAAGGTAGGTAGGAAGTCTTGAAAGGAGGCTAGAGAAGAAGAGTCTGATAAACAAAAGATGCAAGGCAACCAGTCCACCATTGAAATGTCGTTTGGTATAAGTAAGAGGACTCGGCCCTCTAAGGGAGTCATCACTCCCTCCTTCACTGGTAAATAATGCAAGCCATATCTTGGAATTGCAGGGGGTTGGGGAACCCAACCAAAGCAGAAGCAGTCAAAGATTTATTGAAATTGGTTTCTTCTAACATTATCTTGCTCCAAAAGACTAAGATACAGGAGGAATCTCTTCTTATCTTAAGTAAAACCAAATGGAAATTGAATGCTGGAAAAGTTAGTGCGAGAGGCTCATCTGGGGTCTTGCAACTCTTTGGAGTGATGAAAATTTTTAGCTAAAACATTGGTTTTCCACCCAGAATTATATCTTTACTGATCTCTATCATATCTCCAGTAAGATCTCCTTGTCCCTCTATAATCTCTATGTCCTAGTTAATTTCAATGAAAAAAAAGAATGTTGGAACACACTCTTAGACTTCATAGAATCCAATTCTCCTATAAACACAATAGTCGTAGGAGATCTCAACATTTCCTTAGCTCCGAATGAGAAGAAAGGTGGGGTATGTTGTAAAGATTATTTTCAAGACACTGTGGAAGAGTTGATCCAGGTTTGCGATCTGAATGAATTTAAACCCAGAAAAGGATGGTACACATGGTCAAATAACAGAGTGGGCTCTGCCAATGTCGTTTCCCGTCTTGACAGGTTCTTGGTCCATAGTTCATTTATGGATGGGAAATTCATCATCACAATTAATATTCTGACCAAAATCTCTTCAGATCACCACCCCATATCTCTGAATTTTGAAAAAGAAAATGATCTCAACCCAATTCCATTTCGTTTCAGTCCCCTGTGGATTCAGAGAGACAGTTTTTGGGACATTGTATATCAATCCCGGTCTCAGTGTGTTGTCAGATCTCCTTGGTTTCTTTGGGAACAAAAATTAAAAAACACTAAATCTGCTTTGAAAAACTGAGTGAAAAACTCTTCTTACTCCAACCACTATCAGGCAAGAGAGAGTGCTCAAGCTAACAGAGATCCAATTAGGAATGGAAGACAAAAAAAAATGACCAAATATCAACTTTCCTTGGAACACTTTTCTCAATCTAAAACCTCTCAATATTTTTGCCAAGACGAGGAATATCTTCGCCTGAAGTCTCGAAGTCTATGGTTGCAGGCAGGGGATAAAAACTCTGCCTTCTTCCATCACCAATGCAGAGCTAGATTGTCTAGAAATCATATTTCAAAAATTTCCATTTGGGAGGGGGGAAATCATTAAAGGTCAAGCCCATCTCAAACAGGCTGCCAACAGTCATTTTTATTTATTTCAAGAGGATGGTGGTGTAGTCTCTGCAGAATTTTTGGACAATGTTCCTTCTCTTGTCAGTATAGAGGACAATGTTGATCTAATGAAACCCTTCACTGAAAAAGGAAATAATGGATGTCATCTGGGAAATGGATCTGGATAAAGCTCCTGGGTCAAATGGGTTTTCCTTCCATTTTTATAGAGTCTTCTGGAACATCATCAAATCGGATCTGATCTGCATGGTGATAGCCTTCCAACAAAACGCCAAAGTGGGAGGGTGTACGAATTCTACATTTCTGGATCTCATTCCTAAGGAAGTCAATCCTTCTTCTTTTGATAGATTCCATCCTATTTCATTGCGTAATGCCTCTTACAAGATCCTAGCCAAACTTCTCGCCAACAGATTTAAGCTCTTGTTAGGAAAGATGATCTCTCCTCTTCAAGGGGGATTTGTAAAAGGTAGGCACTTTGTCGATAATGTAATCCAAGTCCAAGAAGCCCTTCACTCAAGTTTCCAAAGGAAGGAGAAAGGATGTTAATCAAACTGGATATGAAAAACGCCTTTGATCGAGTAAAGCTTCTATTTCTCTATTAAGTCCTTCTTTCTTTTGGATTTAGTTCCGAGTTTGTGAATTTAATTAAAGCTTTTACAGAAAGGCCTTGGATTGCGCCCTTTTTCAATGGTAGACCCACATAATTCTTTCATGCATCTCAAGTTCTTTGCCAAGGATGTCCGATGTCACCCTTTCTTTACATCTTGATGGCATAAACTCTTAGCAGAGAACTTACAATTGAAAAGGAAGCTGGTTACATTCTGGGCATTAAGATAGCTAGGGGGGGTGACCCAATAAACCATGCCCTATTGCGGATGACTCTCTCCTTCTTGGAGGGGCCTCATTGAATATTGCACATGCTTCAATGATATTCTTAAAAAATTTTGCCTTATCTCAGAAGCGTTGGTCAATAATAATAAAAAGTGTTGTTTATGGTTGGAATGTAGATCATTTTGCAATTCTTTGAATTGCAAAATCCTTGGGTTTCCATGGTTTTGATAAGTGAGAGAAGATAAAATATCTAGGGTTGCCTTTAACTCTTGGATCGAGCCCTCCTTCTCTCTGGCTTGAAGTTATTGCTAAATCAAAAGCCAAAATCTCTTCTTGGGATGGTCAGTGGTTAACCAAGGATGGAAAATTGGTGTTGATAAAGGAAGTACTTTCAGCTCTTCCCATTTTCCAATCCTCTTTGCTGCCAGCCCCTAAGTCTATTTCATCTCATATTTCCAAACTTTTGCGAGATTTTCTCCAGAATGGAGGCAAAGGAAATCAAAATAAGATGCACCTAGTAAGCTGGGATATCATTAAAAGACCTATTTCAAAAGGTGGTTTACAAATTTGTGACCCTGGTTTGGTTAATTTGGCATTGGGTGGTAAACTAATTTGGCAGCTGTATGTGGATAAAAATCACCCTGTCAGTAAGATATTTAGGATGAAGTATCTAAAGGGCGACTCTTTGAGAAATTTAACAACTTCTAGAACTCCTACAAGCACAAGTATTTGGAATTCTTGTAGAAGAGGAATCGATAAGTTCAATCAACAGCTCTAGAATCCCTGGAAATGGGAAGAGGATCCTTCTCTAGGAGGATAAAATCTCAGGTAATCCTTCTCTTTCCTCTGTCATCTTGCTAGAAGAGATCAAGAACTGGTTAACTAACAAAGTCCTGCTCCATTTGGTTGATATCTGCTCATGGGACAGCGCTAGTAACTGAGCTGGCTAGTCTCTTCCCTACCTCCTAGTTCTTCTCAACTCCCAATTTTTTTTTTCTCTCCTCTCTTTCAGGTCTTGCTCCTGTACATCGCTCATATAAATACTCATGGGGTTGGGGTAAGTCCGAAATATACACAACTGCAAATAATTTCATCGATTTTCAAGCTACACATCCCTCAAGCTTTCCCCCGATGCTTTGGAAATATGTTTAGTCCTCTCCCTGTCTTCCCAAAGTGAATTTTTTCACTTGGCTGCTCATGCACAACAAGGTGCTGACTGGAGAAAAATTGTTAAAACATAGATTTAATGGACCCTTTCGGTGTTGTCTTTGTAAATCAGCCTTTGAATCGTCATACCACCTCCTAATCGGCCGTGACTTTGCTGAAATGGTGTGGGATCTTGCTTTCCACGACTCTAACATCTCTTCCCCGGGCCTTTCCCCTATCATTCCCTTATTTCTCTCCTGGATCGATCGTTGTCCTTTTAAAAAAGATAAATCATCTGACGGCTTCAAGCTTTGGCTCATCATTCCAAAATTCACGTGGTGGAAGCTGTGGATTTCCAGGAATAATTGGATCTTCAGTAACCAGGTTACGACCCCTCATATCATGGCTAACAACATTAAAAGGTCAATTGTTGAATCTGTCGGTAGCCTGTACTCCATTTCCTCTCTACCCTCTACGATTTCAACATGGCTGGGTTCCACTCCAACATGTATCAGAAAATTGGTTTGCGTTAAACCTATCAGCTTCTCTCCCTGGCGTTTTCATGGTAATACTGATGCTTTTAAGTCATTATGGATGAATTCCTCTTCAACGACTATTTTCTTGGTGCATCCAAGGGAAATCCTGGGATCTCAGGAACTGGGGGTTTGGTCTTCTCTCCAGGAAGATTGATTGAATCCATTTTTAGCTGGGGACTTGGAATCATGTCGAATAACCAGGATGAAAGCAACAACCTTCTCATGGCATGTCAGATTGTAAAGGAGAAAAGATATAAGTCAATCCAAATTTTCAGAAATTCAAAGCTGTTGATCAAAGCTTTAAATTCAGCTGATCAATTCAATAATACTACCTTGAATAAAACTTTGCAGAGAATTTGGAATATTTTGAAAGAATTTGACGTAGTAGCATCTTTTCACATTCTTCGAGATCTAAATCATCTTGCAGATGCCTTGGAAAATAAAGCATGCCTTCTTGCTCAAGGTACCCTCTGCATCTGTGGAGAAACCAACTATTTTCACCCAATTCTGTAATTTGTGATCCCATAAGCTATGATTTGTTTAACTTTTGACAAATACAGGTCTCAAGTTGTAATAATTTGTACAAATTCTTATCTTCTCGAAGCACTTATTCTAATTGTGTAATTGGTTGTTTGGCTTTGTCAAAACATACCTGTATCTCTTCATATAAATAAAAAAACAAAATATTATCCGTTTTGGTTAAAAAAAATTAAATTTAAATATAACTTATAATTATTTTGATATTAATGTTAATTTTAATTTGTTTTATAAATTGTATTTTTTAAATATAATTTTTATAATGATTTGAAAAAAATGTCTTAGGATTTTTTTTTTTTAACAGAAACTAAGAAAGGTTTTTTATAAAACAGGTTGTGCACAACCATTCATTACAGAGTAAAAAGCGGAAACAGAGAGTTCTTGCAGTTCAAAAATGTTGCATACAAAACTGGTCCACGGAGATGACCAAAAAACTCCACAGAGGGAACTTGCAAAACAACTAGAGCCTGGGGTAGTGTATACCCTTATAAACTGACTCCAAAGTAAAATACAATAAAACATATTATCATTTTTAAGAGAGAACCGATTAAGGATTGCCTGTGGGCTTCATGGGATGAACTATGGGCTTCATGGGTTGAACCATTGATTCCTCCTCCATGGGGTGCACTACAGCTGCAGGAGATTCGTTTGCCTTACTACACTGGTTCATATTGATCAGGCGCTAGAGATCTTCCTGAATTCTATCGACCTTACCCATCATCTCCCTGAGGTTGCTCTCATTGTCGTCGATCCTTGCATCGTGATTGCTGATTTGCAGAGATGTATAACTTACCACTTCCCCCATGTTCTTGACCTCCTGTGCTATTTCCTTATTATCCATTATGCCTATTGCCATCATCTCATAGAGACACCCGAGATTCTTCTTTACGTCCAGAATGCCAACGTTTTTGTTATCCTGAGACATGCTGTCGTTTCCTGGAGAAATATCGATACGGGTGAAGTTGCTATGCAGAGCTCGAACTGAACCTTCTATCACACAGGCCTGGTTCTCGGCGGAGAGACCACTAAGGATATACTTTATCACTTTAAGCTCCTGCTGGAGGGAGGCACTCTCCTTGCTTTGGCAGGATAAAGTGCCCACTGCACCTTCCTTCCACCCTGAACAGCGGCAGCCCAAAATCGTGTTTTTCTCAGCAGTGAGGGACTGAGCGTCAGACGAGAGACTAGAGCCGGAATCAATGCTTGCAAACCACAGTGAAGAGCCTAAAAGGGTGCTACAAGAGCAAGAGGAGAAGGCTGCGAGGGCGAGTCTTTCCTTCACGAAAGTCCTGGTGAGAGGGAGAGCTTCCCACAAAATTTCCTACAACCACCCTTCATCTACGCCTGCTATGACATCCAAGAGAATGCGCTTCGGAGGAATCACATGGTGGACAGAGCCGAGACCAGGAGAGAAATGAGATTGCAGGCAGCTTTGAGGAGAAGACATAGTGAGGAGAGCGATAAGACTTGAAGCATGCGAGGGGAGGGGGCAATTAACCCGGGGGGAGGTGAGCCATAAATCCTACATTGTCCGAGGAGAGTTGCAAGCTGAGTGAAATCCATGTGGCGGGGATATGTGTTAAGGCAGGACAACACAATAAGTGAGAAGACCCTTCGGGAAAGAGCATGAGGTGGGAGCCAGCTATGGAAGGATGGTGTGAGGCGGTGTGGAGTGGATAGAGAAGTAAGGTGAAGGGAGGGATAAGGGAGGGGGGTAAGGAAAGAGCTAGGGAAGGGAGTAAGGAAAAGATAGAGGGAAAGGGGGAGGGGGAGAAGGAAGGAAAAAATATGGAGGGATAAGGTGAATAGAGGAGGAGTTCTTTGAGTAAACCTTTAGGGGAAACAAAAGACACTTCAAGGAGTGGAGAGTGGGAAGACCATTTGCCTTGAGAGAGAAAAAAGTAAGTCCGACAAGCCATTAAGGAATGAATTTGATGTAAGGAGCTTTTCCATTAAGACTAAAATGGCCTTGAGGTAGGGAGGCCCCCATGTTTGCCAAGGCATCCGCTGCTGGGTTATTGTTGCGAAGAATGTGGAATAGATCATAGGATTTAGACATGAGTGGCTTAGCTTTATCATACAGATGACGAAAATTAATTGAACCAGAGGTGTATCCATTAATCATCTTGAAAATAACATGCCGAGAGTCTTCGAAGATCGCTATCTTGTGAAGGTCTTTGCTGACTAAGGATTGTAGTCCCTGTAGGAGCGCCAACCACTCGGCCTTGTTGTTGGTCCTGTGTCCAAGGCCCCAAGTGAAGGTTTGTTCAACATGTCCTCTGGGATCCAAGAGGATCCCCCCCGCACCTGCCAGCCTTGGATTGCCTTTCAAGGCACCATCAAAGAAGAAGGCATAAGAGTTTCTCTCTTTGAGCCAGGATTTGAATTCGCCATTGGTTAATCTTATCTCCCAAGGAAAGGATCTGAAGGGTTGGGCCGCACTACTTTTAGATATTTTGAACTGAAGGGAACTCACTTCCTTTAAGTAATTTTTGCACCAAGATGAATAAGGCTCGGGGATGCGTTCCTTGTTAGGGAAGCTGATGTTGTTCGAGGCAAACTTCTTTGCTATCATTCCTATCGCTTTGGAGGCTATACGAGTTGGAACAACTTTCTGATCTTTGAAAATGGATTTATTCCTGGCGAGCCATAGTTTCCAGCAGAGGGTCTTGGGGATAGAGGCCCAAAGACGACTGAGGATGGGTTTTTTGAAGAGGGAGCTGGGAAAGAGCTTGGGCCAGTCCTTAAGAAGTTGAGCTACAGAGTCTGGAAGATTTAGAACTAAGCCTGGGGGAAGAACACACTGCCAGAATTTTAGAGATATTTTGCACTGAAGAAAGATGTGGCTTGTGGTTTCTTCATCCATGCTGCACAGAGCACATTGAGAAGGACCGACTATGCCTCTTTTCCTGAGATTTTCACCTGTTAAAAGCTTGTTATACATCAGGATCCATGTGAAGATATTTACCTTAGGAATGCTGTCTGGGTGCCAAACCTTCTTCCAGAGTCGATCTTTTGCAACCGGTTCCAAGGATAGTCTCATATATCCTTCTTTGACAGTGTACTATCCTGATTTGCCCCATCCGATGCAATCTCTTGCTGCAACTCGAGATGGGGACAGGTTGTGGAGAGATGTGAGGAAAGTGGTAGCAACTTCAACCAGATGAGCTGGAGGGTGAAGCTCCTTCCAACCAATCCAATATCCCTTCGTGTCCCACTGTGAGAGATCAAAAAGAGTGAGAAACCTATGATCGCTAACCCAATCAGCAAGAGGATTCAGGCCTGGGAGTGAGGAGCAGGCAGGCTGTCCAAGAATGCTACAGTTCCAGGCGCTGATTTTTTTCCCATTCCCTGGGATCCAGTAGTAGTCTGTCTGAATTGTGTTTAGAGAAGCTTTGCATAGCTGCCAAAGAGAAGTCCCTTTACCCGTCCAAGCGTTGTCTAGCATTTTTGATCTGGGCCTTCTGATATATATTTTTTTTATTATTTCCTTCCACCATTCTTTCCTTCCTGTGACCAACCTCCATATCAGCTTAGCTCCCAAGGCTTTGTTCATTTGCTCAAGGTCCCTGATGCCTAGCCCACCTTGGTTTTTTGCTCTTTTGACCGTGTCCCACTTTACTAAGTGGAATTTTTTTGTCTGAACCTTTCCTCCTTGCCATAAAATTTTTATGATTTCCTTACAAATGCTGTTGATAACACTTTTAGGAACGAAGACCATTGAACTAGCATAAATTGGGTAGGAGGAGAAGATCGACTGAATGAGGACCATCTTCCCTGCAAGGTTTAGCCATTTCGATCCCAGGGATTGAATCTTGGTTTTGATTTTTTGAATAATCAAGGGCCACATGGAAGAGACAAAGGACTTTTTAACTATGGGGATGCCCAAGTAGGTGAAGTGAGTCCAGTTAGGATTGGATTTTATTTGCATAATTTGAGATATGCTGCGGAGAGTTGCAGCATTGCAATTCCACCCATATAACTGACATTTATTCAAATTTGTTGAACTTCCAGAGGAGCGGAGAAAAAGGTCGAGGGGGCTAAGGAAGTTTCTAGATATTTGTGTGGAGGCTATCCCTAGCAGAATTGTGTCATCAGCGAACAGGGCATGGTTGATGGGGAGAAATCCATTCCTGAAGGAAAGACCTGGAATAGATCCTTCTGATTGAAGTCTGGTCAATCTTCTGCTAAGGGAGTTAGCAACTAGAATATAGAGGAAAGGGGAGAGCGAAAATCCTTGTCTTATACCACGGGAGGCTTTGAAAAACTTAGAGGGTCTACCATTGATTAGAGGAGCTATCCATAGAGAGTTTATACAGGATTGGACTTGATTGATGAAAATAGGTGGAAAGCCAAACTTCTTCAGGACCAGAAGGATAAAGGAGTGTCTCAGCCTATCAAAGGCATTGGCCAAGTCCATCTTGATGGCCATTCTAGGTTCATCCTTTTTAGAACTGGAGTGAATCGCCTCCTATACCATTAGGATGTTGTCGCTAATTTGCTTGCCCGAGATGAATCCTCCTTGGTTTGGGGAGATCAGAGAGTGAATGATTGACTTGAGTCTCATGGATAAAAATTTAGAAAAGATTTTGTAGGAGGCGTTGCAGAGAGAGATGGGTCTGAATTTTTTTATGGAGGTGGGGTTTGGCTCTTTAGGGATCAAAGCTAGAAAGGTGGATTTGGTGGCTCCTCCCATATTACCTTTTGCCATCTAGGAGATGAGATGCATCATATCTTTTTTATAAGGGACCAGAAGGTTTTGTAGAAGCAGATTGGGAAGCCATCCGGGCCTGGGGCTTTATCCGGATGAAGAGACCATATAGCTTTCTTGACTTCTTCTTCCAAAATGGGGGACTCAAGCCTGAGTCTTTCCTCTGGACTGATAAGGGCTGGGATAACTAAAACCATTTCTTCTATACAGTTTTGCGAGACTTGCTCCTCATCATTATACAAATGCTCAAAGAAAGTCCTTACCTCCAAACTGATTGCCGCTTGACCTGTAATGATTGTGTCGTCCTCATTTTTGAGTTCTCGAGAGTGTTCCATCGCTGCCTGCCCCTGCATTGATTTTGGAAGAACTTAGTGTTCTGATCACCCCCTTTGAGCCATAGGATGCGTGACCGGAGCCTCCATCCCTCCTCCTCTTGCCTTAAAAAATTTCTGCAGGCTTGTTTCTAGTTCTATCTCTTTAACAAGGTGCTCCTTGGTGATCTCACTTTCTTCCATTTTCGCTTGAAGAGCTTCCATGTTCTTTATGATTTCATATTTCTGCTACGAGGGCTCCTGATAATGATTTTTTGCCCAGGATTTGAGGGCTACTTTTACCCTTCTTAGTTTTTGCTCCCATGAGTATGCTGGAGAACCAGGGATGAAACAACGCCATGCACTAGAGATGATGTCTTCAACTCCTTCAGCCTCGAGCCAAAGACAATTAAAGTGGAAAGGGAGGGGCCCCAAGTTTTCCAGAGGTGGGAAAAAAAAGACAAATAGGCTTATGGTCTGAAATAGCTGTGCACAATAGTTTGGTTTCAGGGTAAGAGTTGAGGAGATGAGTACTGACCAGGAAACGATCCAATCTAGTAGCGATATGGCCGGGTTCGATTTGTTTGTTTCTCCAAGTGTAAGTGTCGTTTTTTTGGTCTGATGTCCGTAAGACCCCAATGAGAGATAAGATATTCCAACCTTTCCCCAAAAGGGTCCCTGACCTTAGTACTGCCTCTGCGTTCATTCGCAGAGATAGTAACATTGAAATCCCCAGCTATGAAGCAAGGGAGGAGAAATTTACCTTCACATTGTTCTTCGAGAGAGGTCCAAAAGCTGTCTTTCTGGGTGTGAATGGTTGGGCCATAAAATTTCCCTATCTAGAGCTTTTCTTTATTTTCTTTATTTTCTAGCTTTATGAGAAGCCAGTTTTTATTTTCGATGGCAGAGAGCATGCCAAATTTTTCAGAATCCCACCAGCAGAGGAGACCTCCGGAGGCTCCATTGGCGTTAGTGGCTAGTCCATCACCTTTTGGCCAGAAGCTTTTAAGGGTTGCAAGGCTGTCTTCAGCTAGTTTTTTTGTCTCCTGGATGAGAAGAATTGAGGCAGATTCCATTGATTTAAATCTCTTGATAAATTCTATGTTCTGAGAACCTCCTAACCCTCTGCAATTCCAGGAGACCACTTTCATTGTTTCTTGAGTTGTCTAAGAGCCTTTTACTTCTCCTTTTTTTCCTCATCTGCACTAAGTAAATACTTGCTTGCTTGTGAAGTTTTGACTAGAAAGTCTAGATTGGACTGCTTCCCTGCTGCCTTCTCCCTTGCTGCTTCTTGTTCCCTTATGGCTTTGTTGGACTTCCTTCCTTTTCTGGAGAGAGGTTCTTGTTCTTCTGTAGAAGTATCTGTGGCTTCTTCTGAACATGCTTTTGCCCTAGATCTTGTGACTGATCCGTCAGAGTTTGCTACAGCTTCCTTCCTTTCCTGAGGTTGCGCCATATCCTCTTGTTGATCTTCCTTCTCCTTTTGTGATGGAACCACTACAGGTGTTTCATCTTCCCGGTGATGGGCATCTTCAGGATTTTCCTCTTGGGTTTCGATTTCTTGTGTCTCAGCTTGCAGGACCTCAAATCAATTTCTGGGGGGGCACTCTTTGGTGGGATGTGCAGTTGCTTGAGGGACTTTGTTGTCTTCTTCCCGCTTGCAAAATTCCATCCCTCATCTTGTGGGCTATCCGAAATGGGTTTCTCTGGTTTCTTCGGACATGATTTAGCAAAATGTCCATACTCATGGCAGTATTTGCATTTGAGCGGAATTTGTTCATAATCCATAGTTTGAAGATGATTCCATCCATCTATGCAGAGAATGATGGATTCCGGCAGGCCCTTTTTAAGATCAACCTCCACGCAGATTTGGGCACATGAGAACATTGGGGCTTTTGGCTCATATTTGTCCATGTATTTCCCCAAAGTGTTCCCTATTGCTCGAAAATCCTCATCATTCCAGCAGTGAAGGGGGAGATGGGGAAGCTTTAACCAGACTGGAACCGCCATTGGGATATCCTTTTCTGCGTTGAATGACAGATCCCATTTATTCAAATACATGCCTCTTGGACCCATGAAGTAGGGGCCATTCCTGAAGATAAGGTCGCGATCCTCCTTCTTTTCGAATATGAAAGCGAAGTAGCCTTTCCACAGAAAATCTATTGAACCTCCCCCTGAATCAGGGTTCTCCAATTTTTATTAAGCCAGACGTCCACTGAACGTGGGGATGTCCAGAGCCCAGTGAACAAGCCAATGAGACCTTTCTCAGAGAGGGCAACTGCTTTACGCTTCGAGGCGGCAGAGCTGAGATTTACTTCAAGGACGTCGATGCGCTTGACAAAGCAAGAAGAGGGGGGTGTTGCCGACGAAGGAGGGGGGAGAGAGGCCACGATATCGTGGAAACGGTCCTCAACGGACACAGGATCAGGGGGATCCATGGGTGCAGGGCCTGCAGGCCTGCAGAACTGAAAACCCTAGATGCGCTCAGCTTAGGGTTCGGCTTCACCGAATTCTTCCAAGCGACTGATGGGATCACATATTACCTAGCTCTGTTTTTGAAAAAAAAAAAGTCTTAGGATTAATTTGATATTAAATTTCAAATTGAAATAATTAAGTAAAAAAAATAAAATCAATTTTATTCATTATGATCAATCTATTATGTAACAAGAGCCACGAGGGGGCAATGTCTTTACTATTACTAACATGTTGCTATAAGATAAGCTATAGAAATATAATACTTTTGCCACAAAATTGTAATAGAAAAGAAAATTATTTTGTCACAAAATTTGTTAGCCATATAACCCCAAGTTTCTTGTAATCAATAAGATGATGAAACTTAAAATTTTATCATAATTTGATATATTATGTAAATTTTTGCTTCTTTTAAATCAATTTATTAAATCATACTTTTGTAAGATTTTCACAAATAATTATTTTATCCAATGTGTATCTAATTAAATCAAAACTAATTTTCATATAAATGTATCAAACTTGAAATTTAAAAAACATGTCAACTAACCAAAAAATAAAAAAAAGTCTTACGAGATAAAAAAAAATAACATTAACCTTGAAATATCTAATAACTTATTATTTAATTTGAGAAAATAAATCTCAATAATTTGAATAAATCTTAAATCCAAAATTACATATTAAAGTAACTATACCAAATGTTGACTTATAACAACATGAAAATACTAAAACAACAAGGGCCGGACGAATTACTAATTTCTTTATTTACCCACTTATTATTATTCATATCATATGATGTTCTTTGATTTTGAGATAATAATAACATATGATGTTCTTTGATTTTGAGAACTACTTAAATTCAAGATTAATATTTAACCAACAATACCCAATATTGACTTACGATAGTTTGAAAATAATTACAAATGAAGACCTCAGCATTTAAATAAGCTTTTGAAGTAGCAGCATTTCAAGCAGAACGACAAGCAGTTCCATCCACACCAGTTGAACCAGCGTAATTAATTCCCAAGAGCAGTTGAAGGGACAATATTTATTCCCAAGATAATTACCAACAAGAGAGTAGCACCAGCGACACCAGTTGAAGGATCAGTTCTAGCAAAGGAATTCCCAGGACAAGCAGTTGAACCCTAAGAATTCCCATAATCAAAAGGCTTATCAGTAGAAGCACTAGTTGAACCAGATCAGAAATGGAATTCTTTCAATTAGAAGTTGAAGGAGCAATTAGTGATCTCTTTATTTACCCACGTATTATTCATATCAATTGATATGAAAAAACTCTATTAAGAGAAAGAGAATAAAAGCATATAAAGTTGTAGACATTTCTTTTGTGCTTGCATTATTTATTGTGTATGTCATTTTGTTGTTGTATTGAACGAATTGACTATTGATTTTAGCATTTAACTTATCTCAATCACACTTTATTTTAAACGAATTGGTTATTGACTTTGGCACTTAAACTATCATAATCACACTTTATTTTTGTTGAAATAATGTAACTTCGAAGAATATTCTACTTGTACTTTACATTATTAGTATTCCTCCTTCTGGAGATGTCATTGATGTAAAAGGTCATGTAAAAGTCATGAGGTAAACCCTTCATTGTAAGTGGGGTCAATAGTACCCAGAAAATAATAATATAATTATTATTGTGAGATTTCCTAGGTAGGTCGACACTATCAATTAGATAGGTCAGACCAGTTAGGGTAAATGTCGGTTGGGAATATTAGTCTAAATAGGGTGGCGCCCTCCCTCATTTATACACACTCACTTACACTTGTATTGCGCGCGAGAGAGAAACAAGGAGGGACAAAGAAGGAGGAGGACTAGTGTCTTTGGTGTTTGGCTCTTATGTTTGGGTTTGGTCTCTCTATCTATGAGACCTTGTTTTTTTGGTGATTGCATTCTGGTAATCTATATTGAGGAAGTTTTGTTGGTTTTTTCCCTTTAGAGTTTCCCAAGGGAAATTGTTGTGTACCTTGTGATTGTGTTTCTTTCAGTGATCCTCTTTATAATGTTATTGTGAAAATGTATTAAATGCTTATCAAGTTAGGAATTGAGCTATAACAACATATAAAACTTAACATGGTATCAAATATATCCTGAAAAGAGCAATTTTCATTAGGTAAATCTCTCTTTCCTTCTATGGACAAGAAAATTATGGTTTTCTACTAAAGTGGAATTTTTGAGTGCAAGTGATAGAAGGAAGTGCGCCCCTCTTAGGTGCATATTTTGGCACCAAGATAGAATTTTTTCAGTGGAAAGATCCTCCAGAAATTTAATCCCTAGTTTGGCTTGGAACCAAAAAACCAGAAAACCATAAATCCAAAAACATAACCAGAAACCGCAGTCTAGAATCTTGGGGACTCGGAATCCAAACCAACAATGAAGCTTTCACTTCTCCTCAGATTGGAACTGGTAGGTAAGGATCACATTTCAAAGATTTTGGTTTTCAGTGACTCAAGACAGGTTATTCAGAAGATGAGATCATGGTATAAAAATGGTTCTGCAAGCTGCAAAAGAATCTATTAAAGGATCTTCCAACTAAACCTTACTCTACATCCTTCTCATGGAATTCCGGATTGCAAAGGAGAAAAGATACAAGTCAATCCAAATTTTCAGCGATTCAGAGTTGTTGATCAAAGCTTTAAATTCAGCTGATCAATTCAATAATACTACCTTGAATAAAACTCTGCAAAGAATTCGGAATATTCTGGAAGAATTTGATGGGGTCACATCTTTTCACATTCTTTGGGATCTAAATCATCTTGCAGATGCATTGGCAAATAAAGCATGCCTTCTTTCTCAAGGTACCCTCTGCATCTACGGAGAACCCAACAATTTTTACCCAATTCCATAATTTGTGATCCCATAAGTTGTAATTTGTTTAACTTTTGACAAATACAGGTCTCAAGCTGTAATAATTTCTACAAATTCCGATCTTCTTGGAGCACTTCTTCTGATTGTGTAATTGATTGTTTGGCATTTGTCAAAACAGACCTGTATCTCTTCATATAAATATTATCCGTTTTGGTTAAAAAAATATTATCCGTTTTGGTTAAAAAAAATTAGATATAAATTATAATTATTTTGATATTAATTTTAATTTGTTTTTATAAATTGTATTTTTTAAATATAATTTTTATAATGATACGAAAAAAATGACTTAGGATTAATTTGATATTAAATTTCAAACTGAAATAATTAAGTAAAAAACAAGAAAATCAATTTTATTCATTATGATCAATCTATTAAGTAACAAGAGCCATTAGGTGGCAATGTCTTTACTGTTGCTAACATGTTGCTATAAGATAAGCTATAGAAATATAATACTTTTGCTACAAAATTGTAATAGAAAAGATAATTATTTTGTCACAAAATTTGTTAGCCATGTAACCCCAAGTTTCTTGGAATCAATAAGATGATGACACTTAAATTTTTTATCATAATTTGATATATTATGTAAATTTTTGCTTCTTTTAAATTAATTTATTAAATCATAATTTTGTAAGATTTTCACAATTAATTATTTTATCGAATGTGTATCTAATTAAATCAAAACTAATTTTCATATATGTATCAAACTTGAAATTTAAAAAGCATGTCAACTAACCAAAAAATAAATAAAAAATAAAAAAAGTCTTACGAGATTAAAAAAAAAATAACATTAACCTTGAAATATCTAATAACTTCTTATTAAATTTGAGAAAATAAATCTTAATAATTTGAATAAATCTTAAATTCAAAATTACATTTTAAAGTAACTATACCAAATGTTGACTTATGACACAATGAAAATACTAAAAAAACTAGGGCCTAGCGAATTGGTAATCTCTTTATTTACCCACTTATTATTATTCATATCATATGATGTTCTTTGATTTTGAGATAATAATATCATATGATTTTCTTTGATTTTGTGAACTAAACTTAAATTCAAAATTAATATTTAACCAACAATACCCAATATTGACTTACTACAGTTTGAAAATAATGACAAATGAAGACCTCACGAATTAGTGATATCTTTATTCATATCAATTGATATGAAAAAACTCTAGTAAGAGAAAGAGACTAAAAGCATATAATGTTGTAGACATTTCTTTTGTGCTTGCATTATTTATTGTGTATGTCATTTTGTTGTTGTATTGAACGAATTGGCTATTGATTTTGGCATTTAACTTATCCCAAACACACTTTATTTTAAACGAATTGGTTATTGACTTTGGCACTTAAACTATCTTAATCACACTTTATTTTTGTTGAAATAATGTGACTTCGAAGAATATTCTACTTGTACTTTACATTATTGTTATTCCTCCTTCTGTAGATGTCATTGATGTAAAAGGTCATGTGAAAGTCATGAGGTAAACCCTTCATTGTAAGTCGGGTCAATAGTGCCCAGAAAAGAATAATATAATTATTATTGTGAGATTTCCTAGGTAGGTCGACCCTATCAGTTAGATAGGTTGGGCTAGTTAGGATAAATGTTGGTTAGGAATATTAGTCTAAATAGGGAGGCACCCTCGCTTATTTATACACACTCACTTACACTTGTAATGCGCAAGAGAGAGAAACAAGGAGGGACAAAGAAGGAGGAGGACTAGTATCTTTGGTGTTTGGCTCTTATGTTTGGGGTTTGGTCTCTCTCTCTATGATACCTTGTTCTTTGGCCATTGGATTCTGGTAATCTATATTGAGGAATTTTTGTTGGGTTTTTCCCCTTAGAGTTTCCCAAGGAAAATTGTTGTGTACCTTGTGATTGTGTTTCTTTCAGTGATCCTCTTTATGATGTTATTGTGAAAATGTATTAAATTCTCATCAAGTGAGTACTTGAGCTATAACAACATAGACAACTTAACATGGTATCAAAGCTATCCTGAAAAGAGCAATTTTTATGAGGTAAATCTCTCTTTCCTTCTCTAGACAAGAAAATTAGGGTTTTATACTAAAGTGGGATTTTTGAGTGCAAGTGACAGAAGGAAGTGCACCCCTCTTAGGTGCATCTTTTGGCACCAAGATAGAAGTTTTTCAGTGGGAATATCCTCCAGAAGGTTAATCCCTAGTTTGGCTTGGAACCAAAAAACCAAAAAACCATAAATCCAAAAACATAACTAGAAACCGTAGTCCAGAATCTTGGGGACTCGAAATCCAAACCAACAATGAATCTTTCACTTCTCCTCGGATTGGAACGGGTAGGTAAGGATCACATTTGAAAGATTTTGGTTTTCAGTGACTCAAGACATGTTATTCAGAAGATGAGATCAGGGTATAAAAATGGTTCTGCAGGCTGCAAAAGAATCTATGAAAGGATCTTCCAACTTAATATTAGTCCACAAGTTCTACTTTACCATATCCTCGGGGATAATAATGGCCCAGTCGATAATCTAGCTAAACTTGGTGCTAGAAGTCCACAAGGAACTGTAGAGTATAGAAATCAAAAGAAGTCCCACAAATATGTCCCCTATACATTACTTACAGGATTATAGGCTTATGCCTTAGTTAAAAACATTAGGAGTTGGGCCCCCTCCATGGCTAACATCCCAAGGCATTGATCTTCCACCCCCAAGATGCCTGACATCTCGCTACCAAATGTCAGTACCCACCACAAGCCCGCATGAACTCGGAGTTCATTTCAGCAGTCCTCCGGGGTTTCGAGAAGACAACCTGCACACGTGATGGGTGAGTTATCCCAAGAAGGCTCCTACCATGTCCATTCATTGTATGCATGCTTGGAAGGAGAAGTCTCTCAGTATCCCTGTGAAAACCAAGAAGAAGACAACTTGCAACACTTTTAGTATTTTTTTAAAGGTCTTTCGTGTGCGATTGAAGTCAACCCTAAGTGTATAATGGAGAAAAAAGGCGAAGACTCAGAAATTGCCAGCCTCAAGTCCAACTTAGAAAATATAAAACTTCCTTTACGCAGGGTTTACGAGATGGTGGGTGTTGGTGTCTAGGAAAAGAAAGACGTAGCTTCGTATATCAGGTATATTTCCAACCAAATCGGTTTCCAAGACTCCAGGATAGGAGATAACGAGTGCGACCTTAGGGAGTTAATGGGTACTGTTGAAATCATAAAAGAGGAAGTTCTAAAAATGTCCAGAATGTCCCAATGCAGACACTGTCAGGAATCTCCAGATCAAGGTGCTCTCTCGATGGAGGAAATTCCGGTTAGCCAACTTACCTTTGAGTATAAAGACAATAAGATGTAGTGTTTTAGTCCAGTTAACCTTAGATGTTTTTTGTATTTGGTTAAATCAGTATTTTGTAAAAATGTATCCTTCGAAGGATTTGATAGCTTTCAGGAAGCTTTAAGGAACAAGAGGAAACTCTTGTTAAGAATAGTTGTTTCAGTCTTCTTTTCTCCACAAAACCCTATGAAACTTTGGATATAGTTTTGTACTGAATGGATCTGCACAATGTTTTTTTCCATCTAATATATATTCTCGGTTTCTGTTAAAAAAAATTAACAATGATATTTAATTTTGTGCCTGTCAACATTAATGAAACTTCGGTGACTATCCTTATACGCTCGTAACATTTTTTTTTTTAATTGGATAGAAATGGTGATGGTTCTTTATCGTGCATCGCCAATGAGGTTATGGTGATGACAATTAAATATATGTCATTGTTTTCCTTTGGAATTCATGATAGCCATTGATTATTTATGATAAATCTAGTGTGTTTCCATGTCTCATTTACTTTTGGTTGCGTCACCTTTGGTGACGAAGGCCATTTTGATCATCACCAACGAGGTTATGGTGACAGTCATTAAAGATATGTCATTGTTTTCCTTTGGAATTGGAAATGACCACTAGCCATCACTAATAATTATTATTTGTGATGGACCTAGCTCGTCTCCATATCTCCTTTACTTTTAGCTACGTCGTCTTTGGCGATGTTCATTTTTAGGTGAAGGAGGCCATTTTGACCATCGCCAATGAGGTTATGGTGAAGATTATTAAATATATGTCATTGTTGTTCTTTGGAATTGGTGACAGTCACTAACCATCACTATTCATGATTATTGGTGATGGACCTAGCACGTTTCCACATATCCTTTACTTTTGGCTATAATTCCTTTGGTGACATTTAATTTTTGGTGACAGAGGCCCTTTTGACCATCACCAGTGAGGTTATGGTGATATTTTTTTCCCATCACTGTATGTCTTTTTTCTTCTAGTGTTCTTTAAGGTTCTTTGGTCTGTCATACTGAATCTTGTACCCATAGAAATGTAGTAAACCATTGAGGAACCTCTATATCTTCACAGTTTCATCATTCACAAAATATGCATACTTAAAAAGTTCTAAGAACATCTTCTCATAGGATTCCATGGTCATGCTACCTAGTTTGAGGTCAAAGGAGTTTTCCATCTTCTTGTCATAATAATGTTATGAGAGGTACTCATTTTTTTAACAAAAATGGTTAAATGGTTTTCGACTATATATAAATGAAGGAGAACACATAATACATATAGGATTGCTCCCATAATAGGACAACATCCATTACACCTTGTTCATCCTTCTCTAGCATGTAGTTATCATGAAAAATGCCTAAACTGTGGAAGCTATATCTTCTTACATATTTCCCAAGAAATAATATGCAGAAGCAAAACATTGCATAAACAAAGAAAAGTTAAGGGATCCAAATGTTTTCAAGAGTGACGTTATCCTTTTCTAAAACACCGCAACGCAAACCAACCCCTTTATTGGCCATGTTATTCGCGTGATGATTTTGGCCTCTCAAATTATGAAGAAAGTTAATTGATTTAAATTCTTTGACTAGACAGAAGAGGAGGTGATGCATCTTGGAGGAGGGACTCTTTCGGTTTCTAGAGATATTCCTTGCTTCCCTAGTGACAATTAGGGAGTCTCCTATGGTGCTCATTTCCTCAATACCCATATCTCTAGCCAAATCCAAACCTTTAATTAAAGAAATCCATTTCACGCCATTATTCGTTGCTCTCCCAATTCCCCAGGCGTATTATTTTCACTTATTCCCCTTGGAGTCAAAGATTACTCCACCTATGCCTACTAGCCCTGGATTGCCTTTCGAGGCACCGTCAAAGAACAAAGTGTTTCTTCCTATCTTTGTCCACCAATTTTGAAATTCTTCATTGCTCATCCTTATCTTCCAACTTGAAAGTTTCGGCTTATTTTTGGGGTTTAACCAAGAAAAGGGAGAAGGTTTCCAAAGGAGGACGGACATCCATGATTTTTCTTCAACTATTAAAGGTTCCTTGTTTATGATTTTCATTCCTCTCGTGGATAAAGAGTCCACCCAAAGTGCCTTTGCCGAGGCATAAACCTTATTAGTGCTTGATTTTAGTCCTACAAATATTTCCTTGTTTCTCGCGGTCCAAATTTTCCAGCAAATTAATTTTGGGAGAGCTTCCCATGCTCTAGCAAAGTCTGGTTTTTGGTTGAAAGAGATCTGATAGTAATATTTCCAGCTGAAGAAAAATATCATTCCAGTTCGTTGGCATTATAATATTCGTCTTTAAATCTCTGAGGGCATTACTCCAAACTTCCTGCATGAATTTGCATTCAGTGAAAATGTGCTCCAGGATTTCTTCCGCCTCTTTACATAGGATGCAACGTAGTGGCCCTATGATCCCTCTCTTCCTCAAATTCTCGGTTGTGAGCGTTTTACGATCAGAAAGGATCCAGTAAAAGATGTTGACCTTTGGAAAACCATCGCAGCTCCAAATTTTAATCCACATGTTGTCTTTTATGAACATGTTCTTATTTTATAAACCAAACGATAACCTTCCTTGACTATGTATGAACCCGTCTTTCCCCAACCTCGACTGTCTATAATTCTTCTATGAATTAGAGCTTTCTCGTGCAGAAGTGAAAGGAGTGATATGTAATAAGTTTGAAGTTTTGCTGGAAGTTCAAGGTTCTTCCACCCTTTCCATCTACCACTAATTGTCCAGGATGATAATAGATATATTGTAGAGAGTGCTTATGCTGTTGCAATCAAACCAAACCTTCATCTCATTTAATTCTTGGCGAAAATTAGTTAGGGAATTTGAACCAAGTCTATCATGCAAGATCTTGATTCGTTTTCCATTTCTTGTTGTCCAATAAATATTTTCTTGAATGATGTACGTTGCCTTTTTTCATAGATCCCAAATAGGAGACCCAACTCTGCTCATATTTATATTCTCAACACAATTTCTTCTGTTTTCTGCCATGTATTTTTGTTGAAGGGCCTTTTTCGACCAAGAGTTTTCACCGGAGATTACTCTCCATAAAAATTTTGCGCCAAGAGCTAAGTTCATGATTTGAGCATCTCTTACTCCCGCTCCGCCACATTGCTTTGGAATACACACGATGTCCTAGTATATCAAATTGAATTTTTTGTGTTGGTAGCCTTGCCTCCTTGCGAGAGAAATTTCTGGATTTCTCTCTTGATTTCCTGTATAATTTGATTAGGTGCTAATGATATTGAGCAGACATAAAACAGAAAGGTAGAGAGGACGAATTTTATAAGAACTAATTTTCTTGCTGGGTTGAGCCATCTGGTTCCCTAAGAATTGATTTTTTTATTTTTTTATTTTGTCGATCAGACCATGCCAGTTTGCCTTCTCCCCATTGCCCCCCTTGAATATGGGAATTCCCAAATAATTGAATGAGTCCTAGAATGTTAGTCCCTCAAATCCAAGGATTCTTGATATCCTATCCATGTTTCCAGGGAGGCAATTCCATCCATAATATTTTGATTTAGAAGCATTCATCTTACCATCTGATGCTTTGAGGAAGGTGGAGGTACTCTTTTGAACCTTTTTGCTATGACCATGGATGCGCCCACAAGAAAAATGGTGTCATTAGAGAATTGCGCATGGTTTGCAAGTCTAACTCTTCTTGCAATTTTCAAACCTTTAAGATCCCCATTGTCTTGTTGTTGCTGCAGCTTTCTGCTCATAGAGTCATCGACCATAAGGTATAGATATGGAGACAATGGGCAGCCTTGACGGATGCCCCTAGTGGCTTGAAAAAACTTGGTTGGCCTACCATTTACCAACAGAGCAATCCAGGGGCTGCTAATGCAAGCCTTAATCCATCTAATGAACCTTGTAGAAAATACAAACTTTGACATGATTTTGAATAGAAAGAAGTGATTTACTCGATCAAAAGCATTAGCCATATCGAGATTTATTGCCATACCTTGTTACTTGTGTTCCTTGCTGGAGTGAATTGCTTCCTGGATAATAATGATGCTGTCAAGGATTTGGCGCCCAACAAAAAATCCTCCCTGTCTATCCGAGATTAACCTTCCCATGATTTTCTTTTCATGTGGCCAGTATTTTTGAAAGAATTTTGTATGAGGTATTACAAATTCAAATAGGCCTGAAGTGGGCTATTATCATGGGGTTTTTTTTCTTTTGGTATCAAGGCGAGAAAGGAAGAGCTGGTGGCCCCCCAAACCTTGTCATTTTTCCTTGTCCAATTTAGCATTCTTTTCAGGTCTTCCTTGATGATATCCCAAGCTGCTCTATAAAAATTGATGGTGAACCAACAAGACCGGGAGCCTTGTCAGTTTGCAATGACCAAATGACATATTTGATCTCGAAATCCATAATGGATTTTGATAAATCCTTGTTATCCCACTCTGAAATAAGAGAAGGTATTCTGGAGAGGAGGTTAGCCTGTGCTAGGGGATCAGTCTCATCCTTGTCCATGTAGAGATCTATAAAGTGTTGGAAAACGTGAGCCTTAATATCATCTTGCCCCACCATCCTTTTGTCGTCTTTATCCTTTAATTCTTTGATCATGCTGAAGTGGAGCCTTGATTTTGTTTGCTTGTGGAAGTAATCTGTGTTACTATCCCCACCTTTTAACGAGAGCTGCATGGACTTCATCCTCCATTACTCTTCCTCACATCTAGTTGCATTGAGGATATTAAGGTCCAAGTCTCTTTCTTGATTGGTAGGAAGAAAGGTAATTTACTCATTCTCCATCTTGGATTACAGGGCTGCAAGTCCATATTGAAACTGAATTTTCCTACTGCTAGGATTTGTATACTCCTATTTCACCCATTCTTTCAGCTCATAGCATACATTTCTTGTACAGCATTTGCAATTAAGCACATGACTTTTTCCTTGTGAATCCAAGAGGATTTAAAATGAAAGGGAATGGGGCCAAGGTTTTCAGAGGTGGAGAGCACCAAGGAGACCGGCTTGTAATCCAAAGCTGTATTAGGTAAAGAAAATGAAGTGGGAAGGAGATATTTTTGCAGGAAGGAAGTTCTTACCAAGAAACAGTCAAGCCTGGCCGCAATGTATCCCACACCCAGCCTTCTATTACTCCAAGTATACTTTCCATTTTTTTAATGGGGAATCTAGAAGATCTAGCTCAGATATCAAGTCCTCCATGTTTTCCCCATAGGGATCTCTTATTCTAGTTCCCCCTCTTTTCTCTAATTGTGCTTTGGTAGCATTGAAATCACCAATGATTATGAGATATTTCCCTTTCACATCTTGTTTTAGAGCTACGAGGCTATTCCAGAACGATTGCTTGTCTCTATAATGTGTTGGACCATACACATTGCATACATAATTAACATTTGGATCATCTTTTTCCTAAAACTCAGTGAGGAGCCAGTGTTGGTTTTCCTTAACATTTTTTATAAGATACTTACTTGAGAAAAAGGTTGTTATTCCTCCTGAGGCACCTTTGGAGCTTATAGCGTTTCCCTAGTTGTTTGTCCAAAAGAGATGTGAAAGCGCCAAAAATTACACATCACTCATTTTTGTCTCTTGGATAAGCAAGATGTCTGGCCTTTCAGATTTGATGATGTCTTTTATTGTTTCCATTTTGTTTGTTCCCCCCAACCCTCTGCAATTCCAAGAGACAGTTTTCATTACTTCTTGGTTGATTGAGGCCCTGCTCTAGACCTTCCATCCGCTTTCCTTGCATTTTTGGGTTTTTGAATGAGCTTTGTTTCTTCAATGCTCCGCTACCTTCCGAGTTCCAATTCTCTTTGTGGTATCTTTGTGACTTTCTTCCTCTGGTGTTTGGGACTAGTTCGAGAATCTCTTGTGACCCATTTGAAGAAGAGTCACGAGAGAGGGAAAATGAGGAGAGTCGAGACTCTGCTTTGTTTTACCATTTCAGCCCAAGATCCTCCGAGCGTTGGGGAGTCCTTTATCGTTGTATCTAGTTGTTCTTCTTTGGGAGAATAGGAAGGGATGTTGCTGCCTGCTAAGGTGCCATGGGGTTCTGAAATGTCTTCAACTAGAGTCACTTCATTCATGATGATTTCTCTTTATTCTACATTCAAAATATTGAAATGGTTTCCTTTTGTGACCTCCTTTTCTCCTTGCGTTGGTGCTTTGTCTTTCTCTGACTGCGGATCCTTTGGCTCGGGATTTGGGGATGCCATTTTCCTTCCTTTTTTCACTTGTTTCCAACCTTCTTCTTAAGTTTTCTCAAGTTTTTCTTGCATTGCTTTAGGGAATTTTTTGACAAAATGGCCATACTCGTGGAATTTATTACATTTAAACGACAATTGCTCATAATCAACCTTTTGCGCATGTTCTCAACCATCCATGTAAAGGCTTACAATTTCAGGTAGTCCCTTTTCTAGATCAACCTCTACATAAATCCTTGCGCAAGAGAAGAGAGGGCCTTTCGGTTTTGCCTTGTCAATGTATTTGCCAAGAGAGTTTCCTATTGCATGTAGGGTTTCATCATTCTAGCAATGTAATGGGAGATGGGGGAGGTGAACCCAAACTGGAACTGCATAAGGCACATTCTTTTCTGGATCGGAAGATAAACTCCATTGATTTAGGTATAACCCCCAAGGGCCCATGAAGTAAGGCCCACTTCTGAATATGAGGTCCATGTTGTCCTTGTTTTCGAACAAAAATGTGAAGAAGCCCTTGCTGCAGAAGTAATGATGCAGGCCCCCGAAAATCAATGGCATCTAGTTCGATGGCCAAATACCGGTAAACTATCCGATCAAACCCCGCTCGCTTAGAGTGAGCGCTTTCATCCTTGAAGCAACCGACATGATCTGAATTCTTGGAGCATTATCCCGCTTGACGAAACCGTCACCTGCATCAGACACAGAAGGGGGAGAAGGTGGCATGGAGGCCACAAGAGCCTTGAAGGCCATGTCAAGAATCCTCATGCATTCCTCTAGGCTTGTATCCGAGGGGGGATCCATCCCAAACTTGCCTAGGGCAAGAGCCCATGATGTTGCAGCCGAAGCAAACCGGTCACGCTTGGGAGATCACCGAGAAAATTGTTATGAGAGGTACTCTTTTTGGAAATACTTCTTGAACTTTATCCATGTAATTATTCCTTCATCAATGTCCTTCAACTTGATCAGTTGTGTAACACACCCAATACCCTCATTTCAAATGGGGGTATGGGGTATATAAAAATTCTTGAACTAAACATGATAGAAGCATTGATCCTAACATTAGTCAAATTACCCAAGTCTCTTAACAATATATAACAATATTTCTTATGCAACAAGGAATTGGTTCAAATTAATTATCATACTTTCACCAAGTTCATTCATAGTATAAAAGCCACATAAGGAATAATATATATTCTTATTAATTACTTGTATGTTAAGAATCTACTCTCTTAATTGAATATTATCTCATGACTCAATGCATTCTTGCTTCCTTAATTATACTCGAATTCAATTATATCAAGCACGCTAATTTGTTAATTTAAACTACTTCATTATAAAATGAAACAAATAAAGCATAATCATCATAAAGAAAAATTTTATTTTTACATTTGAACTTGAGAAAATAATTAAAGACACAACAAAATAAAAATTAACTCAAGTAAAGTAGTTGACCTCGTGACTGAAAGTGCAATTTCAACTTTCCACCCAACTATAGGCACTCTGTGAGTTGTTCTATTTCAACTTAAGAGGTCACCCCCAAGCTAGGTATAGTGTCCACCAGGACGAAAGAGATATTAAGAACATTTCTCAAGGATTCCTCAACGTGGTCTATGGATACACTCTCAACCAATATCAATGATCAAGTAAAAAGTTTGACTGAGTAACAAACTCAACCCAATAACAACTTAAAAATGAACGCAATCCTTAGCTTAAGAGTTCTTCACTTAAGGCACAATAATCATTGAGAAAGGGACTTGACCCTCCATAAATAAACCCCATCATTATGCCAAGGATGGATCCTTGGACCCTTTAATTGAAACACAAGTCCATTATTAACAAACAATTGAACCTCAAAGTTGAATATCTAAAGAAGAATTCGACCTTAGATATTAAAACTCTTTTTATTGGTGTCACATCGTAAGATACGAAACCATTTAGTGCTCAATAGACTAGTCGAGCTTCGTTTTGGAGGCAATATATGTAAATATATTTCATTCCTGAGAATATACAGAACATTCTTTATTGATAACAAAGAGGAATTCAGCCTTCATCTTAAGACTCCCTCCTACCCATAATAAACTAAATGGTAATATGAGTCTTTAAGTCACAGAGAGACTACGCCCTCTCTCCTTAAGGCAAAAGCAGAAAAGGAGAAAAACATGGTTGTTCAACTCAAAAGTTATATAATAAGAACTGTGAAGACAAATTGACTCTCTTAGAGACCGCTCCATATCCATAACTTGAATAATTTAAAATAGCATTGTGGATCTTTTTTGGAGATGGTTTCCCAATAAACTTAACAAACAAAAAAAAGGGAAAGGTCAAAATGTCCTTCTATTAACTAGAGATATAGGAAATAAAATATTAATTCTTTCTATATGCATATCTCAAAAATAATAAAAGATGGGGTCAGGTCACCCAACAATTAAGGAAAAGCATTAATTTACAAGAAAGATGACTCGATACTCATCTGAACAACCTGTCATTTAGAAACCACGATGATTTATAACATATAAAGTGGAAGTTTAAGGAATTGAAACTTCCAAAGAAAGCACAAAGAAGTATGGCGTCGTTACTCAACCATTCTACAAAAGAAGTATGGAGTCATTGCACTCACCCGAAGATCACGCCATTTCCACCTAGGGAAATATTTATTTAACTTTTGACATAGAGAAATATTTTGGTAGTTTTTCCTTTCCTCTCCAATGCGAAGATACAAGTAAATACTCTCCATTATTCAATGCAACTAAATACTGAATTATCTTGGCATGCAAATGTCTTGGAAAATATGAAGTGGATGAAGTCGATAACCTCCCTCTCTCCTCCCACGAAAAATGAACTATTATCCACCTTCTTCGCTAAGGGGCATTAACATACACACATAAAGCTTCCACTTCACTTATATATATATATATATATTGAGCTAAAGATAATAATTAAGCTTCCATTCCTTTTATATATATGCTAAAGATATAATTAAGGGAGAATCGTCAAATAACTAACCTTTCCATTATGTCAAATACATATTGGTGATTTGTATTTCCAAACTAATATTTTTTTTTTGCCAACTAAAGTTCATGCACATTATACTAAGCTCACAATAATGTCTATGTGCTTATGGTGTTTTACCTATCCTATAGAGAATAAGTTTATCAATGTAAGTATAGCTTGCCACTGGCAAGTGAATCTAGTAACTTATTCATCATCTAACACAAAAGAACCTTGCCAGGTTTAAAGGCTAAGGGTAAGTTCATATTCACATATATAGCCTAGTGAAAGTAAATATTTCACTTTTCTTTTCAAAAACCAAAGTACCATGATGACCACTCGTCATCAACAATTGGATTTGTAAGGATTTTTAACTATTACCTCTCCTCCTAATGGATATTGTCGTCACTCATTTTAGTTGTGTTGCACATTATGTTTGTTAGGTCTAATTTTATAAATTTATCATTGCATTTACATCATACATGTGGCATTTCCATGCCTCAACCAACATCTATCTCTATCACAATATCACAATACTATCTAGTGCTACAATGTTCACTGGCAAGGCCTTAGCCTTGAGCCCTTGCTAGGAACTAGTACACAATTACATCTTTACAGATTGCATGGATCAGAACAATAGAGGGCAGGGTCAAGTGCGAGAGATATTAAATCCCCTCCCACTTGGAGTAGTTCACCATCCTCGATGTTCTTAATATTTCCAAACTTTAGTGTTTTCTTTCAACTTCCAGTTGCTTGCACATATCCACAATTCAAATTTCATTGATCTCTGTGAGGTATTCCAATATGATCACATGTCCTGCATCTCTTACAAGGTATTAAAGGTAGGTCTTTCCATACCTATACTTTTCATTAAACTAACACACATTTTTTTTAATCGTGAAAGCATATACTCATATATAAAATAAAATGAAAGCACTTGACAAAAGCTAGTGTTTAAATGAAATTGTTAATCATTAGGTACAACCATTATGTTCTTTGAGTATTGATGTACAATTTGTTTGCAAGGTTTTATTAAATGAATTACGCTTCATCTTGTTTGTCTTTACCATCCAATAGAAATCTCTTAGGCCATCTTTCTTGTTGTAATTGTAACTTCGGAAGATATTCTAATGTATATTACTATTGTATATAGTCGTACCCCCATCAGGGACGTGTGTTCCTCCTTTGGGGATGTCATCATTATGTATGGTCATTGAGGTAAACCATTCATTGTAAGTCAGGGAAATAGTCCCTAGGTTAAATAAAGTAAAATGTATTTAAGTGTATTCTTAGGTAGGTCGACCCCACAAGTAACCTGGTCGACCTAGTGATTGAGTTAACAAATCAACGAAAGAATATAAAAAGGGAGGCACCCTCCTCATTTGTCAGACACTTCACTTGATCTCTCATGTGCACTTTAGGAGAGAGAGGAAGAGGAGGGGCATAGAGTTGTTGCAGACATATTGTTCTTGGGTTATTATCTTGTCATCTTATCTTTGTCATGGAACTATTATGAGGAAGTTTGCGGGGTTTTCTCCTTTATGGTTTCCCCGATGAAAATATTTGTGTCTTGTGTCTCTTATGTATATTTGATGGATTGTTGTTCCTTTTATTCTTTCAGACAAATATCTTGAGTAAAATAACTTAGAAAAACTAACATGGTATCAGAGCCACCCTGAAAGAAGGCACTATGCAGCCGAAATACAGCTACAATGTAAGCTACTAAAAATTATTGTTTCATGCATGAAAACCCTAGAAGACTGAATCTAGTCATCTTGGAATTTTACCTACAACTAAATATTGGAGAAGGATTAGGAGCCGAAACATTTACAGGCCGAAGAGGAAATATTTATGTACCTTGTGTAAAAGATTCAGCATTAGATTCGCTATACTTGAGGAGATATGATTCCTCCAAATTAGGGTTCTAGCCTCCTCCAGAATACAGTCATAAACAAGTGACCTAGGGAGAATTGCTATATCTCGGGCTAGGAAGGTCCAAATAAAATTTCATAAGATGTTGCATGTAGGGCACAAACTGCAATTTGTGTGTCTTTTTTTCAGACCTCGAATGTGAAACAATGGCACATGGCATTTTGTACAAGTTCACTATGTTGAACAGTCCTCAAAACAGTCACCTTGGGAAACTCAACATAAGTCCCACCTGGAGAATCCAATTCTACTACAACCTATGGGGTTGGAAAGAAGACAGATCAGGATATCTCAGTGCAAAGTTTCAGATTGTAAGGAGCCAAAACTTTGGAGATACAACATAATCAATATCAAATAATTATGCAGAATAAATTGGAGAAACTAGGGCTTCCTATTCTGGGAGCTTCCCACCACTGTTTTCAGAAAAGCAGTACATTGGATAGATCTTCTTGAAGAGGCACATCTTTATGTCTAATCAAAAGTTTGAAATTCCAAGTTTGGAAAATTAGGATTTTTCCTAACAAACCCTAGATCAGCTATCTCCAGAACCAGGTCCGACACCTCAAATCGGTAAGATCTAAATCTTTGATATTTCCATTTGAGGTTCTCATTTCAAAATGACTAATCGCACCCAGATTGATGAGAATATTGGTGAATCTGACAAATTTCGAGCATGGAAGTCTAAGACCTCCCTAATCCTTGAAGAAAATGACTTGGATCCATATTTCAGTAAGGAAGTTCTCAGAGTCTGAGGAGGATGAGGCTAAGGCTAGAGCCAAGAGAATCATTGTAGATTCTGTTAAGGATCATCTCATCCCTCATGTGTCATCCTTGAAGACACCAAAAGGAAGTGTTCGATGCTCTGACGAAGCAATCGAAGAAGAAGAAGAGATTGTTATAACCACCTTGAATGGCCTCCCAAGATCATGGGATTCATTCATTCGAGAAATGTGTACAAGAAGGAAGTTGATTACCTTCAACGGACTCTGGGAAGAGTGCACACAAGAAGAGGGTTGGAGCATAATAAGAGAAGAGAAGATGGGAGCAAAAGAAGATCAAGCTCTCACGATTCAAAGAAGATTCCTCAAGTGACAAGGAATATGAAGGACTCAACTCATGAAGAACCTCTTATCCATCTCATCATTTGGATAAGAAATGATGTAGTTGTGAATGAAGAAGATGATGAAGATGAAGGATTAAGAAGGATTTTACCCACCAAACAAACAAAGATAAGTGTTTAATTGTCATTTCATGATATTGCTTGGTTGTGCACTTGTTTATATTCAGTTGATGTGTTATGCATGTTTGAGTGTTTGAATTTATACTACTGAATTACACATGATGGGTAAGAAGTCAATGATGTTGTACAACATTCCATTGCTACTTATCTAGATTGAAACCTCTTTGTTGACACATTAGGAGTAGTACACACTCTTAATAACATTGGGGTAGAAGGAATTAGAAGTTATTAGATGTATACGGGATATGGATAAATGTTGTAGCATTGGATAAGATAGTTTCATGACTATGTGACATATATTTGTCACTATTAAAATGTTTTGAAAATTATGAGATGTTTCTAATCATGCAACTGAAATTGAATTGTAGATCATTTCAAAGAACAAGTAACAATAGTTCAGAAGAGGAACTCGAAGCTTCTTGGGTCAGACACACCGTGGCGAAAGAAAGAGCTTCAAAAGAATATAAAGAGAACGATAGATCCACCTCGAGAGATGAATACCATTTTGGGAACGAGAAATCATCCAATATGAAGAATAGTATGAGGAGACTTCTAAAGAAAGAAAGAAGCCTCAGACACACTCCAATTATGTAACACTGTTGAGTGACATCATTGATGCAAATCCTTTCAGCTATGAAGAAGTAGACAAGAATAAAGGGAAGGAGACTATGATCAAAGAGTACCAGTTGATCAAGAGGAATGATGTCTAGGATGCGGTACCGAGACCTAAAGGGAAGTTTGTAGTGTCTTCCATATGGATCTACAAGATCTAAGATGCAACAGATCGCAGCATCAAGGGATACAAGGAAAGCTTCATATCACGAGGATTCTCACAGAAAGAGGGAATAGACTACGAGGAGATATTTGCATGAGTTGCGAGGTACACTTCTAGTAGATCCATACGCACATGTATGATATGGGAGACACACCTGTTAGATATCAAGGCAACATTCTTGAATGGTGTAGTCGAGGAGGAAGTGTACGTAGAGAAGCCACTAGGAGTTGAGACACATGATAGGTAGAATCATGTGTACAAATTAAAGAAGGAATTGTATGAGCTCTAAAGGCACCCATGGGATAGATCACACAGTTACATGAGGAGCTTGAAGATCACCTAGAGTGATGGAGATCTTAACCTTTTCTACAAGGTTGAAGATGAAATCCTATAGAGGACGACAAGCTCACTAATGGATGTAAGAGGAACTTTTCAAGAAAGTTCAAGATAGAGAATCTTGGTATCCAATGAGCCTAGATGGATACATAGAAGATTAGTAGCAAAGGAAGCTACTTGTCACTCCAGTAAAGAATGTTTCAAGACATAGAGTACGAAAGGCAGGAGGAGAATGATGCTCTGCTTCAGAGGGAGTGACTGCATAAGATCCTCAAGTTCGACTTGGTATGACAGGATGGACTACTTACTGATGACCCTAGGCTTTACTAAGAGTAAAGAGATCCCAACCTTTGCTTCAAGGTTGAAGGTGGAAGACCAATGATGATCCTGCTGCTCTATGTCGATGACTTGTTTCTAACAGGAAATGAGGAACTCATTACAGATGCAAGGAGGAGACTTTCTATAGAGTTTGAGATGAAAGACCTAGGTACGATGGACTACTTCTTAGGCATGGAGGTGTGGCAGAGTGCAGATGGAATATTCCTTGAGCAAGGGAAGTATGCAGTGGATATTCTGAAGCAATTTAGAATGTTGGACTGCAAGGCTATGGCCACACTTATGGCATCTAACTTGAAGCTTTTGAGTGATGCTTCAACCGAGAAGGTCAATGCCACGATGTATCGTCATATGATTGGCTCACTGATGTATCTAATGAATAGAAGATCAAACATATGTTTTTCTATGAACACCCTCAGTCAGTTCCTAACATACTTGATACATGTTCACGTGGTTGCAAAGCATGTAGTGAGGCACCTGAAGGGTACAATTGAGTATGGGATCAAGTATGAAACGAATTAGAAGACTAACCTGCACGATTATGTTAATTTGGATTGGGTAGGAAGCGCCACTGAGAAGAAGAGCACTTTGGGTTGCTTCTTTAGTTTGAGATCCAATATGGTCTATTGTATTGGAAGGATGCAGTCTTGCATGGCACTGTGTACAACTGAGGAAAAATATGTTGCCACTTTCTCGGCTAAGTTGTGAGGTAGTATGTTTTTTTTAAAGCTACTATTTGATTTTATTGATCTGAATTGAATTTTTGTATGATGCAAAGAGGAGCAGTGAAGCTCTAGTATGTGATCCAGATCGAGGCCCCTTGAAAGAGGGAGTGATGAATTCTAGCATAGTTGGAGACACAGGTTATCCGAGTGTAAAATTCATGGTGAAGTTTGTAGGTTACTCGAATGTAATTAGTACTGTAGGTTGTCCTCAAATGTAATCAGTCATGGCGAAGCTCACAGGTTATCCTTGGATGTAATCAGTCTTGATGTGATTCTATGCTAGAAATATCCAAAGTGAAGCTCGATTATTTCAGAGAAAGACATGGCCAGATAAAAAAATGAGACTTCTAGCATAGCTAGAGAAGACAATTTCTCTAAGCGTAACATCCTGGAAAAGCTCATAGGTTTCTCAGACATAATCAGTCCTGTAGGTTATCCTTAGATAAGTCCTGATGAAGCTCGTACGTTATCCTTGGATGTAATCAGTCTTGATGTGTTCTATGCTAGAAATAGCTAATGCATGATATCTCACATGGGAAATAAGATAGGTTTTTCGAGTAGGAAAAATATTGGTGTAGAAGGTTGCTCGGATGTAATCAGTCATGTGACGGGTTATCCGAATGTAAAGAATGAGTCCTGGAAAGGTCTTGAAGCACGAGGAGGTGCACCTAGGTGGTTCTACTGATAGAATGCAGGTTGACCATGGAGAGACATAATGCACTGAGTGTGCTCCTTGAAGCTTCTCACATAGTGGTAGATGCAGGATTGTCTTGGTGACATCCTGACATATTCCTATGTTCATGGCATCTAATGGAGATCTCGCTGTAAACAAGGACCTGCATGACAGTTTTATGAAACTGGGGAGGGATTCCAGCGCAATAAAAACTGGAGAGAAGGACAACCGGGAACAACACAACAAAATGACCATAGCCACCGACCCAGCGTGTAGCTCAGCAATAAGTGAAATTCATGGAGCACTCCTTCATGATTTAGCCAAAGAAGAGACCCACGATATTCTCACAACGAGTGAAGAAAGCAACGAAACTCCCATAGTGCCCATACTCGCACCCTACAATGCTGAACTGGGCCTTAAACAATTTGGAGAGAATAGAGATATGAATACAGATAATTTAGCTAATCCAGACCAAAGCAACGCAGCCAACACATCAAAAATCGGAGTGAAAGACAACCGTGAACAACGCAACAGAATGACCTTAGCCACCAACATAGCACTTGGCTCGGCAATAGGAGAAATGCAGGAAAATTTGTTTGTTTTTCCCACAGCAAACACAACCAACATTGGATATTCCAACGCAGCACACACCCGTCATGATTTAGCCACAGAAATTCCCACAACGATGGAGGAAACCAATGGCACTTACATAGTGCCCATACTCTCACAGTCCAACGCAGAACTGAACCATCCGCAGTATAGAGATTTCAAGAGCGTGGATAGTATACGCTTAAACCTAGAGAAAACGCTTGATACCAACGCAAACCTAGAGAAAACGCTTAAAGGTGGTAAGATGGTAGAGGTTGGAACCCCAAGAGCTAACCCTCGCCTATTTTCTAGGTTGAGCATCACTGCCAATGCACAGGAACACAGTGGTCAGCACCCAAGACATGAAGACATGATGAACCCTAAGAGCACGCCAACAAGAGATGGGACCCATTGGTTTAAAGAAAAGAACAAAATAAACCATAATGAAGATAAAAGTAACCATAAAATTAAGGATCCTAATAGATTGGTCGTTAACCTTTCAAACTTTGTACTAAACTCACCCACCAAAAAACTTCTTGAGAAAGGCCTTAATTTCTCCACTGCCCCAAAAAGATTCTTGTCGAAGACATAATCTGCAACATAGAAGAAGGCATTAGACACCTACCAGAAAATGAAGCAGAAGAAGTTCGCCAAGACTGTGCTATAACCCTAAGAAGAGCAAAACCACCGAGACCTAACATTACCAGGGAAGAAAGCAGGGCCCTTAAAGAACTCAAAAACAATGATCGTATTGTGATCCTGAAGGCTGATAAAGGTGGAGCTATAGTTATTCTTAACAAAGAGGACTATGATGATAAAATGAAAGCACACTTAGATTCTAGTGGTTGTTATAAGAAACTTAATAGAAACCCTTTGAATCGAATCATCAAGGAGGTGACTGAAGCCATAAAGAAATCTTCCCTGGATGAAGAGATAAAGAAAAAACTCATTATCTCTGATCCCTTGGTTCCAAGAATTTATGGTCTTCCTAAGATCCACAAACCTGGAGCCCCTCTCCGACCCATTGTAGATACCATAGGCTCACCAACCTATAGACTTGCAAAGTTCTTGGCTAACAAACTGAAACCATTAGTAGGCAACACAAGCTCGTTTATTAAAGACTCGTCTTACTTTATTGAGAAAATAAAACAAAAATGCATGGAGGAGAATGAGATATTTTTAAGCTTGGATGTTGTGTCCCTCTTCATAATGATCCCCATCATGGAAGCCATCAAAGTCATAGAAGACCTAACGGATCCTGAAACCTCCAAACTCGTAGGTATCTGTCTCAATTCCACATTTTTTAGTTTCAAAGGTGAACTTTATGAACAAACTTGTGGAGTGGCTATGGGTTCCCCCCTCTCTCCCATCATAGCTAACCTCTTCATGGAGAAATTTGAGCAAAAAGCCTTGAACTCTGCTAATCCAAAACCAGAATGGTGGACTAGGTTTGTTGATGATACGTTCTTAATATGGGCTCATGGTAAGGAAGAACTAGAAAAATTTGTTGAGCATTTAAACAAGCAAACTGAGTCCATAAAATTCACGAAAGAGTTTGAGGAAAACAATGCACTCCCCTTTCTTGATACATTATTGATTAGGAAACTGGATGGAAGCATAGCCCACAAGGTCTACAGGAAGGGAACTCACACAGAACAATACCTTCACGCCCTTTCACATCATCACCCAAACCAAAAAATGGGTGTCCTTAACACTCTCTTCACAAGGGCCCTTAGGGTTTCTGATAATGACCACTTAGACTCTGAGATAGAACACCTATGCAACGTATTCCTCAGCAATGGTTATAACATAGCTCAAATCAACAAAGCCCTTGAGAAAACTAAAGCCCACGAAAATCGACCGAAGGCTTTATCCACAGAGAAAAAAGTGGGTGACCATAAGGCATTTCTACCTTACATTCAAGGGATCACAGACAAAATAGCCAAACACCTAAAAAAGAAGGACATTGACTCTGTGTTATCTCCTCCAAACAGTATCAAGAAGCTCCTTAGGTCGGTAAAAGATCCAGTCGACCCAAGTCTTAGAAAAGGGGTTTACCTGATTCCTTGTGAATGTGGTAAAACCTACATAGGAGAAACCGGACGGTCCATTCGAACTAGGGTTAAAGAGCACTCCGCTGATATACGTCTCAATAGAACACATAAGTCGGCTTTAGCAGAACACTCTCACGACACCAAGCACCCAATAAAAATCGAAGATACGTAGGTCCTAGCACATGTTGACAACTGGTCTAGAAGAAGAGTTAGAGAAGCAATTGAGATAGTTAAAAACCCTAACTGTCTAAACAAAGATGACGGCCTTTCTATTAGTCGGTCTTGGTTACCTAACCTAACAAAACTGAAGGATAACTAATTAAACCTAGCTTAACTAAGTTCTTGGTTTAATTATACAACTAAAATTAAAGAATATAACTTTAATAAAATAATTCTAAACTAGGGTTAATAATTAATAAATTAATTAATTTGATTAGAATCAAGAACAAAAATTAAATTAAAAACTTTTTTGAAATTTAGAATAATTATTAAAACTAGAAATTAAAAATTAATTTATTAATTAATTTATAACCTTAGAAATAGATTTATAATTAATAATCACTATATATTAACCAAATTTAATAATTCATTAAAAACTTTAGGAAAAGCTTTATAAAAATGAAATTAGAAATAAAAATAAAAAATTATAAAAGTAAAACTATTTATAAAAATTATAATACATTAAAACAATAATTCTACTTAAATTAATATTAAATTCTAGGTTTATTATAACGTTAATAAATGAAAATCTAAAATAGTATCAATTTTAATATATTAACCAAATTTAATAATTCTTAAAAAACATTAGAAAACTTTTTAAAAATGAAAATATAAATAAAAATAAAAAATTTCAAAAATCCTATAAAACTATTCCGAATCAAACCGACAAACTAAGACCTAGAGAGCCCATCCGGATGGAGTTTTTCCTGTATTAATACACATGTGAAAGATGAGTAATCTTCCAGGCATCGCTATGTCTTGATGATGAACCGCGCTTGGCTTGAAACGTTGACAGTAACCTTTCCTACCGCTGATTCTCCATTAGATGCCATGAATATTGACAGCGGAATCTCAGCTAATCTAATATTCCTATGTTGATAGAACGAAGGTGGTCTGCATCTGAGCTGTGATTTGTGTGCTTGGTTTTGTTTTGTGTAGGAAAAAAGATATGATATGGATACAAACAGATAAAGGTAGGAAATGCAGGTTATTATCGTGGCAATGTAAAAAAGGTCCTGGATTGTACCTACACAATGACGATGAGATGATGATAGGAAACACAGGTTATTGTAGTGGAAATGTAAAGAAGGTCCTGGGTTATACCTACACGATGATCTGATATGACGAGAAAACAATAGGAGAAATAGGTTATTGCAATGGAAATGTAGAGAATGGTCTTGGTATATACCTATGTGATGGCTTGCTCGTGTATATGATGAAGACCTAGATGAGGTTTAGGCCTACATCCAACATGAAAAAGGGTTGGCTCTATAGAAACTTCCTATGATAGATAGATGCGATATATTGGATAAGATGAAGACAGTGGCAACAACGACGATGATGACTCAGTGACGATGAACAGATTTGTTGATGACTGTGGCAAGATAATACCTTCCTAGTTAAGAGGGAGTGTTGTTGTAATTGTAAATTAAGAAGATATTCTTATGTATATTACTATTGTATATAGTTTTACCCCCATCGAGGATGTGTGTTCCTTCTTTGGGGATGTCATCATTGTGTGTGGTCACTGAGGTAAACCCTCCACTGTAAGTCGGGGAAATATTCCCCAGGTTAAATAAAGTAAAATGTACTTATGTGTATTCTTAGGTAGGTCAGCCCCACAAGTAACCCACAAGTAACCTGGCCGACCTAGTGGTTGAGTTAACAACTCAACATAAGAATGTAAATAGGGAGGCACCCTCCTTATTTGTCACACACTTCACTTTCTCTCTCATGTGTGCTTTAGGAGAGAGAGGAAGCGGAGGGACAGAAAGCTGCTGCAAACATATTGTTCTTGGGTTATTATTGTGTCATCTTATCTTTGTGATGGAACTAATATGAGGAAGTTTGTGGGGTATTCTCCTTTATGGTTTTCCTGATGAAACTATATGTCTCTTGTATATCTTTGATGTATTGATGTGCTTGTTATACTTTCAGACAAAGATCCTAAGTAAAATAACATAGAAAAACTAACAATATTTACTGTTAAATATTTCCACATCCTATTTAAACATATTAGTTTACAAATAATATACAAGAACACACATTTTGGGGAAAATAATTCCCAAGGCATCACATCCTTTTGCACCTGCATTATTGGTTAGTACCATAACATATATCATAAAGTGTGTGTTCATCATATCTCTATTTATAATTTTACATTGGATTACCCAAGTATTCTTGTCATGGCATGATGAGATTGGTACTTGCAACCAATTCTCTTAACATTTAACCAATCATATGTCTACATAATACCATTAAACAATATCAAATGTATACATGACATTTGATCATACCATTCCAAGCTACTTTTGTAGCAACATGAATTCGCAACTTTCCTTGAAATTTATGGGACTTTGAACACATACATATGAGGGTAATCTCTTAAGGGAACCACTAGTTCTCGTTCAAGCCTCCTCAAAGTGTATATAGAAACATTTTCACAATAGTTATTTTACATATAACTAGGGGCATCTCCACAATTGTTTATAATAGTATCCTTCATGTATAATGTCATTTGTGTTTTGATTTTAAAGCTAGTCTCAAGTCTCATTAGGTCTCAGTCTCAGGTCTCAACATCACTAGACACATCCATACAAATCCTTGTCTTGTACACTCTCATACTCATGACAATAAGGTTTTAGGGACTCTACGTCTATGACGTTATCAATCCAAGATTTTTTTTTATCAATCTTGCAATGGTTCCTAGTATACCTGCAATATCCATTCCTTAAGGTATATAAACAACTCGTCTGTCTGAGCACCCTCTCGTGCTCAACACTATTTAAGTGCACTCCATGGCCATATAGATCTTTGTGCACATTAACCAAACTAAACTTGGACTTTTGGGTCATCTACTCAACAAATACCCATTAATTCTCATGTTTCCCAGTGTGATGTCTCAGGGTAATGTTTCCAATGTAGTGTCTCAGTAAAAGATATTAATATGTCATTTCAATGAAATTTCCTTATATAATGTGAGAGTTCTCATTTATTAGTTCAACTCTACTTTCACAAATCTACACTGCTCTGTTTCATGCCTAAGGTTAATAGGAAAGATGTCCCCCCAATAGTATTTGGTTGTTCACAACCATAGAACCTTGGTTTTTACCATGCCCTCATGGCCATACCAAGTCCTTTTCATCATAGATTTTTAACACAAACATACACTCACAACATTATACCCATTTCAGTGATGAGTTAAAATATTTCATATACACTAATGATTAATCATCATAAATATATATTTTCACACATTCCGTATTAGAATAATAAGTGATATTCCCTTCAATGCAATAAATTCACTATTTGAAGTTATATTCACATGTCCATCCCTACTCAATAGATGTTAGTAATTCTTATGCACTCTCTCATGTCAAAGGCGTATCTAACTGGCATCAACGTCTTAAGGTGTATCTAAATGCATGGTTTTGATATGAAATAAACCCCTATTTTAGGATAATGAAATTAAGAGTCTTGACTCATGTTTCAGGACCATTCAATAGAGAAAAACTCCGCACTTCCATTGGTTAGACCAAGGAAAAATAATTAGGGTGTAATATTTCTTTTTTATGTAGAAGATGTTTCTTTAATGGAGGAGTATCTTAGAAACCATCATTCCCCCTCCATACTTATTTTTGTACTATAAACTACCAATCAAACGACTCGTAGGAAACCACCCTTCACATGCTATCGTGTTGGCTTCAGAGGGTGTCTTGTTTGGTTTGTCTTGTCAAAATGTTGACCACTTCAATTACTATCGAGGAGGGTTATAAATAACAAAGATCATATTCTACACACTATGCAGCGTGAAATAAGTGGTGGTAAGAAAGGAGAATCGTGAGATTGGTCAGGATATTGTGTATGATCTTAAGAATGAGGTTTGCATTTAAAGACCCATGAAAGATTTAGCTACTCATAATGGACATGAAGAAGTGGTCGATGGACATGGAGATATTCAAACTCATGGTATGGATTCTAGGGCCATGATAAAGCACTTGTAGTTGTGGATTAAGGGGATTAGTGTTCTGGAGGTCTCCAAAGGATATGTTGTAGAGACCAAGAGAATATTTCTTCATATGAAAGAGAGATTAAAGGACAATCTAGCCTCTAATCCACTTCTATAGAAGCCCTATAGATTACACGTCATTTTTTTAGCTGTGATTCACTGGTGTCATGGGATACATCCACGGAAAGAACACACACCTGTTATTTAGGAAGATTAAAGGTATCCCCAATGTCCAATCCAGGGAAATTTTAAGGATCTATATTTTTCTCAAAGGGTGGAAACCTTGGTGAATCGCACTAATTCTTAAACTTGCAACCATAAAATGTTTGACAATTTAAAAAATATATTCAAATTTCTCAGGATTTACATAGTTTTTGGACAATTTTAGCAATTTTTAGAGTTAAAAAACTCTTATGGAATTTGGGTGAATCATCTTTGGAAAAAATGGATCGAAAAATAGCCCATGGGATAAATTTCGCCCCTAAAATTTTCCTTGGTCCAAACATAACATGTCATGAGCTAGATTTAAACATGAGTGGGGTGTATCACAACCAATGCTCCCAACCACCCAATATAGGCTCTGTTGACATATATTACACGTCAATTGGTTGAACGATCATTAAAAGATGGTGTAAGGAGTAATGTGTATCTAATTGGCATATTAGATACAAAGTCTCTCTAGGTGTAAGGTCTAAGCTAAAGGAGGGTCATTCTTATGGCATGCTTTGTTCATTAGAAGAGTGCAAGAGGCATATTAAACCCATCCAAACATACCCATGAGAACAAAAACCAACCACATAATCATCCTTAAAAAAAAAAAATCTTATTTCTTCATGACCCATCATGATTACATTGTATGGACTACATGCTATGTACATTAGCAGATAGCATGAGGTTTTCCAAACCCCTTATAAGAAATCCATGAGAGAAAACACACGTAAACATTACCCACAATAGTAGAATCTATTGAAACAACCCACAATGCAAAAAAACCTTAATTCTTATTTCTTCAGATCCCATAATTATTAAATTGTAAGAACACCATGCCATATCCATTAGCAGATAGCAGGAGGTTTTCCAAACCCATGAGACCAAACACATGAAAGTTGAACCTGCAACCAAAGAATCCATGAAAACAACCCACACTAGACAACAAAAAAACTTATTTGTTATTTCTTAAAATCCCATAATTATTAAATTGCAAGGACAACATGCCAATTTGCCCATTAGCAGATAGCAGGAGGTTTTCCAAACCAATCAGAAGAAACCCATGAGAGAAAAAAAATGAAAACTAAACATACAACAGAAAAAACCATCAAAACAACCATATAAATTTCTAGTGGGAGGATTGATGTGTTGAAAAACACAAGAAGAAGCTGGTAGTATTGGAATCCTACTAGATAAATGTAACACCCCGGTTTTGACCCCGTTTGCATTAAAAATGTATATGATGTATATATTGTAATTAATCATGGGGTGGAGCTAAAGGAAAAAAGCCCCATCATCGATTTAATGTTTTATGTTCAAGCGATTAAAATCGTTGTCGATGGTATATCGTGCTATCCGACACATTATAATTTTTGGCATCATGTAAATATGCATTTTAATTAAAATACCCACAACCAGCTATGTCTATGCAACATTAAAAGAGACGGGGGCATGATTTTCCTAAGGAATGGGGAGGGAAATTATTTAAACCTTTGGGCCAATGGGGAAAAGCCAAATGTCAAAGGGAGAACCCATGAAATAGCCAACTACCTTTCTTGTCTCATTCACCCAATCATTTAATTCTGCCAGAAATTGGTTGAAGTAGTTATTGCATGGGGATGGTAAGAGTATGGGAAGGAAATTCGAATTTGGGGAAAACCCGATTTTGAATTTTGGGGCAAGAAAACACCCAAAATGTATGCCAATTTGGCCATACATCCATGTTCTTCATTTTTCCTCACGCAGGGAAGCTTGGGAGCTGTTTTACCTCCACGATTTTTCCTGTGGTATGCTCTCCTTCACGATTTGGGCTCCTGGGCGTCTTCATCATCATCATTCACCCACGTTGGGGCTCTCTCAAGCAGTTGAGAAATTTTTGTGTGTGAAATTCGTTTTTGGGTTGCTGTGTGTGGGTTTTTCCCTCATGTGGGCAGTCATTTCTTCATTCTCCTGGGCTGTGGACTCGTTTTGTAATGATGTGTGGTTGCGTTTCTTTCCCCAACGCTTTTGTTGCATTTTCCCCACTGTTTTCCAATCTAAAAATCGTTTTTGAATAGCCCATCAATTTGGAGGAGAGACCACGTTCTCTTAGGTGTGTTTGAATTCGTTTTTTGGCCGTGTTAGGGCCAAAAAAAGTCCCTGGGAAATCGAATTTGCTGTTAGGGGTTGTTCTTACCCTCCTTTGCAATTAATTGTGTGGCCAAACTATTTTCCTCGACCCATAAATTGTGTATATTGTTGTGTATGCAATTGCTCTTTGGACTGTGTAGGAGTGGAAAAGAGTTTGCTTAACAAACCTAGTATTTTGCAGGAGCCTCATAGACAGAGCTAGAGGGACGATTCTCTTCTCTACACCCCCTTGAATAGCACTGGAAGGGAAGTCATGGCTCGAGGGACTGTGCAGCAGAGAAGGGAATGATTCCTTGTGTTGGGTGTGTGTGGATGTCTTAGGAGTCAAGATAGTTCGGGTGTAGGCATCATTAGCTCTTCAGTGAGCCCACTAGCTTAGCAGGCAGTGCTTTCATCTCCTAATAATCTGATAAACCCAACTGTGTTGGCTTGACAGAGTCTTGACATATCTTTGGCTATGTGCGAGCCTGCTTAGTTTCCTTATTCCTTGTGGGAATCATGCCCACCTCGAGGGTGGCAGTGTTGCTGAGAGATTAAGGAGCACACTAGCCTATGTTTGGGTGGAACGTTGCAGCGACATAGCTGGTTGCGGACGAGCTTCTTCATAAGATAAGTATTCTTGTATATTTCATCTCTGCAATTGTATTTGATGTTTAATGAAAATGACGAACATGCTAAATGCTTGAATGGAATGTAGTTTGCTTCCCCTGTATGATAAATAATTATGCATCTATGCATGTTTTAGTTCAAAGCATTTCAATTTTTATCATCTGTATGTTCATGGGGCTAGTTGCCTGGGTAGATAGTATTACGGTAGCATCCTCTTCACCGGTCAGAGGGTTTGGGACGTTACAATAAACTTCAAATCGGCCGCCAAACCACCCTTCTCCAATTGTATGCTTTGCATGTAGCATCTATACCATGCCACAATACCTACAAAACAACCAAGAACAAGGTCAACAAGCATAATTTTTGGAAACTTTCAGAACAAAAAGAGGAAATTTGATGAAATTACTTATCAGGACAGGTGACGAACACCACCACCAAAACAATTCCAAGCAACCACTAATTAGGTCTGCAAAACCTTAAGGCATGGAATGCCATACCAAATTAGAGATGGGGTGGATCAAGAGATCCCGATGTAAAGAAACCTCCAACTTGACGCCAAGAACCACCATGCCTAATGAGCTAAACAACCCACAAAACAACAACAATTGTGGCAGGAGTTGAGGTACAAGGAAAGGAGCGCAACCCAACACCAAACAGAGCACTCGTAGGGTTGGAGGTTGTTAATAGGTTGGACCACCGCGTGGGATAAGCGTTCACCAAATCGCCCCGTTTTTTCTGTCGATTTTTTATTAAAATCAATCAAATGTTTGCTGTGAAATTGTTTATTTCATTATTTTGGAATTCTACTAATATTATTAGCTCTTTCTATACTAAATCGGGCATTTTAAAACTACCCAAATGATTAAAATTATGATTTAATTCCTCGAAAGTATGATTTACACCAAAATTGATCTGCCAAATTTTGGCGAGTCGAGGGCGATTTGGTGAACGTTTATCCTGCTCCTGGACCACTGTCGGGGTAGTTAAATGCCCACACACCAAGCTCGAGCAATAATGAATGAAAACACATAGGAGAAGGCACATGGAGAGCACAAAAAGAGGCCCATAAAGGTGCATTAAAGACCAAACGACCCACAAAAAGTGGTGTCCCATGTTGGACTGGTGTTGTACACCACTGAGTGGATGCACGGTCTTCATCTAGCATGGCAAAGGGAGGGCACACCACTACTCACGTCCCTCCCCTGTAGATGTAGTAAACATTTTATTTCTCAATACATTTAACATTTTAAAATGAGGTTGATATCATGCTCATCTAATTTCAACATTTGATCCCATTACATTCAACTTTTCCATGTTTAGAAGATAATAGAGGAGCGAGCATGAATAGATACATGGAAGATAATAGAGGAGCGAGCATGAATAGATAGAAAGTACCGTGTCCTTCTTGAGTGTATGCACTTTTCAATAACGATGTGATTCCATGACTCTATGATGGCCATCAAAACCATATAAATCTATGATCATCAAATCCATGGAAGTCTTCGACTTTAAAGTTTAAGCTCTCCTTTCCTCCCCAATATGTCCAATTTAGCTTTAGTTCCCAATAGACAATGAAGGAGTGAGAATGATTGAGATTTCCACTTTTTAAAAGTTGAACCTCTCCTTCACTCTGGATTATCTCAACTTTAGATTTCGTTTTAGAATGAAAGAGTGAGAGTGAGTGAGACCTTCAAAATTTTGAGGAAGAAAACTTAGCAAGTCCTTATAGAGTTGGATTAGAATCCTGAATCTCAGGTTTTGATCTCGTGTATTCAATATTTATCATTAAGTTGATAAGTGTTAGAATTAATATTTATCAATGTTATTCACAGGAAAGAGTTACTTGCTATCTCCCTTCCCAATCGACCTAGCAACAGTCATTACAGCGTCCTGACCATGAAGTGTCCTGCGGAGCTATCGGCCAATCTTTCAGCCTAGGACTTATTCTTACTGGAAAAGCGATGCCAGGAGTCATGCTAGCTGGAGACTGAGACTTAGCTTGAGCTTGAGACCGAACTTGAGTTTCATGTAGTTCCACCCTACGTTTATCAGTTATTTCCTGAGATTGGAATAGAATCTTATAGTGACTAACAAACTCTTGCCCGATATCATCAAATTGAGTGATTCTACTGCCATTTTGACTTCTTGTTTTGAACTTGCCTGTAGTCCCTACTCGCATATAGTCTTTAACTTGTCCTATAAACAACAAGTGGAATGCAATCATGGCTTCTTCTTCATGCAGTGATTGGCTTAACACTTAGTAGTGGTTAAACTGCTGCAGGAAGTTGCAAATACTCCACTTGAAGTCTGCTAAATCCACTGTTTCACTTTTCCCTTTTTAAGCTGTAGCATCCCAAATATCTTATTCATAAGTATGAGCATGCATTGAAGTTCAGTAGCATCATTAATATCTTATTCACTTTTAGGAATAAAAATTGATTTTCTAGAATTCAAAAATTCATAGTAATCGTCATTAATTAAACAACCAATGATTAAATGTTAAGGATATAGGTTGAGCTTGAAAACCGTTTGTGAGGGGTAATTAAGTCTTGGAAACAGTTTGTGAGGTGGTAGTTAGGGCTTGCCTGGTGTGGTTTAATAGATACATATCAATAGCATTATCGGCCATTTTAATGGAAGACAGTGGGTAACTTGCCTTGAATAACCGCCTTCAACTTCTCTGTATTTGTATTTGATCGAGGTATCTTAAATTTGTTTTCCTTCAGTGATTATTTCATGTTAATGCCTGCACCTAAATGCTTCTAGTGTTCGGGATTTCGCTCTGTATCTTCACGGCCCTATACAGCCCACGGTGCTCGAATGGCTTGTTCTTGAAGCCAGAGGGAATTACAAACCAATTTTTAACGGCAAATTAGGTAATTGATTTCTACTGGCCGACTGTTGTAAAGATTGCTGAATATGCCCTCAATGAATACCTGTAACTTTAATGATTTGTGTTGTATCTACACTTCAATTTATTTCTCTCCTACCTGTGTTTGTGTCTGCAGTATTAAAGTTTGAGCGTGGCGAAGACCCGATTGGTTTTGAGAGTCAGAGATGGGGTGCTGTTTCGGTAAAGCACTTGTTGCAATAGAGGGATTGTTGAGAGATTTACTGGAAGCTGTTGTTATTGTCTTAGTTAAACATGTTGCAGGTAGATTTGTATCAGAACGTGTTATTATCAATGTATTAGTGAAGCATGTTGGTGGTGGAGTTGTATCTGTACTGTATGCATTTGTCGCTAAACTAAAGGAGAATCATGAATGCATTGCAAGAGTCATATGCAAAGAGAAAATTTTTGGCTTTTTCTCCCAGTCATACCATAAAACTTTGGCAAATGTTATGAGAAAATATCAGGTTTCTTTATGAAGAATCAAATGTAGTAATGTTGAAAATTTGATATGGTTTCATGGATTGAAGAGTAATATGTCACTGACAGTAATTGAAGAGCAATTCAAGCCTCCTAACCATCCAAGTTATGTTTTTGTGACATAAAAAAATGACTTCATTTAAAATATTGGCTTTTTTTAAGTAGAGACACACCTTGAACATGTGTACCAGACTTTACTTATTTATATTTTTAGATATTTATTAAAAAGACTAATGGTATGTATTACTATAAATTTAATATGTTTTTAAATTCACAATAAGTTAAAATTATTATAATCTCTTATCAATTTATAAAATATTTCAGACATTCACTGAAAGTTTATTTGTATTTTAACATGTTTTTATTAATATTATTATATTTTAAAATTTTTATAATTCTAAAATGTCTTATAATTCTTATCAAATGACTCAACTGGTTTATAACTATATAAATTTAAATTTGTATTTTAACATGTTATATTTATTGGAAATTTATTTTTATTTTAACATGTTTTTATTAATATCATTATACTTTTAAAAATTTTATAATTTTAAAATCTTATAATCTTTATCAAATGACTTAACTGGTTTATAACTATATAAGTTTATTTGTATTTTAACATGTTTTTAATATCATTATACTTTTAGAAAATTTATGAATTTAAAATGTCTTCATTAAAAAAAATTGTTTTTGTAATTTTGAAATTTAATGTTTTGTTATTGATTTAAGATAAACTATCATGTTGGGATGTTTGAAGTAATTTATAAAAAGAATTAATTGTGCTTGTAATTTTGAAATTTAATGTTTTATTATATTAATTTAAGATAATTTAAGTTAGGAATACGGTGGGGATGGTAATAGTTGTAAGTAATTATTATAGGTTTTTATTGTTACATAGCTTCATCATGTCTAATAAAGAAATAAGTTTTTTATTATTTAATAGATTTAATTAATATTTTTTAATTATTAAAAAAGAATATATAAATTTTAATAAATTCTAAAATTGGAGTTATTATTTTTTTATTATTATAAAAGTATGGAAATTTGACATCTTCACTTTACAAAATCATGAAAATGATTATTCTTTTACTATCTTATATCCACATCTCAAGTAACCACAATACAAAAAATGTCCTTAGAGAAAGAAATGAGTCTAATTCAATCTTAGAATTTCTAATTCTATTAGAGATAAACCACTTTGCATATTACAAACTTTGATCCTCATCTCAAGTAACCACAATACAAAAAATTCCTTTAAAGAAAAAAATAAGTCTAATTCAATCTTAGAATTTGCAATGTATTATCATAATTTTTAACTTTTCCTAAAATCCAAAGCTTTTTTTTCAAAAATCATGGAAATGATTATTCTTTTACTATCTTATATCCACATCTCAAGTAACCACAATACAAAAAATGTCCTTAGAGAAAGAAATGAGTCTAATTCAATCTTAGAATTTCTAATTCTATTAGAGATAAACCACTTTGCATGTCACAAACTTTGATCCTCATCTCAAGTAACCACAATACAAAAAATTCCTTTAAAGAACAAAATAAGTCTAATTCAATCTTAGAATGGCTATATTATCATAATTTTTAACTTTTCCTAAAATCTATCCACTGATGCAAGGATATATCTTACTTTCTAATAAATTTTCATGCCTATGATGTTCTTCTCTCATCCTTATGAAAATAAAGATTGTAACATTATACATCCAATATTTATATTCAATTGCACAACAATATTTCTTGGAAAAAATAACATTTCCATTGTACACATGGAAGCCTCTTCATCCACCACTACCCTAAGGAAAATATTTTTCAAAATTGGTGTAGGGTGCTTAGGCAAGATTTTAAACAATACTATAGTTCTAAGCCACTTATATATCAGGGTTATGTGCAAATATTCTTTAAAAATTTTAAGTTAAGGTAGGTGGTGCATAATTATTAAATTTAGGGTTCTCTTCAAAAGTTACATGGTTATTGTAACCAATATTAGCCATTGGCTAGCCTTGGAGAGGAAAATGGTTAGTGAAAACATTGAGTTGTTGTTGGATGTCATGTTGTGCCAACAATTATTGAGTATTCTCCAACTAGGAGAATTTTACTCTAAACATTTCATAAATTTTCCTAAAACTATACAAAATTCATAGAAATTCAAATATTTTTACAAAAATATCGTCAAACATTTTATGGTTGAATATCTAAGAATTAATAAGTTTCTTGTTGGGTGTTAATATGGGAGTACTATACCATTTTATGGTTGAATATCTAAGAATTAATAATATTTGTCAAAGTTTCTTGTTGGGTGTTAATATGGGAGTACTATACTCCAAATTAATATACTCGTAGGGCGATTATAAATTTGTGTCCCCATCACTCAAAGAATTAACAGTTTTATTCTTGACACATTATTGGTAAAGCAAATTTGGTTGTGATAAATAATGCCTATGTGAAAATTTAGTAAAGCAAATTTGGTTGTGATAAATAATGCCTATGTGAAAAAGCATGAATGTGCAAAATGAGTGGAATATGAAGGTTAGTAAGAGGCAAGTTAAAACTTGTTAGAGTAGGATCAATGATAATCTCAATTTTGGTGGACCATAATTGTCACGAGGAGGATAGAGCATAGAGCCCTTCTAGGAAATTTACAGCCTCATTTAGCTATGGGTACATTTACTAAAAGGTAGCATGGAAACAATTTAACCAATTTGAATTAAAATAATCAATAAAAATGAAAAGCAATCAAAACCTAAGTTGTCTAGACTTTAATCATAAAGAACTCCACTACAATTTTATAAGAAGGAAACAATGGGAAATCCACTCTCCCAAATACATGTCCAAGGTGGTTAGTCCATAGGGATTAATTAGTGAAGATTTGATTAAGAATATTTTTGAAATATGTCTTGGAATTATTAGGGCCAAATCCAACTAACGTAAGTGTGAGGTACAATTACAATAAATATTACACAACAATCACCTAAGGTGTACCCTCACAAAGTTGCAAACCCTCCAAAAAAGATGAAATGGTTATTAGAAATCTATCTCAAATGCTTTGAAACACTTATCATTGGTAGTCACTTAGGCGAAAACTTATATAAAGTCCATTAAGTTTACCACTTCACAATATGCAGTTTGACGTAATAAGGATAGCTTAGGTTTATGTGCATGGGTAGAAAATGCAAGACTTAGTCCTAGACCTAAAACTCTAGAGAAATGGTGTAATGGTGTCCACCTGAGGAATTACAACTTCAACTAAAGTTCCCATACATGTCTGTAAACCTAGGTTATGTGTGTTTTCTATGAAGAAAATATGGTTTATTTTAGATATTCATTATTTGTTCATAAAGTTATTGTTTACTCAAAGGAGGTGGAAATAAAAATTCTTAATGTTTTAATGAACTTTAGAATGATATAAAAATCATAAAGACATTATAAATTCTAAAGAGTAAATATTATAATCTTTTATGAAACTAGGCACTCTTTAACAAAGCTTGAAAACAATCCATTTAAGAGATCAAATCACATAGTCTAGAAATGAATCTTGTGTAACACCAAACTTAATTAAAGATTTAATGAAACTAAAACAATAATCTATTTTTCTACAAAGTTAGTATTTACCAATATATTTACCAATATATATAACGATTTCAACCATTATAGTAAATTGGGCATAGGAATTTAATGTGTACCTATAACCCCAAGACAAACTTACATATGTACCTCTTAGTTGATGTAGATGAAATTAGTCTCCTCCCAACCAACCTCTCGATCATAGACTAAAAACCCCTAAGCCCTTAGTAAGCTAGAACTACTCTCATCACATAATTCTCCCTTGAACTCCAAAACTCCGATCTCCTCCGGGATCCATGTAGAAGGAAAAGGTGGCCTCCTCCCTCTTTCATTTACCCCATTTTAATCTTTTCCAAGCTCTCCCACAATTGGACATGTATCCTTCATGAAAAACTTATCACGAGCTACCTATTAGTTTCTTTAAGAAGACATATGGGCACCTTTGTAAAAAGGTAGAAAATAATTAAATTTCATTAAGCATGCTCCTAAACGGAGAGTATGAGATACATACACTTTTACATGCTCTAAATTTCACCCCCAACTACCTTAACTTCATTCCTTGGGTGTAAATATGAATTTTTGGTCACAGAAGTGTTTCCCTATTTAGAGTCACTTGACATTGAGCACATTACTAGATTTGAGTTGGGTTAAAGCTTCTTAGAGGATTTTCTTGGCGACAGTAAAGTAAAAAGAATATAGATGGAGTGGAAGTATGAATGTGGTCCAAGTAGGAGGAACACGTGCTTTGGTCATGATGAAGGTGCTAGTAGCATTGATTAGGTATTATATTTTTGTTCGAGTTTACTTAATGATAAATATTTCTCTTATTTCTCTCCCCCATATTTGATTGCAACATGTTTCATTATTGTTAATTATGTGCGATTCGAGGGTTAAACTAACCCAAAGGACTAGGTAGGATCAATTGTCATAAATTCATATTACCTTTTCATTATTCACTTATGATTTATATTTCTAGAGTCTATATAATAGGGGTGTGTCATTATGTGTGATTCGAGGATTGAACTAACCTAAAGGATTGACGAGTTGCGACTTGACTTCACTCGTCCAAACGCGTGATAACGTTTAAGATTTGTCATCACTTCTGTCTCTTTGAAATATGAGCGGGATGATGCAAGGGGCGGCAGAAAAAGGCGAGCTTGAAATTTAAACTTCCTAAAGAGGTGGGCTTGAAACATGTAGGATTTATTTGAATTGAGCGATGTCCGATCGGTATCCAATAAACAAAAACAACAATTGCTCAAAAAAACACAATACTCATAGCTCCTTTTGAACTAGAATAGAGATTTTACAGCCAGGCCCTGGTACCTCCCTGGTACCTCCCTTGGTGCCTGCTACCAATGCCCTCTGATCATATGATGGTAGAAGGATTCTTTTGCGAAGGGATCATAGGCTACTCTTTCGATGGCTCAAAATGAAAGAAGAAGAAATGCACTGTAAACTATATAGCCTGCTAGGATATTTCGTGCAAGGATAATCTCAAATCCTTCTGCAAGTTCGTGTTGTTCATAATTTGTTGTTAAAATTATTGTCAATAGGCGGCACTAGAGAGCCAGGTCTTATATATGTTTCTCTCAGAAAAACTAGTATTAAGGAATGTATTAGAAGGGAATGTTTAAGATGAAATTAAAAAGATTTGAGGTGCTTTGAATATATTACTCTGGAATGTTTAACAAACCGCCGGTAATTTTTGCGGTTGATTCAGTCTCTCCGCTGGATATTAAGCGGTTCGAGTTGATCCAGTCGAAGAATGTGGTTATTGGGTATCCCCACCCAAGTAGCAAAGGCCGCATTAGTAGATTCATTCGTTTATGTCATTGGCATAGACTTATTATTACGTAAAGACGCAGTTATGTTGGTTGTGTTTGTTGATTACGCTGAAGTCGATCCAGCAAAAGGATCTAGCAGATGTGGAGTCAGTCGAGACTTGGCCAGTTTGGAAAAAATTAAAAATAAATAAAACTCAAAAAATATTTATGCATCATCAAATTTTATTAAATTTTTGAAATGATAAAAAATTAATAATTAAACAAGTGAAATAGCAGCAAGGCTGCTTATACCTGCCTCTTAGAAATATTTTATTGTGATATTGTATATAGTTTAAAGCTAAAAGTTAAAGAAATTATGAAACATTCAAACTTGAAACAATGTATTACTTGTTGCCATGGCACTTATATTTCTATGTGAAATTATGAAACATTCAAACTTGAAACAATGTATTATGTGAGATTACTTGTTGTTTATAGGTTGTTGCATTACTTGTTACTTCTTGTAACTGTCATTGTTTATATTTCTATGTGTATATCAATTAATTAGTTATTAAGTAAGTCCTTGAAATTAAAGATCCAAAATGAGTTTACTTGTCTTTGTGAATAGGAGAGTTTTTGTCACTACCAATAGTTGAGATAAGCAACATAGATGCCTAGTACTTGGCTCTTAAAAATAGTTTAATAAATATTACGTAAGAAATGGATATTGAATAACATTAACAATGTTGAATGCCTAATAAATACTTAACAATATAGATATTAAAAATGTAACAACAATTGGAGATTTTGAAAAATCCGAATTCCAATGTAAGCACCAACTATTACATTGAAACTTTCAAGAAGATAATTCTTTAAAAACATAGAATGTTTCTCATATATCTATATATTTTATAATATCATACATGCATATTCATTTACTTATGATGTTAAATATTTTGTATAGTTATGTTTGTATTACGTAAAGTAAATATTTAAATATATTTAATCTTAGAAAAATTATAATATTATTATGTTATTCTATTATTTTGGTGAAAGA